>JAFIRS010001407.1:0-367008 GCA_018342105.1 Gonioctena quinquepunctata
AATCACCGATATCTTATCTCAATGTAAACAAAGGATGCCGCCGATATCCGGTCGCTTAAATAATGAATGAGTATCCCCGGTTCGAGCGTGCACGCATATCTCATTGTTAATGTAAACAAACTCTTTCACAAAGGATGCCGCCGCCGATATCTTATCTCAATGTAAACAAAGGATGCCGCCGATATCCGGTCGCTTAAATAAACAACTGATAAGAAGTGCTGACGTAGATAATATTCCTGCAAAGACTTGTCGGTTGAGTCATGACCGCATCATCACTGCTGACTCCTCCCACTTTCCAAAATGGCCGCCGCCATTCGCTGATCACGTGACACTTCCTCCCAACCAATACCGTTGACGGATATTGGTTGACACCCCCATTTCAATATGCTGCTCGGCTATTGGATAACGGCCGGCGGCTATCACCACGCCCACGACCTATCACAGCTCTCCCCACCTCCCACTCTCAATCACACACTCCCATACACAACATGGCTGCCACCATTCCGACCAATCACAGGCCACTCATCCCCCCCACCTTTTTCCCTACCCCACATACAACCACCATCCCCCACCCCTCTCATGAAACCGCCATTTTGTGGTGGTGGTGCGGGACCATGTGGCGGGAGTAACTCGTAGTGACATAGCCCTTCTACTCTCCTTTAAAAAGCTGACCGAAAAAGCACTTGTTGACTAGACTATATCTGCTTATGGTAATAAAAACGAGTGGCAGCCGTCGGGCCAGCCCAAATAGGGCGTGCGTTAAATATTTTTCAAACAAGTGGAAAGGGCTTAGACGTATATGTCAGGTCTCACCAATGATTCATTGCCTACTTCGCCATTTGGAAACAATATGAATTATTCTGAACTCTAAACACCTGCCGGAGCCGAAAAGTAAGAAATCGTATGGCAATACGCCCGAACATGGTATTATTGTTAATATATATTGAAGAATTTAATTAACGACTGTCAATCGGTGTGACAGTCTGCTATTGCAGCGGTATAAATTAACAGTAACTGGGGATTGACTGAATACGAATCGGTAGGTTGTCTTAATTTGAAAGGATTTTCTATGTGTTTGCCAATTATTTTTTAGTGATGAAATCAATATTCGAATTCATATTGACTAAATCGGTCAATCCATCAGAGTTATTATGAAAATCAAATAGAATGAAGTTAATTTCGTAAGTTATATTAAATTCTGAAAATGCTTTGCTTGGTATATTACATTTTGACTCCCTGGTTCTGTTTTGATCATTATAACAGATTGCTTTATTTTGTTTGGGTATAGATTTTCAATAATCGTGGGTTCAATGAGTGATCTAGAACTTCCAGTGTCAATCAGTAATTTTAGTTTTGGGTGACTTATTCCTACATAGGGTAGGGCATTGCTGCATAAGAGGTTTATCTCAACTAAGTCAACTCTTCTATTTGGCTGTTGATTGAAAATTTTGGGTGTCGTCAAAATCTGTCTGATTATTGCATTAAGTTTGTATGTGAAATGGTTATTTTTTTAAATTCATTTCATACAGTGTGACCCATTTAAAATGGAACCACCCTTGTAAAATACGCATTTTCAGTCATTCTAAAAAAAATTTTTTTAAAAAAATTGAGCATTAAAAACTGTATCTTGACACGAATTTTCATAACTTTAGTTTCATTTCCAAGGCACTCTATGGTTTTTTTTCTTCGTTAAAAACGGCAAAAGTTTATTAGGCAATTTTTGTTTTGAAACATGACTGGATTCGCAGTCGTTTTAATGAAAACCATGAAAATTTCATGGAAAAATATTGGTTAACAACGAAGTTACAACAACTTAAATTTTGGAAACAAAGTATTTTATATTAATTTTCATGTAGATTATAGACATATTTAAAATCTGGCAATACTGCCGATACAAATTAAAACACCAGTGAATTTGTACAGCGAAAATCCGAAGTCAATAGCTCATTCCGTTCTACAGTTATAACTCCTGAAAATATGGTAATGTGAGCGATTTCTGGTGGAAGCGATTTTGTAATAAAAATCTAACTACGCCACTGGATTCCCTTAAAATCATTCATTTAAGTTTAGGTTATAAGTGTCTTCGAAAATAATAGAAAATTGAAAATTCATTTTCAAGTTATGCAGTTTTCAATAGCCGATAAAAACGAAATGAACCGAATCAAGTTTTTAAGTATCAAAATTATTTATTCAATAATAAAACAGAAAGCAGGACAAAAAAATGTTCCTATTTTATTCTGCAAAACTCAACTCAAACAAGCTTTTAGAGAAGGTATCAATAATTTGAGGAAATCTGAACTAATACATTGGGCATAGGTATTGTACTAAAACAATAGTAGGCTGTGATTTAGTACACCACAAATCGCTCACATTACCATACTTTCAGTAGTTATAACTGTTGAACGGAATGAGCTATTGACTTCGGATTTTCGCTGTACAAATTCACTCGTGCTCTACTTTGTATCGGCAGTGTTGCCAGATTTCAAATATGTCTGCAATCTAAATAAAAATTATAATCAAATACTTTGTTTCCAAAATTAAAGTTGTTGTAACTTCGTTGTTAACCAATATTTGTTTATGAAATTCCGATGGTTTTCATTCATAACGACTTCGAATCCAGTGGTGTAGTCAAATTTGGAAAAAAAACATGCACAGTAAACTTTTGCCGTTTTTGACAAAACCATAGAGTGCCTTGGAAATGAAACTAAAGTTATGAAAATTTGTGTCAGGATACAGTTTTTGAAGCTTAATATTGAAAAAAAAATCTGAAATTGACTGAGAAATGCGTATTCTACAGGGGTGGTTCCATTTTAAATGGGTCACACTGTATATGTTGGGATAAAAATATTGGGTATTTTAATCACAATTTGAATTTTCATATAATTGATTATACGCATTCGTTCGTAAATAATTCTTCAGCTATGAAATTTGGTCTTTGATAGGATTGGGCAAATCTTTGATCGTTTTGGAAATCGATCGAGTTTTCATTTCGGAAATTTGGTCCAGGTTGTTGGAAAAATAGGCGATGGGACAGTCTTGTTGTATCTCTACAGGTGGTTAACATGGCTTCTGGTTTCGGTACTTGCTTAGAAGTAATTTGGTTGGGTTTGAATACATTTTGGAAAGGACCAAAAACTTCTCTCTTAATTATTGCTTCAACATGGCGGCGGCGAAAGATATTGTGTCGTTAACCGCTGAGTTAAATATGTTGAGAAAATCCAAAATAATTACCGTACAAAGCCAAATATCCACAAGTTTTGTGAAAACACTCGGCTAAAAATGAATCGGCCGGTGATCTTAACCCAAAAAAATATCCCGGTGAAACTGTGCTCAGTGATAAACTAAAAGTGGACGTTCTCTCGCTACAATCAGAAATGTATATTCTGAAGGCTACTGCATCATCTTGAAAAAAGAACCGCAGAGCAGGAAGATTTTATACTTGTCCTGAAACAAATCAACCATCTAGACAAACTCGGGCAGCCATCGCCATCTACAATTCCATGTACAATTCAAACCTTGACGAATACTACGAATCCAAACGCAAGTGGTAAAGTGTCCTATGCACGAGCGGTACACAAAAAGTTCAATACCAACAACGGATCGATACTGATTCAATAAAAAAGGGTACAAGTGAAATCAGCTGTTGAAAGTGCAATGACCTCCAAGAAAATTAACAATACTCATACAACTAAACACAATAAACCTTTTATTGGAGCGAGTAAAAAAATCTCATTATTCAAGACTCTTCCAACACTGGGGCATGTCCACATCAGCCGAATACATCCAGATATGACAGCTGACGATCTCACCAAATTTCTTAAAGAAACAGCCCCTCAAATCAACTTTAAATCTGAGGAATGGAATAAAACCCCTGAATATATCTCTTTTGAGACATCATTCTCCTTCGAAGATGTTGATAGAATCTTTGATCCATCCATTTGGCCTGAGAGATCAACGGTACAGCGTTTCAAATTCAAAAAAAATATCCACAGCACCGGACAATGAATCCCAAGGAATTTGCAAATAGCTCTAGTAGAACAAGTATCAAACTTCTGAACATAAATGTACAAAGTCTAAAAAGTAAGCTCAATCAATTGGAAGTAACATGCTCCCAGTTTTGTTCCGATTTTCTTTGTGTTGCCGAACACTGGCTGGACAGCGAAAGACTTTCTGATGTGAACATCCAAGGGTATAGACTAGTGTCAAGTTTCTGCAGAAAAAATCGTCTACACGGCGGATCAGCAATCTTTGTGAATGAAGCACTTATTCCTGACTGTGAAGAAAATAACAATTTTCGAAAATATTCTAGTGAAATATGTCTTGAATCTTCCGCGGTAAGTTCGGGAGGTGACTCCTGCTTATTATTATTTATTTATAGACCGCGATTATCAGTCTTTCAAGAGTTTCTGAAAAACTAGAGAATCTTCTGTGGTATGCTCTCAAAAAATTCCATAGTGTCATTCTAAGTGGAGATTTCAATGTCAATGGTTTGAACTTCAACTGTCATGAAACAAAAGCTTTTTTAGATGTGATAGAATCTTTTCAACTGAACAATCATACTTCTCATCCCACTAGAATGTTCTATCATCCTGATGTGAAAATTAATTCTTCTCAAATTGACTACATAATATCTAATCTGGAAGAAATATTTCATGTTGAAACTCTGGATCTAGGTTTTTCAGACCATCTTGCACAAATCATTGAATTTCCCTTCAAACGCACCTCAAAAAACCAGACAAATTGTGTGTGTGTGTGCAAAAAAAAATTTCATACCCAGGAGCGGTATCTGAATTCAAATATATTTTTACTACGGAAAAACCTACATTAAATTCTACAGGGGATATCAACAAAGTATTCTGCCACTTTTGGCAACATTCTTCATGGTGTTAATAATAAATAAAAATCAAAATGTCAACATAGGACTGAAGACATTAACACAAACTATTCTAGTGAGACTCTTGAACTGAGTAATAGGGTTAGAGACCTAAACTGGCTTCGAAAACTCTCAAATGATGATAGCGTACAGTCTAAATACGAAACTATGAGAAATACTTTGAACAACCAAATTCAAATGGAGAGAACCAATCACTCCACTTTCCTGATCAAAAACTCAAATAATAAACCTAAAATGTCATGGAAAATAGTCAACATCAAAGTAAACAAACAAAAAACATAGTCATAATATGCATATCAAACTAAACAATAACATAACAGATTAGGTACTCTAAAAAAATAACTGATAAATTTGTGAAATTCTTTTCAACATCTGCTATTGACCTGGTAAGAAGTAATTTATCCGATACAACTCCTCGCTGTTGTACGACTATGAAAACCTCTGTAAATACTATGTTTTTCACACATTTTGAGATACATGAAAAAATCTGTAGGTTTGAATGAAGTTCCGATATCCCTCCTGGTGGAATGTGTGCATAAACTAGCACCATATCTAAGTCTCTTAATTAATCACTCAGTTGAAGAAGGAAAATTTCCGGATTTAATAAAAATATCAAAGTGTAAATCGATCCTTAAAAAATGGGATTCGAAACTGGTAGAAAGCTACAGATCTATTTGTGTCCCGGATCCAATTTCAAACATTATGGAGAAAGCAATGCGCATAAGGCTGATAAACTTTTTCAATAAAAACAAATTTTACATGGGTTTCGTTCAGGCCTATCAACTGAAACTGCCTCATTTGATTTTATACAAAATACTCACGGAATCCTAGATAGAGACTCTCTCGCAGTTGGTATATTTTTCGATATTACATGAGTCTTTGATACCATTAATCCACTTTTCTCGAAGACGAAGCTTCATGCAATGGGTGTGAGAGACTTTATCAATGATTGGTTGATATCTTTCACACAAAATCGTCGTATCGTTGTTGATGTAAACAATACATATTCAGGCGAACGAACCACTGAACTAGGAACACCTCAGGGCAGTGTTCTGGGGCTCCTGCTGTTTTTGGTGTATATAAACGACTTCCCTGATTTTTATGAGGAAGGCAGACCATTTATATTTATTTTGATGACACGGCGGTGGTGGTCTCAGAGAACTCTCATGAGGAAGTTACCCGTAGAGTTGAACTAGCAATCAGTCAGTTTTCGCTATGGTTTGAACAAACCACCTTGTAGTTAACCTGCAAAAAACCAGTTATATGGAATTCACAGGTAAATATAAATACCCTACTATTGACCCGAGTATACCATTTGGTAATTCAAATATAAAGGCAGTCAACTCTCTCAACTTTCTGGGCACAATTGTTGATCCAAAATTATCTTGAAACGACCAAATAAATCACTTTTGTAACAAGCTCCGAAAATTTTTTTTGCTATATACTTCCTCAAAAAAATCTTCATTCTATGCTCTGGCATTCTCAACAATCAGTTACAACATAATCTCTTGGGGCCAAGCTTTTTTTATTTTTATTTTCTGGTTCCCACGAAAAGGGATATCCTGTAATGTTCAGAGAACATCGTGGGAACCTAGGGAAAGAAGGTAGGAGTTGGTGTTCTTCTTAAATTTCTGAAGGTTGTATTCCTCGGGGAACACCTCCCTAGGCAATGAGTTCCAAAGCCTCGCTGTTCGTTGGATGAACGAGTCTTTGGAAAGTGATGTTCTGCAGGTCTCCAAAGTGACCACGAAGGGGTGTGATGACTGAACTTGACGGGTTAATCTCGAAGAGACTGTCAAAGCAGGAACGATTGTTGATATTTCAGAAGAGCATCGCCCATGAAAATATCTATAAAATAGAGACAAATCGCCAACTTTTCTACGGTGTTCCAGACAAGTGAGCGAGTTTGTAAGCGAGGCATCACCGACGAGACGAATTGCCCTTTTTTGGACAGAATCCAATAGCCTCAGGATATGTTTAGGTGCCGCACTCCAAATATGGAAACAGTATTCCAGGACAGGTCGGATATGTGCCTTATAGATCATAAGCAGCTGACTGGGGGTGAAATAGCTCTTGGCACGAAACAGAAAACCAAGTTTTTGGGATGCACTTTTGGCAATGGACCTCACGTGATTTTCCCAGGAAAGGTTATTGCTGATAGTAATACCAAGCATCGATATGGATGGCTTTGGCAGTGGTATTGTTACTCCTGACAAAGTTATGTTAGGCACAGTGAGATCGGCTTTTCTAGAGAAAAGACATGCTTGTGTTTTGTTTGCATTGAATTCTACCAGGTTATTAGATCCCCATTCGAGAATTGTTGCTAAGTCCATATTTATATTATTAACATTTCTTCCTCGTTCATTTCTGGTTTCACGGGCTGATATAGGGGCCCTGGAAGAGAAAGCGGTATGGAGGGTACTATCATCGGCAAAGCTGTGTACTGGACATGAAGTTGCTTTCAACAGGTCGTTGATGTGAAGTAGAAATAGTGTTGGTGCGAGAATGGATCCTTGCGGAACACCAGCATTTATGAGTAGAGTGTCAGATGAAACTCCATCAACCACTACATGGAGAGACCTATTTGAGAGAAAACTAGCAAGCAGATAACACAGCTGAGGGGGCAAGCCATAAGACGGAAGCTTGGCGAGGAGTCCCTGGTGCCAAACTAGATCGAACGCCTTGGAGATATCTAATGCCACAGCTAAAGTTTCTCCATACTTCTCAATAGATAGCTGCCATATATGTGAGACGTAAGCGAGCAGGTCACCAGTTGATCTCTGATGGCGGAAGCCATATTGCCTATCGTTGACAATTCCTGAGTCTTCCAGATATTTCATGAGCTCGATGTTGATGGCTTTTTCCATGACCTTTGAAATAATAGATAGCAGTGCGATAGGTCTGTAGTTGCTAGGTAGGGCCTTTTTGCCTTTTTTAGGGACTGGCTGTACTCTTGCAATTTTCCAATTGGACGGAAATACCCCCAAATTGTAAGAGTGGTTGAACAACTTGCAAAGAACAGGTGTTAGTTCGGGGCACATTTCTTGAGAACAATCGGCGGATTCCGTCAGATCCACAGGCTTTGTTGGTGTTGAGACCCAGCAAAATCTTTCTGATAGTACGTTGGCGAAAGGTGATCTCGGGCATGTGACTGTCAATAGGTGTAATGTTCGGGGGTTGTTTTCCCGATGAATCCAGAGTGGAATTTCCAGCAAATAGGTGCGCAAAAATATTGGCTTTTTCCTGGGCAGTCGTTGCTAGTGTTCTATCTTCTTTGGTTAGGGAAGGAAATGAGCTGGAAGTGAAGTTTCTTCCCACAGCTTTGGCGAAAGACCAAAATGAACGGGATCCGTTAGGACATTCAGCAAGTTTTGATCTTATTTTGGCTTTGTGGGCATCTTTTGAGCATTCTATTGTCTCTTTACATATGCCTCTAGCCTCGACATATGCTGCTCTGGTCTCAGGGCCCAGGTCTTATCGGATGATGTTCTTCTTTCGGTATTCGGTATGTAAGTTTGCATCCCCAACATGATGATTTCATAAATTGTCTCAGCACATCGTGTTGGATCTACTGAAGAGAAACAAACTTTCTTCCATGGAAACGCTGAGAAAAACATACGAAGACCTTCCCAGTCGGCCGAATTGTAATGCCACATGAGACGGGGTGGTATTGTGCAGCTCGATGGTAGATGGAAAGAGCATGTTGTGGAGATGAGGGTGTGGTCAGAGTTTCCAAGTGGGGCACAAACTTCTATTCTATACGGGTCAGGATTGGTGGTGAGGAAAAGATCTAGTGTATTGGCAGACTGGTTGTTGACATCAGGGATGAGGGTTGGTAGCTCGACCAGTTGTTCTAGACCATGAGTGATGGCGAAGGCCTCGGCTTGACGACCTGCATCATCTGTTTTGTTAGAGAATTTGAGCCAGGCAGCGTTATGTACATTAAAGTCTCCGATGATTATGGTTTCAGCTGTTGGATGGTTCTCCTGAATGTAGTCCAGTTTGAGTGATAAAAACTCAAAGAGGTCGTTATATGAAGGTTCATTAGGTGATAGGTAAAGGCAGCAGAGGAACTCAGTCAGTTTGGTATCAGATAGCTTGAACCACATTACATCAAAGTCTTTCGGTTCCAAACTCTCTTCACGCTGGCATGAAAGGTTAGCCTTGGCGTCAAGGCAGACTCCACCTTTGAACCTGAATCGAGAATGGAGTTCGTAACCAGGACAAAGCATATGGACCTTGTTGGTGGACGAGTTTACTTGTGTTTCTGTTAGAGCCAGAATATCCGGTTTTTCCGTCTGTAGGTGATGGTGGACGTCATTGATGTTCTTGTTGAGTCTGCGGATGTTGCAAAAATCAATTTTTAATGTTGAGTCCCCTCGAGTACCTCTCGCCCGGAAATCCGAATGGAGAGGTATTTTACTTCCGGAGTGTTTTACTCTAGGAGACTTCATCATTATTACTATTAGGATGCACCTGAAAATAAAGGAGGAATTGGGGAAAAGGAAAGAGGGAGACCGGAAAGTATCGACCGAACACTGAAACATGGAATGGTCCATTTCACAGCACACAAAGTCGATATGGTGGTATTTCACCGGGCGATGAGACCATCTTCCACCTACGGTTATCCTTTTAGTCGCCTCTTACGACAGGCAGGACTTACCATGGGGCTATTCTAAGCCGACCCCATACTGAGGTAACCAGAATCTTTACTCCACAGAAGCGCATTATCCGCCTCATTTTCAACCTAAAGTATCAAGATACCTGTAAAAATCATTTCAAGAAACATCGAATATTGACAGTAACATGTATTCATATTTGAAATATTGTGTCACATCCACAAAAGCAAACACCATCTCAAGAAGTGCTCGGAAATCCACAAATATACTACCAGAAATCATAACAATATCTAATGGAAAAGTTCCATCATATGAGTACAAAAAATCTCCAAAACTAGCGGGAGTCTTCTACAACTTACTGCCTGAATTACTGAAGAACTAATCTCTGAAAAGATTCAAGACTGGACCTAAAAACATCCTTATCTCAAATAGTTCTTATGACGTATCTAAATTTCGAACATACTTAATATCCTTAAAATGATCTTATATCTCACGCATATATTTTTAATTAGCCTGGCAAACTCCGCACAGTATTGTATTATCAAACTATGAACATTTCTTAATGATTTTGTACTTATCTGACGTACCTACGTGTAATATGGCAGAAAGGAAATAAACTGTATAGCTATCTATCTAATAGGGTGTTTTTGAGGGGGTAATTGTCTATTGTTTATTGGCTGATTTTGCCAAATGGGTATGGGAGAAAAATTGGGATTTGGGAAATTTGGATTTGATGGAGGGTATCTTTGAAATTGGAAAATTAATATATATTGGTACATTGGGATTGCATGCCTGTTGGCGGTATTTAGTATTGGTTTAGTAGGTATATTGCGAGAAACCATAGAGTTTTTCAGAATTTACCTATTTATTTACGTATGCTATTGCGTCTTCTGAAGAGATTGGCTTTTTGAGAGGCATGTTGTTACTCAGAATACCTGTACAACCTGCAATGAATGTGCTAAGGGCTACTTTATCGTAATCAGTAATTTGATAGATTTTATATTCCCGTGTTAAATCAGGGTCATTATTAATTCTTTGGGAAGCATAACTCTGATTAATTGTAATCTGGTTCCAAAGCTAATCAGGTCTTCCCCGATATGGGTCGACTCCTAGTCAATTCTAAAACAAGGCAATCAAGATTTCTTCGGTCTGAAAAACATTTTATCGTTCGGGTCTGTTTTCTACCATAACATGTTTTTTCCCACAGTCGGAACTAGGAGCTAGCGCCTGTGGCAAACTTTCAAAATGCGCCCCTGAGGATATTTATTTTTCAATAAATACATAATCGTTATTTATTGATTATATCTCGAAATGAACTTTGTTTATTCACGATAATTTTCCTCGACAGAAACGGTATTAAATAAAAACACAAACCTAAAAATGAATAACACAAACCTCAAAATAAATAGAAACGTTGAAGAAAATGTATAAATGTTATTTACATATATAAACATTGAACACTTCATGGATAAAAAGTATTAAAACATAAATAAAACAAAAAATAAATTAATGAATGAATAAATACAAAATTAATGAATAAATATTTTCAACAACGAAAAACAAATTCAGTAACAAAAATTATAAATATATTCTTTGGAAATCAATGAACTGCTTGCTTTAGTTTCTGCGAAAACATCAATGTTCGTCAATCATCGTAAAATTATAAATCGGTTCCTCTCTATTGATATAATTACCATGTCGGCTAGTCTCTTCTGTCCCATCGAGGATCTTAGGTGAGTTTTCACTAATTTCAGTGTACTGAAAGAACGTTCACATGTTGCTGTTGTCACTGGTAACGTTAGGAATATCCTGATAGATGTATCGAGATTTGGTTATATCGTTTGACGCGACAATTCGTACATTTTTCGAAGTATATCAAGAGCATTCATTTTGTCCAATTCAGGGAACATAGTGCAAACTTGAAATTTAAAGCTTTCCAATTCGTTAACTAATTCATATGGATCCAAATTGGGACTATATATATATCTGATAACAAGTAATCTAGTCTAACAGTAACATAAAAAAACTTTCCAGGAGGAAAGAGAGAGAGAGAGAGAGAGAGAGAAAAAAAAAGTATGCACAGAACACTGAAATATTACCCAGTTCCATCATTTAGCACGATTACAAATCATCATCATTCGTTCATTAACAACAAAGACTCGTGGTTTGAAAACTTCGATTATGAAATCAGATAGCGCTTTGGCGTTATCATGGCTTAGGTTGTGCAAGGAATTTACGAAGGAATCATAATTTGCTAGAAAAGAATGCCCTTTGGGTCTGACAGCAGCAAGTATAGGGCACTCAAATAAAATGTGTTTCAGAGTTTGGCCCAATTTCACCCAATTCAATAGTTTAGTTCATACCATTGAATGCTGATCTCAATGTATGTTTATATGATAAGCGAATCTGAACGATTAAGCGGATAACATGGATGGGGATGCGAAAAGTGTGGTAACTTTGCTGAGAACTAACTGTTAGATATATCGGGTTGAAAATAATATACCTAGACAACGACAGTTTGTTTAGATTTTCAAATTGGCATTTTGTTGCGATTTTTTTAGTATTTCGCCCTTTTTCGAACTTAAAAGCCGATGGTTGAGTTGGTTCAGTACATCTAGGAAATTTATTGACTCGAAGCAGAGTTTCACCTTGCTGACCCAATTATATCTAAAGTCTTCCCCACCCAGTTCAAACAACCTCAAAAAATATTTTTGAGGGTGCATATCATTGTCCATGGATAACAATTTCAATAAACAGTTCAGAGTGTGCTTGAAAACCGTGTATTCAAGGTGAGTAGATCCGGTTTCTAGGCGTATTAAGTAGTGTGGAGAGTTAGTAGGGAGCAGAAGTAGTCTCTTGAAAAATTTGACCTGCACCCTCTCCAAAATGTCAGAGTAGTTAGCACCCCGAATAGTTAAGCATGAAGAGAAAGTACTTATAATTATGGCATTGTATAATTGTATTCGCGCTTCCCAGGAATTAGTTCTCGACTTTGAGAGTAAGGAGATGACGGCTCCAATTGCTTGGTTTGCCTTAGAAACACAGGAATTTATCTGAAGAGCGCTGATGAGACGAAGGTAACCCTCAAATATATGTATTTATTCACTATATGAATTTCGGTGCGATTTATGTAAAGATTTTCAGAGGCGTACCTTTCTAGGATACCCAATTTACAGGAGAGATCAATTTCTGTATCGGCAAGGATCACCAGATCGTTGGCATACAAGAGCAAAACGATGTGAGTTGGTATCAATAATTATACCGCGAGCTCCATTTGCACGGAAATATGAATCTATATCGGAAATAAACAATGAGAAAAATGAAGGACTCACTATTTCACTATTTCACCTTTTATCCTGACTGATGCAATGTTATATAGGTTTCGAACAACAGAAATACCTTTTGATCTGACATCCTGTCGCATACAGTTTTTCATGATCAAATGCTCTTTTGAAATCAATGAATGTCACAAAATGTTGATGGTTCCTGACGCGAAGCTATAATACTCTATAATACTGTTGAGAACGGAGATATTATCGGCGTAACCTCAGCCCTTACGGAAACCAGTCTGGCATTCGGGGATAATTTTGAAACAATCGGACCATTCCTTCACTCTTTTTGAAAGTTCACTTGCAAAAAGTTTCACAATACAATCTACTAAAGCTATACCCCTGTTATTTTCTGGATCGTCAACAGGACCCTTTTTGTCCATCATGGTAAGGATGATGTCTGCTTCAACTCATCCAGTGGAGACTCTTTCAGAGATATTATTTTCTAAAAACTGAAATCATCGGCAACCTCTGATGAATCACCGAATCTCTCTCAGAGTTGCACTGATATTGACTCTAAAACTTGAGTTCCTTTTCAATAGACTTTTCTGATCCATAATCATCGTAAGCTTCTTCTCCGCGCATTTTTTCAATTTTTGTTGCCTCTCTCTCCTCTCCTCTCCTCTCCTCTCCTCCTCCTCTCCTCTCCCCCTCCCTCTCCTCCTCTCCTCCTCCTCTCCCCCTCCTCCTCCCCCCTCCTCTCCTCTCCCTCCTCTCCTCCTCCTCTCCTCTCCCTCCTCCTCCCCTCTCCTCTCCTCTCCTCTCCTCTCCCTCCCCTCCCTCTCCTCTCCTCCTCCTCTCCTCCTCCTCCCCTCTCCCCCTCCTCCCTCCTCCCTCTCCTCTCCCTCCCTCTCCTCTCCTCCTCCTCTCCTCTCCTCTCCTCTCCTCTCCTCCTCCTCCTCCCTCTCCCCCTCCCTTCCTCCCTCTCCTCTCCTCTCCCCCTCCTCTCCTCTCCTCTCCCCCTCCTCTCCTCTCCTCTCCTCCCTCCTCCTCCTCCCTCTCCTCTCCTCCCCCTCCTCTCCCTCCCCCTCCTCCTCCCCCCTCCTCTCCTCTCCTCTCCTCCCCTCTCCTCCCTCTCCTCTCCTCCCTCCTCTCCTCTCCTCTCCTCCCTCCTCCTCTCCCTCCTCCCCCCTCTCCTCTCCTCTCCCCCCTCCTCTCCTCTCCTCTCCTCTCCTCCTCCTCTCCCTCCTCTCCTCTCCTCTCCTCCTCCCTCTCCTCTCCTCTCCTCTCCTCTCCAGAATTTGCTTCAATAGCACTGTAATAGTAGCTAGGAGAAATAAGATCTATAATCACGAATATCATCTGATAGTCCTTTTATCATTCTTGTACCAATCTCAACATCTAATCTTTGGTCCTGTAGAGCTTAATTAATTCTATTGATCTTTCATAGTACTTCATCCCAAAACAACAGAAACACAATTGAGGTCAATTGCTTTATGGGCTTCATCAAAAGTTTTGCACCTTCTGAGGTATCTCTATTCCGCTGGACATTTCTTCAAGAATATCTATCACAATTTTGAGCTAGCTGCGTTCGTAGAATATGAACGGAAGTATATTTGGTGGACCATCTTGTGTCACTAGATCCTTGATACTTATTTTCAATTTCTCTCTAAGTTAATCCCATATCATTGTTGAATTCGCAAAGAAATTGCATACTTGCTGAACCGTTTCAATTTTTATTTTATTTCAAGTGAAACCTTGGCAAATGTCACCTTCAGCCCGGCTCCGGCTTCTCCTACTAATTTTTCTTGAATATATTCTATAATATGATGGTAAAGTTATTGAGCATTGGAAACTTCATATGGTACAAATAATCTATCACACATACTGATGAATTTGTTCAAAGTATTACTGTCACCATCGTATGGCTTCAGATTATTGCTCAAGTGAGGTTATTTCGGATGCTATGATATTTACTTCAGATGAATAGCTCAATTATCTTCACCGAAGTGCTCTTTCAGAGGGTATAGTGAGGGCGAAATGCAAAAATTGGCATTTACAGGTGTTTCTATGATTTGAAGCTTTATAGTTTCCAGATCCTCTTTCAATGATTCTGTAACGAAGTAACTAGTTTCTAATTTGTTTACAACAATCCATTGAAATTAAATAAGGCCATATATCCGTCAAAAATAGTTATAAGAATACTGTTCTTGTACGACATAAATCCACGAAATAAAACTAACCAGACAGTGACACATATTTCTTTCGAATCGTTGTATAACATCACCGAGCGCACACCACCAAACACGTGAATGAGTACGTCAATCGTCCCAAATGCGAATTAAACTCGGAACAGCGACAAGGTATAATCACCAAGGTGGTCGATTCATTCGTTCACCAGCCAGCAGTCCGACCACCATGCCGTGAATCACAGTGGAGCCAGAGCCAGCGAGAGCCGCCGAGGAGACACGAAGAAAGTTTGCTAAACATTCGTGAATAGATATTGGAAGTGAGTTAGTTGTTCCTGAGCAGCGAAGCCATCCACCACGCCGAGGATAGAAGTCGGGCCAGGAGAACCCGAAAGACGCCGAGAACAAACGAATATGAGTTTGGTGAATATTCGAAGGTATTGCGAAAAGCTAATGTCGGCTCATGATCGGTCCGCGCATGTACAAAAGTAGAGGGAGAAAATTTGCCAAGGTGCACTTCTGAGCGCAATTGAACATTAGTATCGGTCCAGAAGCAACAGCAGTCACCAGTAGCAGACGTGTGCCAAGTAAGTCGGTGAGCATACAAGTTTCATGGGTAAGCAGTTCAAGGGGGTTTGTACGTGTACTTTCGTATAAAATCGTGTTACTTGAGTGGGTAGCTAACCGAGAAGGGAAGAAACTGTTAGTTGGGTCGCAAGGTAATTCGTACCTCACCACAAGAACTGCCGCGGAATATAGGAATATAAAATAGCGTTACTTGGGTGGGTAGCTAACCGAGAAGGGAGGAAGCTGTCAGTTGGGTCGCAAGGTACCTTGCACCTCACCACACTAACAGTCGCGGAGTATAGGAACCTAGAATAGCGGTACTTCAGTGGGTAGCTAACCGAGACGGGAAAAAGCTGTCAGTTGGGTCGCAAAGTACCTCGTACCTCACCACACTAACAGTCGCGGAGTATAGGAACCTAGAATGGCGTTACTTGAGTGGGTAGCTCACCGAGGAGAAAGAAAACTGTCAGTTGGGTCGCAAGGTACCTCGTACCCCACCACACTAACAGTCGGGCAGAATAGGGATAGGAGTCAGACGTCAAATCGATGTTAGCAAACAGAGGGAGATGACGTCGCGAATCGATTAAGACACCTTCACACGCACGATCGCAAACTGCTCACCGCTCTTACATATATGGCCGCTCGTAAGTTTGTAATCTTGAAACCTGCTTTGCTCTATTAATATTGTGCCATTTTTGCATGCCGTGCTTACGAGCTTTTGTACTACTGCCTAAAATTCTCAGCATGAGCTTTTGAATAATTTGACTCACCCCGCATTCTAAAGCTTGACACCTCTTTCCACTTACCGACTGTGCCAATTGAATACTTCGAAGGAGAAAATATCATTAAACAAAATATTTTTTTGATACAAATAATGATAACTGTCTCTAAGATGAGTTACAAAAAGAATAAATGAATATGTTCAGACGATTTGCTCCCAGAGATGAGGGAATTTTCGGAATACTGCCTGGCCACCGAAGCATGGCAAGCATCTTCTGTGGGAACATATATTCCATGGGAATGGTCGCTATATAACTTAAAGGCTTTTTCAAATGTCAAGGCACTTCACTTTTACTGAGCAATGGGCCCGAATCAGTCAATCCCTACAAATCTTCATGAACTTTTTCGTTATTTGTTTTTAGTCATATTAACAATAAAATAATGCATTCATTTTATTTCAGTTCATTTTTCTCAATTTTATATTTTTTTTTCATATTCAAAGCAGCTTAAAATGATGTATTTTCATTATTTTATCTTTTTTACAAGTTTTTATAAGTATCTTCGTATATGAAAAATTTTTTTTTGTTTCCACCGCCACTTTTTTAGAACTATTAGAGTCACTGATTTTTTTTTTGGAGTCAAATGTTTTTCATTGTGTGGTCCCCTCTAGCTTGTGCCTGTGGCTTTGCCCGCATCCCGTTAACCCGTTTCCCTTTAGATAGCTATTCCGTTATCCCGTTATCCCGTTTTTCGTTATATAGATATTCCGTTATCCCGTGTAATGATATATCTGTTACATTTCCTATTGATATGCTCAGAGATACAAAATAATTGAGAGTAGCTCAAGTTATAACTCCAATCGACGAATCACTATTGAAAATCTTAGCGCCATCTAACGGCAAACAGTCATTAGAGTTGACAAGAATATGATCGAACGCAAAGGATTTGACAGTACGACTTGCTATGAAAGGAAGTGACGAGTGATTCTCGGCTCCCTTCTTAGCGATCGAGCTTCGATCGAGAGATCGTGTGTTCTGAAACTTGTCAGCCATTGAGTAATGAAATAAAATTTGTTCATGTTAAAATAACCAATGAATTAGAACATCTGCCTTTCTTCTGCGAAAGTGATTTAAAAGCAGTGAGATGTTGTGTGATATCGAGGTATGTAGAAATATTTTTGACCAAATGAAATATAAGGCATCTTGGAATATTTTTTAACGAGAACGTGAGATATTTCTTCACAGAGTATCGATATCTTAATTCATCTATCCACGTTGTTCAGTAAACAGCGATTAGATTTATTCAGGTCAATCAGATAATTGATTTCAGTGCAGTACCATATATATTTTCCAAATGAGTTCAGGTGGAATCATAAATATCACATGTAATATATCGAATTGAATTAAGATATTGGTGTTCAGTCTCATCTGTTTTGATTGCGTTCTCTGACAAGGGTTCATTGAGGTTTAAGTGGATTACACGAATATGATGGTATCACTTACACTATATTTGGATATATTTTTTGTGTCAATCAGTATGTGATATAGTTGAATAATATATATTTTTCATGGTCTTGGGGATGTATTTTTGTATAATTTTTAATTGGTGATAATTATTACAGAGTTGTGATTTTTGCTTCTAACCCAGGTGAAGCGATCATATATATTATATATATATATATATATATATATATATATATATATATATATATATATATATATATTTATCCTTGGAATTTGGAATATTCTTTGATTTCATGTTGAACTTTATGAAGAAGTATTTGACGATTGGTCAAAGATAATTCTTATAAACTTACTCTGGATATCATTGAAATTGAAGTCATTTCCGTATATCAAATTCTGTTTTATTCTTTGTAAAACATAGTCTTGGCTGATCAAGATCGAAACAACTTTCCTTTTCTTTATATAGAGCAAAGATCAATTTTTGTCTAAATCCAAAATTTAATCTTGAATCTTCAATTTCAGTATTGAATAGTAATGAAAAATCTCAGCACAAGCTGATTTGTATATTCAAATGATTTTAAGCAACCATCTCTTAATGAGATTATACTCAACTGTAACAACCGTGCGTTGAAGAGTGTACTGAGAAATTCCAAGTTTCAAGAAGTTGATTTTCTAGTGAAAAACAAATTCTGACAAACAATATTGTTTTTCATGTGGTATTGCTGAGAACAATTATTCTATGGACAAGAAGCTGATGCTTGTATGTTCCACATGATCGGTCGCCCAGCAGCTATAGGTACCCCCCTAATTGCGAGCCACACGACTACGTGAAGTCTAGCTACGAGCTACACAATTCAATCAGAGGTACATCGTCGTCGATAAAATCGACAGGTTCAGCAATACCATTCAGAATTGTAATATTTGTTATACTGCAAAGAGCTCATGTACATTTGTGAATAGACTAATATAAGTTTGGTATTTGTTTTATTATTGTAGTTATTTACAGAAGGAAACATTATTGAGTAGGAAATTTGAATTTGTATCCTTATTGAACAAAAAATTCTGACGTCCATTCAAATTTACAATTTCTCAAACCTTTGCTTGAAACATAAATAAATTTGAAACTAGCAAGGCGGTCCAAAGAACTCCACACTGCTCTTTACTGAATAGTCTGGGCATTGTATTGCAATAATTAACTTGTTTTACATTACACCCGTTATCCCGTAATCCCATTATACCGTTATCCCCGTATCCCGTTATCTCGTTTGGGTGGTATAATTGATTTGACTGATTCCCTAACCCCTTTTCATCCCCTTAGAAAGGCAATTTTCGAATAAGGTTCATCACGATTTATTTATTTGTAACCGAGAGCTAAAATCCCAACTTTTATAGCCCTAACCTGAAAACTAACGGAGCCCCCCGTACAAAATTCCTCGTCATTTCACCCCTTATGGGTTTTTTTAAAAAAAATTTAAATACCAATGTTTATGACCCTAACTTAAAAACTAACAGAATGCCCATATGAAAATACTGGAGACGCCCCCCCCCCTTTTACTCCTTTGGGAGTTCAATTTCTGAAAACACTGAAACATATGTTCCTTCATTTGTAATAAAGACCCCAAATACCAATTCTTATGATCCCAACTTGAAAACTAACGGAACCCCCATAAAAAAATTTACCCCCCCTTTCACCGCTTTGGGGGTTTAATTCATAAAAACTCTGAAACACATATCAATTCATTCCATTTGTAACAAAGACCTCAAATACCAATTTTAATGACCCTAACTTAAAAACTAACGGAACACCCATACAAATTTCCAATCCCCATTTCACCCTTAGAGTTTGAATTTCCAGAAACACTGAAACATGTATCTCCTTATTTGTAACAAAAACCTCAAATACCAATTTTGATAAAAAATTAAAGGTACTCCTATACAAACTTTCAACCCCCTTTTAACCGCTTTGGGGTTGAATTTCCACAA
This sequence comes from Gonioctena quinquepunctata, assembly GCA_018342105.1. Lineage (NCBI taxonomy): Eukaryota > Metazoa > Arthropoda > Insecta > Coleoptera > Chrysomelidae > Gonioctena > Gonioctena quinquepunctata. The sequence goes on from JAFIRS010001407.1 coordinate 19,705, forward strand.
ACCCTAAATCACGTGTTTTTTATAAAAAAATGAAAGCCTACATACCAATTTCCATGTCTATAACATCCAAACTAACGGCACTTCCAACTTTGATCCCTCCTTCTCACCTCTATTTCAACCCCTTAGGTCCAGCGGTTTGGTATGGGCGTTGGTCGTTTGTCAGTCAGTGAATCAGTCAGTCAGGACATATAAATATATATGTATAGATTTGTGTCAAAATGCTGCAGAGTACTTGAATGAGAACGAAACATAACAATTGCTGAAGGATTTAAATTAACAAAAAAAGTAGTTTAACTTCATAAACATAACACAGACAGTTTCAATTACGAATTTGGTCGTCAGGAGGAGGGATTGTTTTGCATGCAATATATGAAACAAAATTTATCAAAGAAATATTGGTGAAATCAGTTGATACCGATGTCCTAATTTTACTTATTAACATTTTTTGTTCGAACTCGGGCTTACATAAAACCAATTCATTTATGCAACTTTTTTCAGCAATAGCAATAGGAATAAGAACAGCAATAAGCGTAAGAATAATTATATACTGAACCTATTTTTCACAACGAATTTGGATTTAGCAATGTCTTTAAGAATGACCGGACAGGTATGACAAGTGACAGTTCGCAGTTCTGTGTTCTAGTAAATATAACTTATTTGGCTAATTCCTATTTGAAATGTGTTTTGTTTATATTGCAATCATGGAGATAAACGAAAGGGAAAGCATCGACGACATTGCAAGTATGTCTCAGCAGTTTCATTGTGATTAAAAAATTGACATGGAACATATATTCGTATCTGTCAGTTGACGTGACATACATTGCCCATGCGCATTGTAGACAATATTTTAAAGATAGCCGTGAGATTCAGAAAGTTGGAATATTCAAGGTCGCGTGATTGAAGTTATTGTTATTGTTAAAATTAAAATAGTTGTCTAAATGAAACCATTTGATCCAATAGTTTCAATTTTAAACGTTATCGCTATTGCTGTTACTATTGCAAAAAGTTGACTTAATCCAACTCAAGACACAGCTCTACCAGACGATTTTTATCAATAAATGAAGTATTGCAAAGTTTGGGTACTACAGTTTCTTTTTGTCTTTTGGCACTTCATTGTTTTACATGTTGTGATAGCACTCAGTGGGTTTTTTAAAATAGGAAAGAAATCTGCATTTTACGTTTTAAAGAAAATGTTATCGTTCTTCATAGATTGTCTGCTTTGCCATTGCTGTCCGATGAAAACGCTTCAGAAATTGTTATAAAATTGGTTCTTTTACTACAGTGCTTCTCAAAAGTCCCCCCCTCTTATTTTTGGAACGATTATACATAAACAAGTGAAATTTGTAAACTGAATATTAAAGGTTGTAAACTTCCCTACTAGTGATGATAGATGACGAAATCGTCAAAGATGACGTCACAAGGCCATTGTGACCAATAATTTTAAATGGAACCCTACGGCAAGCGTTAAAAGGTATCGAAAAAACCTATTCAATGACACTGATTTTGTTTGTGTTTATGGCAGTTTTAATGGCTCATTAGTAAACACTAAAATTTAAATTCCATTCAGTATGATATTAATTACAGATTTAAGAATCAGTATCTACTTGAAGAAATTGCTCGAAGTGACCTCCATTTACTTCCTGACAGTGAAATATCCTATTTTTGAACTCTTCTCGTACTTTTGCAAATGTGTCGTCGGAAACAGCCTCACATTCTGCAACAATACGTTGTTTTAAAATGTCAATATTCAGTGGCATAAACCTTCGATTTAAGGTACCCTCACAGAAAAAAATCCAAAGGTGTGAGGTCCGGTGATCGAGCTGGCTATTCCGTTGAACCTCGTCGTCCAATCCATCTACCACGATACTCCTCATCCAAATACCGTCTTACTGCACCGTAATAGTGTGGAGGAGTATCATCCTGTTGGAATGTTATTTCCAAATTGCCGAATTCATCTGGATTATCTTCCAAAATTTCAAGGACTAACGGTTCTATTGCGTTTTGCAACAGCTCCAGATAAACCTCACCAGTTAAATTAGAATTGAAAAAAGAGTCCCAACGATGTGGTTTCCCAGGATAACTGCCCAAACATTCACCTTCTGGGGAAATTGGGTACGTGTTTCACCAAACAGGTGAGGATTTGCTTCACTCCAATACCTCACATTCTGTGTACTTACATTTCCATTTAGATAGAAAGTACTTTCGTCACTGAAACAAATTGTTTTGACATAGTCTGGCTGTTGGCTAATTTTAGTTTCCATATTTTCACAAAATTCTAGTCTTCGGTCTGCGTCGTCGTCTGAGAGTTGATGAACCATTTTTAATTTGTATGGATGAAATTTGTTTTTTTTTCAACACCCTGTGTACTGTACTGACTTCACAGGTAGATGCAACGTGAGTTGTTGAAGAAGTAGGATTAACTATTACTTCTGCTAGTATATAAATTTTTTCTCATCAGAAATTTGTGGTCTGCCAGATCGTTTCGCATCATTAATACTACCCATTGTTTCCAACTTACGAAGAAGCTTCCTCGAATAAGTCCTCGAAATGGGGCGATCGGGAAACCTCTCATTGAAAATGCGTTCTGCTGCATGAATATTTTGTCCAGTTTCACCAAGAATTAGGATCGCTGCTACTTTATCACCTAAAGCACGTACAATTTCGCTTCTTGAAGCACTTAAACGTTCGGCTCACAACAGTTTAACAAATTATTAAAATGTACAAAAATATTAAAAGTACCAAAAGCTGCTAAAACAGTTAAACGTCCGATCAACAATTCACAAATTATTAAATGTACAAAAACTTGGACAATTACAAAAACGTCGAATTAGGGAGACTAACAAAAACGTCAGCTTATTTGACAACTATACAGAGGCGGAGCTTGAATTTGGAATTCCAGTATTAACTGATTTAATTCATCACAGCTTTGCGTTTTTTAAAAGCGAGTTGCCAAAACTGCCATAAACACAAACAAAATTAAAATCACTGAATAGGTTTTTTCGATACCTTTTAAAAGAGGTGTCGCTTGCCGTAGGGTTCCATTTAAAATTATTGGTCACAATGGCCTTGTGACGTCATCTTTGATGATTTCGTCATCTATCATCACTAGTAGGGAAGTTTACAACCTTTAATATTCAGTTTCCAAATTTCACTTGTTTATGTATAATCGTTCCAAAAATAAGAGAAGGGGGGCGGACTTTTGAGAAGCACTGTATACAAAAACAAAGACGAACAAGTCTAGAAATTGAACGACCCAATGATCAAATTAGCAACAACCACAAATAAACCATCATCGGAGCTTCCTCCAACTGAAGGCGCTTTTTACCAGTACTTCTTAAGGTAAACGTAATTGTAATATATTTTTTCATCTAATATGCTTTATTTTTTCTGCAGGTGTATGTATCAACTGAAAATATGGTACAGTAGCGATATACCAACACCAATTATAAATACAGATGGTTCAGGATGGAATTTAACTGACAACGCGACGTATGGTCTCCAGTATTCTCAGCTGATAAGCCAATTCCTGATTTTGTTCGAAAATCATTTAGTATATGTATATTGTTCAGATAAAAATTGTGGCAATCGAAAATCTGCATGTGTTAAAGAAGGCCTGAAATGTTGTAACGAGTGTAAATGTCGTTCCTGTAATAACATTATTAAAGATTTCGAGGCAGATACGGACGAAATTTACGAATTAGAATGCTATTAATGTAGCGCTTAAATAACTACATATTACATATATATCAAAGAGGAAATTTCAATTATAAAACTAATTTTATGCTTTCGTTTTTACTTTAATTCAATTAAGAATGAGTGAAGTTACTAATTAGGTGGGTACTTGACTGATATTTATAGATAGGTATTCACCTACCTGTTTTTTTCAAAACAACTTAAGCAGTCCTAGACCTAGACGGTCTATATTATCATTGTGCAATATATTGTACAATATTATTAAATACTTCTGTACAATAATATTGATTATCTAGAGGAGGTTTTTTATCACTACCTACTTGTTCTGTACCTATTGATATAAGTAAAATTTCTACACCCTGATAGGGATCGTTAAATCATTGCAGTCGGCAGGCTCGCTAAAGCCGAGCAAGAATATGACTTCGGCCCGTTAAAAAAATCGCTGACTCAATACTATAAACGGGATATGAAAATTTTTTAGTCTCAGAACTGTTTTGGACTATTGGGTTCAATTTGTATGCAGCATGTATATACAGTTTTATAAAACTTTTTCTCGATAGCCTTAAAATTACGCCACTGAAAATAACAAGTAAGAGATTGTTATAATTTTAACAACACAAAAAAAATTACAAATGAAAAACCTTTTCAAAGACAAGCTTTTATTTGAGCCGTGTACTAAAACGTATAAAATTAGTTTAAGTCAGCGCTGACAATGATTTAATTATTTTTTGTTGAATTATTTGTTTTTAAAAACCTTGAGGCGCGAAGTGTTCATAAAAGTAGGTACCAATTAAGTTCATTGGACAATGATTGGTTGGTAAGTGACAACTTGTCGAAGTATTGATTTCATTACAATTCGCGCGACAAGCTTTTTCAAACCAAATAATTTAACAAAAAATTATTGAATCATTGTCAGCGATGACTTAAACTCATTGTATACGTTTTAGTAGACGGCTTAAATGAAAGCTTGTATTTCAAAATGTTTTTTATTGGTTATTTTATTTTTTGCTTTTCAGTTAGTTCGCCTCAATCTGTTCAGTTCGCCTTAATCTGTTCATTTCTAATATTACAAGGTCTCTTCCCTGTAAGCTTTGAGCTGAAAGAAATCATGATCTCCGACCCCAAAAACTCCCACACACCAATTTTGAATGTAATCTGACCATAATCACAAAACTCGTCCTCCATCTTGGGGCCGCCATCTTAAATTCATAAATTATGACAACAAATTCCAAATCTCCGATCCGAAAACCACCGCATACCAATTTTGAATCGAATCGGACCATAATCACAAAACTCGTCGTCCATCTTGGTTAATTTATGAATTTTGACAAAAACTTCATAATTTCCGACCCCGGAAACCCCCTCATAGCAATTTTGGAATCGAATCGGACCATTTTGTTTTTTTTCTGATTCCATGATGCTTTGTCACCGGAAAATTTATGATTTTGACAAAAACTTCATAATTTCCGACCCCGGAAACCCCCTCATAGCAATTTGGAATCGAATCGGACCATTTTGTTTTTTTTCTGATTCCATGATGCTTTGTCACCGGAATTATGAACACCTGCCAAATTTCAAATTAATCAGACTACTAGAAGTCGGTCAAAATTCACTTGCAAGATATGACCCAAACTAACAAACGAAAGAACGAACTAACTAACCAACAAGTGAAACTAAATAAAAGCTTGTAAATAACTAATGAAAAACCTTTTAAAGGACGAGCTTTCATTTGAGCCGTGTATAAAATGTATGAAATAAGTTAGAGTCATCGCTGACAATTATTTAATTATTTTTTGTTGAATTATTTGGTATCAAAAAGCTTGTCTCGCGAAGTGTTCATAAACGTAGGTATCAATTAATTTCATCAGAAATGATTGGTTGGTAAGTAACAACTTGTCGAAGTATTAATTTTATTACAATTCGCGCGACAAGCTGCTTTTTGAAACCAAATACTTCAACAAAAAATAATTAAATCTTTGTCAGAGATGACTTAAACTTATTTTTCCGGCGAACTCGTATTAACGATGCTGTTTAATGTACACGAAATCGATCGTTAATTACCTCTTTTAACGTTCAATTTGTCTATCAATGCATGATTGTGATGTATGCAGCCAAACATACACCGAAATCGGCCATTAATAACCTATTAATCGTCGATTTCTTTGTTAATGCATCATTGTGGTATAGGCAACTAAAGACACGAATTCAAATATTATTCAAATTCCAAATCATATTACTGTCGCGCTATCAAATGTACGTATTTTCAAATCCAAATATTATAAGTTTCCTTCTAGTCGAAGCAAACGGATATCGAGAATTTCACGCTGACCCCAGGAACGAAGTCAACGAATTTTTTTCGTAATCAACTCGTTTATTTAAATGGCGATTAATTATCTGGAACAGTAACGCGCTCGCTTTAATCTCGCGTCAAAATATCTCGATCATTATTCGCTACCATTGATACACTAGTTGATTAAATAACTATTTTACGTTTCAGTACACGGCTTGAATGAAAACTTGTCTTTAAACAGGTTTTTTATTGGTTTTTTATTTTTTGCTTTTGAGTTAGTTCGCCTTAATCTGTTCATTTCTAATAGAGTATCGTTATTACAAGGTCTCTTCCCTGAAATATTTGAACTGAAAGAAATCGAAACCTCCCACACACCAATTTTGAATATAATCTGACTATAATCACAAAACTCGTTTTCCCCCTGAAGTCGCCAATTTGAATTTATCGATTTTGACAAAAAATGTATAATCTCCGACAGCGAAAACTGCCGCATAATAATTTTGAATCGAATCGGACCATAATCACAAAACTCGTCCTTCATCTGGGGGCCTCCATCTTGAATGTATCAATTTCGACAAAAAATTCAAAATTTTCGACCCCGAAAACCCCCGCATACCAATTTTGAATCGAATTGGACCATAATCACAAAACTCGTCCTCCAATTCGAGGCCCCATATTAAATTTATGAATTTTGACAAAAGTTTTATATTCTCCGACCCCGAAAATCCCCACATACCAATTTTGAATCGAATCCAACCATAACCTCAAAACTCGTCTGCCATCTTGGAGCCGCCATTTTGTTTTCTTCTCTAACAAAAATTCCATAATGCATTGTCACTGGAATTATTAATACCTACCAAAATCGAATCGAACCATAACCTCAAAACATGTCTGCCATCTTGGAGCCGCCATTATGTTTTCTTCTCTAACAAAAATGCATTGTCACCTGCCAAAATGGGTTCACGTGAGATGCTGTGCGAAGCGCTATTGTGTCTACTTCAATCTAAAAAAAGTATTTTCAGAGATATAGCGGCGAAAACATGTTTCATAAAAAAAAACTTTTTTTTTGGTTTTCCGAAATAAAAGAGTTCTCGACCACCAAATAATCATTTCATATACACGATTACTTTATTAAAGAATCCCACTAAGTCTGGTTGGGTTCTACTCCGTTTTTTTTTCTCGAAAACTAAGCGACTTTGCTTCCAAATTTTACTGTACTATATATATTTTTGCAACTTCGTACACGAACCATCGAGGATGTTTTGCATCCAGTCAGCGCCACCCAGGATCGAAGTGAGGCCTTCGTAAATCACACAGCATCACCCTGGCAGGAGTCTGGACCAAAAACGCACGCAACTGAACACTGAACAATCTCTCCCACACATTCGCGTCTGGATATTCGACGATTGAAGTGATTCCGAAGTTGCGATCAGAATATCGAGAATCAATTGTTTCAGTGAAACAGGTGTTTAGATGAAACCTCTAGAGAATTACTGACATGTCCAAGTTTGTTTTCAGTGACATAATATTGTGTTTCAAGAATTGAACCGAACAGGTGAGTGATATTTGTGATTGTTTCGAGGTCTCAGTATGTTTACTGGGATTTAACAGGAAAAATTGAAAGGTATATCGGTGGTTGATTTCTTCAAAGTAGATTAGATGTTTACAGTTTATAACGTACGTCTAAACAATAGTTGAAATGTTTGTTTGAACTGCCTTCGGATTTAAATCGGTATTCTACAAACAATTATTTGAATTCATGAAAAATATTTGGAACAGAAATAATCTTGAATTAAATCTAACAAAAACAAGTACATTCCTTGTGGGTAGTGGAAGGAATTCAAGTTACCTGAAATACATTTCAAGATCCTTTGATAACTGATAATTTTTTCTCCCATTTCTTTATGTATGTCCTCAAACTATTGAATACTGCCAATAATGATTTAAATGATAATGATAAAAAAATTATTAGTGTTGAAAGCCCAGACCTACCATCAATACGTACAGAGTCAGTCGAAATAAGACGGAAAAACCCGTGTGATGATTTCTTTTGTTAATTGTCCAGAATGGCTTCTCGGTTGAGATACAGGGCGTTGAAAACGGGAAAAATTATACGTTTGATCATTTACTTGGAAACTTCTAAACGGAAACGCAAAATAGGTTGATTAATGTCAGTTGATTCATTCAAATTTCAATATACTGTGTCTACATTAATGCTACCCAAAAATATATTTTCCTACGAGTATGTGGTAAAGTGCCCTTTTTTTAATGATTTGTCTTGTGGAAAGAAGCACTTTTCCGCTGAAAATACTCAGAATTATTCAAATGAAAATGCATATTTTGTCCCCATATCACGCCACTGTATGTGAGACTCCTCGACTGATCACACTCAAGTTCCTAGACAATTTCTTTTTTCATTGAAACCATTGTAGTTAACTTGTATTGCTCATATGGATATATTTAAATGACATTGCAATACTCATGTGTCATTGAAGCAAAATGTCAAATAAACTGAGCTCAAAAAGGTATATGCGTGTGTTTCTGCAAATTTCATTTTGATCGTAAGATTTAGTGGACTTCCTATATTCTATAACTTTTGCGTATAACTTTTCAAATTGGTTGATAGTAGCGAACGACAAGTTCATCCATCTAAGATACACGGTACGTTCATTCTACGAGTACATTATCTCGTAACCATAGAATCGGGTAAATAAGTAGCGATTGTTAACTCCAACAAAGCAGAATTGCGGTACCCTAAAGTTTTACTCAAATTTAATCTTGAATTTGATATAAAAAATGAACATTTCAGAAGATTCATTGAGTGACATCCCCTCATAAATCTTGGAGGCTGCCGATTCTATGAGTAGCCAGTTAAGGTAGTACCGCCACGAGACAATTTGTTAGGAAATTATTAAAATTTGGCATACATATTTTTCAACATGTGAACAACACCTCTATAAAATTTTAACAAGTTTCGCCATCCCGAACCTGAGATATATATATAATTGAAGTTGACTCAATTAACACGTAACATATGGACCATGCATAGGCAAACAGCACATTATTAATTCTACCGTTAGTACTAAAATTAAAAAAGTTTATGAAAAACGAGGAGGAGCTAGATCAGGATATCACAGATATTGTGAAAAAATCAAAGTGATTGACCATCTAGTTTGACAGATATAATCAAAACTACTCTCGTAATTCAAAATAGTCCATGACGTATGATTTCTAGTGAGGGGGGGGTCTGAAATTATTTTTTTCTGCGCTTTTCGGGGACATCAATTTTTTGAGTCGCCGACTTTCTATAAAGAAGGAATTTTCTTCGGCAAGTGGCCCCCTTCAAACAAAATTTTTTTTTCGCGTTTCAAATCGAAAAGTTCCTTGAAATTTTTCGACTCTTTCGAAAATAATTTCCTAATTCAACTGTCTCGTGGCGGAACTACCTTAAATCCAGAAAAGTCTCGCTGGCGTTACGAGAAATAATTTGCAGCATTTGAGTTGTGGTAAAAGCAGAAAAATACACTATCACTGAAAGAAGAGGTATTTATAGAATACTTTCACCAGTTATCAAGAAATCTTTGCCCGTCTACCTTGTAGTCGAAGTACTCACTGATTAAACTCATGTAACATTGAAGAGATACATCGATATAAGCAATTATTTTAAATTAACGGCATATCTAAAAAGACTGAACGAAGGTTTCAAACCCAAGAAATCAAAGGTTTTGAATTGAAAATAAATAAAACTTCTCTTGACCAACAAAAAGTTAAACCATTTACAATTGCAGAAGCATAAAAAACAAGATTCGCAGTATTGAGGCGGTAACCTTTGAGCAGCATGGGCGGAGATAACTAATTTCATTCAGATATTCAAATATTTTAAGAATACATTGAAATAAGGAAAAATGCCATAAGCGAGGATGTATGTATTAATAGGCAATCGAATCATTAATTTAATTTTCCTCTGGTCGAAAAAAAGCTATATTTTCCACAAAAAAACAACAGAACTATAGAATATTTTAAAACCTATGTTGACCCCAGACCAGAGACGCTACTGGCTTTTATTATTTTTTCTTGGTCTCTGAACGTATCGACACCTACAAGCATTATCATTGGCTCGCGGTCCGTCTTGATTGGATGAGGCGAATCTGGTGTAGAACTAAGCAGCTGTCACTCAAACCCACGTTCACTGTCGGCCCTTTTGAACTTCCGTTTGGCGACGGATAATGTTTACGAGTAGTACTCATTATTTTTCGTTCCGTTACTTCGCATATACGCTCGTGTTGGCGAAGTGAGTTTCGATTTGCTCCTTATAGAAACAACTTCTGCAATTGAAAATGGTTAGACACCGTTTTCCGCACTTGTACAGCCTGGAAAAATCTGGGCAAAAACAGCTACCTCAGAATTATGGACCAGTGTCTATAATTCTGTAGATTATAGCAAAGTTATTTGAAAGTATTATCATTGAATATCTTTATCATGTTTTGTCATGCACATTTTGAATATACAACAACATGGATTCGTCAGCAAACGCTCTATGGAAACAAATTTATTCAAATATACTGAATATATATTGAGAAGTTTGAATAACCGAACTCAAGTGGATGCCGTTTACACCGACTTCAGCAAAGCTATTGATGAGATCGTTCATATATTGCTGGTACAAAAGCTGGCTGATGTCGATGTGACCCGCACTCTACTGAATTGGTTTCAATCTTACGTGAATAATCGTAAACACGTTGTTTGTATTGGCAACTATCTCTCAAGATCATTTTACATAAAGTCGGGCGTACCTCAAAATTCACATTGAGGTCCCCTACGAAGCATTAACAGTGTTAAAAAATAAGAGGCTGGTGAAAGCTAACTCTGTCAAAATATTTTCCGATCAGACGAAGGCTCAAAGGGATTATTATTTCAGTGTAAAAAAACAACTGATGGAATATAACAACAGAGGTGAGAACAAAACTATTAAATATATCAATAATGTCCCTACAATTGTCGATGCTGATATCAATCAAAAAAACTAATAAGTCCTAATATAGTATACAAAGTTGATTTAATTTATTTAAATGCTGCAAGTTTTCTTGCCCATAAAGACCAGATTATTAGTGAAATATTCTGCTATCACCCAGCAATCGTTATTTTGAGTGAAGCCAGATGTACAAATGATGTTCAGGATTGTGAAATTGCTGTTAATGGGTATTCGTTCATAAGATGCGATTCCAGTAGTCGACATACGGGAGGAGTACTCATTTATGTTAGAAAAGATGTCACTTATTCAGCCGAAAAAAGGTTTGTCTCGGATACAAACTACTGGTGTCAATTCACTAATATTGAGCTGAATGGAATAAAATGGACCATTGCTGGTGCTTATCACTCTCCAAATGCATGTCATGAGGTGTTCCTGGAAAACTGGTAGAATGGTGCGAAGATTATTTCATGACCAAAAAATTGTCTTTTAGTTGGTGACGTAAATATAGATTTTCTTGGTAATGGCTCCCACAACAAAAAAATTAAAAACATCATAACAACTCATGGAATTGAACAACTTGTTGATGAGTACACAAGAATAACCTCAATTAGTTCTTCTTTAATCGATTATGTGTTGTCAAATCAAAACAGTGTCAAAGTATGTGTACATCATGAACCAAAAATTACAGATCACTCAATAATCAGTGTTAATTTACAATATAATGAAGCTGTTCCAAATAAAAAAATTCTTACTCGGAAACTAAATAATGACATTTTTCATAATATTAATCTTAAACTCATTGAATGTGAATGGTTGAGTAATTCAAATGATGTAAATGATATTTATGGTGATATTGAATCGAAGTGTAGATTTATATTGGATGAAATGGCACCAATAGTTGAATTTGAAATTAAACATAATCAAGTCCCCTGGTATGATGACGAAATCAAAGCAGCGTCCAAAGATAGAGACAGAGCATATAAAGATTTCATTAAATATGATGGTACTTCAAAGGGAGCTATGGAAAATTTAAAAAAAAAAAGGAAAAATAAAAAAATCGCAATATTTTGAAAACAAAATTGATGCAAACAGGGGCGACGCAAAAGAAATGTGGAAAACTATGAAAACATTAATAAAACGTGAAGAACAATTTGTGAACTTTGAATGTATAAACTTCATTATTGATAATTCCGTTTCTATAGTAAAAACTGAGATGGAGGCGGCTGAAAACTTCAATTTATATTTTGTTGAAAGCATTGAAGATATTTCTAGATCTATCACTAGTAAAATTGAATGGCCTACTCCAAATAAAATAATAGAAACAAGCTTTGTTGAATTCCAAAACATCAACATAGTTAAGTTGAAATCCATCATATTCTCTCTAAAAAATAAAGGTAGTGTTGAAGAAGTTATGGGTATCAAATTCTTGAAGGAAACTTTCTATACGATTGGTTTTGCTCTGCTGAATCTCATAAATACGTCACTTTCAAATGGAAACTTTCCCGAACGGTTGAAGAAAAGTACAATTACCCCCATTCCCAAAATCAGTAACGCAAGTGAAATGTCAGACTTTAGGGCTATAAATACGTTGCCGACTATTGAAAAAGTGTTAGAGAAAGTAATATATGAACAAATATTTCAATACTTTGATGAAAACCACCTTTTCATGGGAAATCAATCCGGCTTTAGAGAACATCATTCGTGTGAAACGGCACTTCAGCTAACAATTTCGAAATGGAAACAGGAATTAGACACTGGTAAATATATAGTAGCTGTATTTCTTGACCTCAAAAGGGCTTTTGAGACAATAGATAGGAGTATCTTACTGCGTAAACTAAGATATTATGGTATTGGGGGAGTTGTCCTCAAGTGTTTTGAAGAGTACCTAACTAATAGATCACAAGCAACCAAAGTGGGTAAATCGCTCTCTAATGAAGTTCTCAATAACATAGGTGTACCCCAAGGTAGCGTACTAGGACCTCTACTTTTATAATATATCTAAATGATATAAATTACATACAGGGCCACGATTTCCTCAACTTATTTGCAGACGACACTATGGTTGCTTGTTACGGCGGTGACCTTATTGAAACAGTGGGGCGTTTGAACCAAGTCCTGACAAAGTTTGAGGCATATCTAGAGGTGAATAAACTGAAACTGAATACGAAAAAAACTAAGGCAATGATCATCAGTAATAAATACAAACTAAAATTAGTGGATTATCAATCCCTCAGACTCCAAATGGAGGATGACAAAATTGAATGGGTATCTGAATTCAAATACCTAGGATTTATGCTTGATGAATCGTTAACTCTCAACAAGCATTGTGATTACATATGCAAAAAGATATCAAAAAAACTATTTTTCTTCTCTAGGATATCATCCGAAGTCTCAATATTTTCAAAAATTACCATATATAGAACCATCATTCAGCCCCATTTCGATTATTGCTCAACCCTGTTATATCTATTAGATGTGAACAATATGCAAAAGTTACAGAAACTTCAAAATCGGGGTATGAGAATTATTTTGAGGTGTAACAGGTATACTCCGATTCAATATATGCTTAACACTCTTGGTTGGTATGATGTAACGAAAAGATATTTCTATTTAACTATGGTATTCATTTTCAAAATTACCAAAAACTTATTACCAAAATACTTCGATTCCTTCATCACTTATAATAATCAAATCCATGAGCACAATACAAGGACAACTGATCAATTTCACATATCTAGAACAAGAACAAAAAATTCAATGAACTCGCTATTTTTCAAGGGATTGGACGATTTCAATCAACTTCCCAAACCAATGAAGAACTCAGCCACGTTACATTCTTTTAAAAACCAGCTAAAAAGCCATGTTATGTCACTCAACTCATGAATCAACATATTGTAGTTTTATTTCGATGCAGATTTGATATTCAATGTCTTTAAGATATACTTTTTTTCTCTAGAGATATATTTGTTTTTAGATATACAGTTTTTAGATATACATTTTATATGAGATATTTTCTTTTAACTTCTTTTAACTGCCTGTAATGTGTTTTAATGTGTTCAAATGTCTCAAGATGTGGTCAAAAATGTGTTCAACTGTGATGTCATGTCATGTAATCAACTGTACTTTGTGTATTTATTTTATTTTTATTTTTTAATATTTTTTTTAATTCAAATTTATAATCTAAAACCATTGTATTTATATTAGGAATTCCTATTTCAATAAAGATTTCATACTGTTCATTTCTGAATGTTTCAAATTCTCTAATTTCCTTACGTATGCTGATGATGTGAGATTATTTCATACAGTGTCACAACGATTCTAAGCTCATTCAAGGACCTTGATCGATTTTTAGAGTACTGCAAAAATAACGACCTTTACCTGAACCTCAACAATTGCCATCAGATGACTTTTAGTAGAAATTCTAACTCAATAACCTATAATTATTTTCTGCAGGATCATAATCTCCACACCTCTAGTGAAGTGAAGGACTTGGGAATTATAATACCTTGTATACTCTTTTCATGTCATACGAAAATAATCTGCTAGGCTTCGCCTCAACCATTTGTAACCCCCACTATATAATATATATGAAGCACATTGAAAGTATCCAGGACAAATTCATCAATTATACAAAACATATTTTGGAAACACGTCGCAAAATCATTTGGTAATTAGAAAGCTCAATTTGATCAGTCTTGCCGACAGAAGAGCGATCGCCAATCCAATTTTCTTTTAAAATGATAAAGGTATAATTCATTCTTCATCTATAAATGATTTGATTCACTACAATGTTCCACAATATTTCACTCACCATTAAAATTTGTTCCACACATCAATACCAAACACAAATTACTATTTGAACTCCCCTCTACATCGATGTTTGAAAAGTTACTCCATTTCAAACACAATGGATATCGATATTTTCTCTGACTCTTTAACTACCTTTTTGAATGAACTTGACAAAATATTTTTATTTTTTCCATTGATAACTTTCCTACTGTATAACTGAATAACAACATACATTTTGTATATATGTGAATACTGTTTCTGGGTTAGTCCTGTTTGTATTCCTGTTTTGTGAAAAAATATAAAAGGCCAACAAAAACACACAAGGATGTAAACAGTACTTATTTGGGAAAAAATATTAATTCATTGAAATACATCAAAGGTAATTTACAGCTATTTTCTATTTTTGTACACATCTTTGAGGAACTTGATGAAAGTTGTGGAGCTTAGGAAACTGCTCAGAACGACAAATAGTAACTAGCAATATTGATATAAAAATGAAATATTGGGATTTTCTTAAACTACCCTACAGATTGACCCATATTTGAACTTATTATATTTATAAAAAGTATTTTTGCAACAAATTTCCTTTCATTGCTATTTTATATATATATATATATATATATATATATGAACAGTATCAAATTATAGATAGCGACACCTATAATCTGTGTCTCATATTCTCGTTATATATATATATATATATATATATATATATTTATATATATATATATATATATATATATATATATATATATATATATATATATATATATATATATATATATATATATATATATATATATATACAGGGCTATTCAAATTCGTTTCTGTACATGGGGATCTCGTAAACGATTGGAGATAGAGTGTCGGTTCAATCGTAGCAAAGTTGCGTATTCTAGAGACCTATTCAGTTATGTGAAAAAATTGAATTTAGCTCTTTTGGTTCTAGAGATATACAGGAAAAACAAAAAAATCCCAAATAATTTTTTTGGCTGTATCTTCTTTATTCGCAGACATATTGAAAATCTGTCCACATTTTGCTATTGGCACTTAATGTGGGCTATCAGAATATGTTCATGAATCTTTTATACAGGGTGTCATCTGACTTGGGCCACCCCCATCTTTGAATTTTTAAATACGGACCTGTATTTTTTGTTGTAGTCTCCCCATGTACCATAGTGTTTTTCGAATTTTTTTTTTAATTTTTAGGTACCAATTCATATTTCTTCACATTTTCAATGCTCTTTGAGCGTTTTCTACAATGAACTTCGAATAGCAAAACCTTTTATGATTATCTGAAACATATCTACAACAAAAATAGATTAAACATATGTATTTTGATAAGCTGAAAAAGAAATGATAGCAATAATTACATCCGAAAAGAACACTATAATTGTAATAAAAATTGAAATGAAGTAATTTATATACACAAAAAAATTAATGGCGCAATAAATGTTCGAATTGGAGTCCTTCCATTTCGAGACATTTTTGAACTCGTTTTTTCATATTATTTATTGCCCTTAATACAATTATTTGCTGCATTGTTGCGAAAGCATTCAAAATCCTCAATCTCAAGTCTTCCACATTTTCTATCTCTCCGCCAGCGTAAATCCTATTTTTTAATATCCCCCATAGAAAATAGTCCAAAATAGTAAGATCTGGTGATCTTGCAGGCCATCTTATTGGCCCATTATTTGCTATCCATCTGTTGTTGAATGTGGTATTCAGAAACTGATTAACCTCTATTGTACAATGAGGACGAGCTACATCATGTTGAAACCAGATTCCATTCAACCTACCTATTGGAATATCTTCGAGGTATTCAGTGAAGGTGGTCCTTAAGAATTGCAAGTAACGTTCGCCATTCAATGTCTCCTGGAAAATATATAGCCCAAGAATTTTATTATCAAAAATTCCTGCCCATACATTAAATCCAAATCGCACTTGAGGACGAACTTCTCTGAAATTATTTTCATTGGTCTGAGACCAGACATGTTCATTATTCCTATTGAATACACCGCATCGGTCCAAATTAAATAAAAATCCCATCTCTTACGATTTGTCTACGCAACCAGTTGCAAAAATTTCTTCTTCTTTCGGGATTTCCTGGATGTAATTTATGAACCGTTTTAATTTTGTAACAATTAAAATTATGCTTTCTGAGAGTGCGCCAAACTGTCGTTTGTGGCAAATTCAATTCATCTGCAATTTGTACCGATGATTTCGATGAATTTTCATTAATCTTAAATTCAGTGATATTACTGAGAGTTTAATAAAAAAAATTACTTTTTCAACAATAGTTTCCTCTATTTCGGCTGGAGTTCTGTTACCATAACTTTTGCGAGGCTTATTGAATGATCCAAATTCGCTGAGGTTTTTGTCTAATTTTTGGAACAAAGTTTCATGCAGTTGACGCCTTTCAGGATAAATTTCCATATACCGTTGGGCTGTAGCATAACTGTTTCTATGGTTTTCATAATAAATTTTCACCATGTCCCGTTTTTCTTCAGCGGAAAACATCATTTTTACACCAATAAACTCAAAGATATACAATAAATATGACAAATGTCAAAATATTATCGACAATTGTTCTCATAGTCTACTGAGATTTCATCGGTATTAAACATGGTAACTAAAGACATTAGCAACTTATCGGTAAGTATTATAGTAACTAGCGAAAATGTGGTGTTATGATCTTTCTATCTCCAAGAATCACTTATGGTGCAAGAAAATGTGGAAGACTTGAGATTGAGGATTTTGAATGCTTTCGCAACAATGCAGCAAAGAAGTGTATTAAGGGCAATAAATAATATGAAAAATCGAGTTCAAAAATGTCTCGAAATGGAAGGACTCCAATTCGAACATTTATTGCGCCATTAATTTTTTTGTGTATATAAATTACTTCATTTCAATTTTCATTACAATTATAGTGTCCGTTTCGGATGTAATTATTGCTATTATTTTTTTTTTCAGCTTATCAAAATACATATGTATAATCTATTTTTTTTGTAGATATGTTTCAGATAATCATAAAAGGTTTTGCTATTCGAAGTTCATTCTAGAAAACGCTCAAAGAGCATTGAAAATGTGAAGAAATATGAATTGGTACCTAAAAATGAAAAAAATACTCTCTCAAAACACTATGGTACATGGGGAGACGTGAAAGTTGCTATTGTGTTTTTATTTAACTCAGTCAACCAATTTCCAGGGCCGTAATTTAAAAGGGAATAATTCACCCAATTATAATAAAATATTACCGAAACTTCCCGAAATATAAAATTTAATTTAATTTCTCAGTATGAAGTGAACGTCGACGATCCAAAAACTACAACAAAAACTACAGGTTCTTATTTAAAAATTCAAAGATGGGGGTGGCCCAAGTCAGATGACACCCTGTATAAAAGATTCATGAACATATTCTGATAGCCCACATCAAGTGCTGATAGCAAAATGTGGACAGATTTTCAATATGTCTGTGAATAAAGAAGATACAGGCAAAAAAATAATTTGGGATTTTTTGGTTTTTCATGTATATCTCCAGAACCAAAAGAGCTAAATTCGATTTTTTCACATCATTGAATAGGTCTCTAAAATACGTAACTTTGTCACGATTCAACCGACACTCTATCTCTTATCGTTTACGAGTTCCCCATGTACAGAAACGAATTTGAATAGCCCTGTATATACATATATTATATATATTTTTGATTTTCTTGACCATAAATGTTTATTTATTTTCGCCACGCTCTCAGAATAAAGGTCATTAACAGTCAATAGCTTTATTTGAAACGACGTTCCGACATTTGTATTTGTCATCTTCAGGTAAAAAAAACATAATGTTGTACATAATTGCGATTATAAGTAGAGTATCAATAAATGATTGGTATAAGAACTGTATTTGTTAAAAAAAAATAACTACGAAATAATCAGACGTTTTATTCATGTATGATCATTCTCTTGCTGCTCGAATGTTGTTGAAGATATGTGGAATATTTGCTATTGTGGTGTCTTGAACAGCTGGTTTTATTTTTATTTTTTCCCCTTCACCGCTTTTTATTAGATTTAAAAAAAGGTGATTGTATATTTGGCCAAGGTTTTGGATGTCTTTCCTATTGTTGATGCTGTTTCTGTCATTTTTCATCTGCATCATTTCGAAAAATGTTCTTACTTTTGGGTTCTTTTCTTCAGCTAGAATTTCTACATTTTCAGTGTTAAACTTATGATGCTTTTCGTTTTCGTGTTTTGATAAAGCTGTTACGTCTTTCTTGAATATTTGTGGGCTTGCATTCTTTTTGGTAAATATTGCTTGGTTTGACCTACATACGTAGGTACTTGGAGAGTTTCTGCATGGTATTTTGTGAGTTCGTTTGTTTGTTTAGGAATTTTGGGTTTCAATTTCGAACATATAATGTTATTTGTATTTTTTAATCGATGTGATATGGCTATGTTGTATCTTTCCATAGATTTGTTGTCTTCTTTATTTTATTGTTATTATTATAAATTTCTAGCCAAAGAAAAGAACCGAAAAGTGGGAACATTCCTCGAAATGATACAGATAAAAAAGACAGAAACAATCACCTTTTTTAAAATCTAATAAAAATCGGGGAAAAAAATAATTGAAAAAAATATCTTAGATACGCTGTTCTTTCAAAATTTCATGCAATTCAGTAATATTCATAATAAAAATAATAAGAGACTGGACCTTATTTTGTGCAGCAATAGGGTTGAAATATCTCAACTACGTCAATGCTATAATCTTGGCTATGAGGACAGTCACCACCCTTTTTTTATGTGACATAATCCAACACAGATGCCTTCAATATCAATTAAATTACTGGCAATATAACTTCAAAAAAGCTGCATATCATTAAATAAACGAGGCAATTTCTGATATTCCATGGCATAATTTATTTGCTGGGAGATCCCTTACTCACAATGTGAGTTTTTTTTGCGAAATCATCAGGAATATTACTTAAGTACCGCAAGTGTAAGCATTTTCCCCATTGTATAAAGTTGCAACCATACGCGCCATTAAAGTATCATAAAAATGGAAAATCCATAAAAATGAGAACGACTATAATTTATTCAATGTGCTACGTGCCCTTCCAACAAAACTGATCGAAACTGATTTAAAAAACAATTTGAATTCTATAGAACAACAATTACCATGAAACTCTAAACGGTTCTGGAAATACGTTTCTCTCAAAAGGCAGTGTATAAGTGAAATCCCGAATGAACTAATATATGATGAAGTATATCATGGCAACATATAAGCAACTTATTTTCCACCTGTTTTCAAAGCGTGCTTGTGCCAGATATTCACCATTTCAACTATAACAGTTCACCATCAACTGATACTGATAACGAACTCGACAGTAACATAGCCGCAGGGCCCGATGAATTGCCACAACTCTTTTTGAAAAACTACTGTAAATCTTCAGCAAAACCTCTAGCCCTGATTTTCAACCAGTCATTGAACAAGGATGAATTTCCAGATACCTGGAAAATAGCCGCTGTCGTACTAATTTTCAAAAATGGAAAGAAAAACATGGTAGGTACGTAATTATAGTCCATCAGTAAATTCTTCCCCTATCATTATATCAGAGCAATATGTTTTTTTCGCTGGACGATCACTTGAACTGAATATAGTTGAATATACCGAATACTTATATGTAAACATGGGCCAAAGTTGATGTTATTTACACCGACTTCAGCAAGGCGTTCGATAAGATTAGTCATAATCTTCTTCTCGAGCGGCTTGCTGGGGTGGGAGTTGGTGGATCTGTCTTGAGATGGGTGGAGTCGTATATAAAAAATAGGTAACAATTTGTACAAGGATTCAATTCAAAGAAGTATATCATTTCATCAGGTGTCCCCCAAGGATCACACCCCGGTCCGTTATCCTTTATTATTTATATAAATTCTATGAAATCCTGTTTCAAATATAGTAAATTTTCCTTATAGGCAGATATGCATCAAAAAAATATTATCTGACTGTTACAACATTCAAGAAGACTTGAATAGATTGATAGAATATTGCAACTCATCTAGCCCATTTTTGAATTTTAGGGGGATAGAGGGGCTAGCGGGGTAGGGTGGTAGGGTGGGTGGAGTGGGGGGGAGGGGGGTCAAACATGGCCAAAATTGTCCTCACGTAATTAATGGATGGCTCCAGAAAACATTTCAAACGGATATGCCTGTCAAATAGAAGAGAGATATCGGATATATTGTTCTCACATAAAATAATGAACAGCACCATAGACAACTCTAACCTGTTGAATCAAATTCAAATGAATGTTCCTGGTCGGCTTTTGAAAACAAACAATTAATTCTACATACCTTTCAGGCGAACAAATTCGTCGCAGAATTCTCCTTTATATAAAATTGTTCGGAACACAAACATTTACAATGATCAAATCGATATTTTTTGTTCATCTCAACAAAAAACAAAAATACTCTAAAATAATTTTTCTTACAGTGAATACAACACCTTCTTTTCTTTCGAAGTATGTTTCAAATAATATTTCATAATATTCTATTATATAATCGCCTGATTAATAGTCATTTTGGTATTTCGCATATGTTCACATGTTTTTTAACCGACGAAACCAAAAAGGAGGAGGTTCTCTAGTCGACCCGTATTTTTTTTTCCATTATTTTTTTATGTATGATCACGCATAACTTTTTACTGAGGCGTCCGATTCCGATAATTTATTTTTCAGTGGATAGAGTGTACTTTGAAGGTGGTCCCATTTGAATTTAAAAGATGAAATCCATCCCTAAGGGTAGCAACATGAAGGATATTGATCACTCACCCTCTGAATTCTGGTCCGTTAACCGATTCTATCAGGCATAACTTTGTACTGGGTTCTTCGATTTGGATGATTCTTTTTTTAATAGATAGGGTATACCTTATATTTAAATTTCGAATGGAATTATATACCCTTACGGGTGGAAAAATAGGGGATAATTGATTTTTCACTTATGAACATTGGCACACACATACGTAGTTGACAATGACAGATCGCTACTGACATTATTTTCTGTTCCACATCCGTCAAAACCATTATATTCTATGAGAGGATGGAATGATATACAAAGTAATGAAATAAACTAACCAGAACAACAAAAATAATTTATATTACAACAAATAGTAAAAGTAGATAATCATATTATTTAACTGGTAATAGTTGAAGTAAGGTGTAAAAAACAAGTAGGTAGTAATTAGTATATTTTAGCCATAAAAATTGAAAAATAAAAACTTTTTAACAAAAAATTAAACCGACGAAATACGGAACTGAAAAGTAAAAAATAAAATAAACCTTCTTAGTCTCAGTAACTAAGCTCCTAAACTAATGTAAATTACTAATTTTGAGTCGGCGCCAAACAAACAATCAACGAACATCATTAAATTACTTCAAAAAAAATATCAGAATGTCACCGCGCAACTCGATGCCATAATTTTACGCCTTACCTAATTCATCTGCTTGTTTGTTTGGCGCCGACTCAAAATTAGTTACTTACATTAGTTTAGGAGCTTAGTTACTGAGACTAAGAAGGTTTATTTTATTTTTTACTTTTCAGTTCCGTATTTCGTCGGTTTAATTTTTTGTTAAAAAGTTTTTATTATTCTTTAATTTTCGTTTTTTATTTTATGCTTTATTCTCATCAACTTGTTTCAACAAAGGTTCACAATGAAAATGTCAATAGTATATGTTACATAACTATTGAAATATATTTGTAGATACTATAATGGACTCTCTGCCTGTTTGTATCTGAACGATAGTGAAATAAATAAATAAACAACCGTTAGTATCCTCAGATCTATTTGAAATAATGTGTTCCATAAAGGAGATTGAAACCCCCTGTGTGCGCTAGGTCTAATTGTGCGATAAATTGCCCAGGCGCTGGACATATGAACTGGAAATGCCACTTTTATCATCAGAGTGTCCTCGTTATTCCGGAAGAAAGTTACAATTTTTAGTGGCCCCTTTTTGGCTTGACATTTGTAGGAAAACCCGAAGAAAACCTACAACACTATCGGTAAACTAACTACCTTATTCTGATTATTATTTTTCAATTACTTAATCAATATTTCGAACAGATCTTTGTAACCTTGATGTTGTTCCCTAATTTTCCATATTTTCATTTTATCCCATACTTTCATGTACGGATGAAGGAGTAATGTCTAGCATTCCGAAAAAGCAATTCACTTTAAATTTCATTTCTTGATTTTCAATGGGCTGGTCGTCACCTTCGTAAGAAAATTATTTTTTAATCTTTCGTGGCCTTAAAATTTCTGCGGATATAAATTTTGCATCAACTTCTAAGCAAGAAGCTAGTTCCTTGGCATCTACTTATAAGTCAATGAGGCTTCTGTCAGATCGATATTGTTTTACAAATTCATTAAGGTTATTTGAACTTTCGCAAGCCTGGGAAATATTTAATGTTTTTGATTGCAGAATCTTAGTAACAACATCCACTTTACTTTGGATCTTGTACCACAAGACTACCATACACACAAACTCATAATATTCAATTTCTTCAGCTAGGCTAGCTAGATGTTTTGTTGTATTGTCAAAATTATTTCCGGATCAAATTTCATAAAGAGCATCGTGAATTTCGCCCAACTGAAATCTTAGAGGGGTTATTGCCTCAATTCTGCTAGACCATCTAGTATCTGACAAAGGCTTTAATGTCAGACTTGAAATGTTACTTTCCAAAACAGACCACCGATTGGTTGAGGCAGAAGTTTTTTTATATAATTCTTGAACAGTTGACAAAAAATGTATACCATAAATATTGGATTTCACAGCATCGTTCATGATAGGGTTCAAACTATGGTTACAACAAGGAACAAACATTGCTCGTGGATTAATGTCTGAAATTCTTTTTTGTACACCTTGATGTTTACCCTTCATATTTGAACCATTATCATAACTTTGGCCGCGCATTTTATAAATGTCTAAACCATAATTCTCCAAAGTTTTTAGTAAAAAGTTGGTCAAACCTCCACCTGTTGTATAACTTATAGGACGAAATGTTAAAAATCTTAAGCAAACAGAAATCTACACCTGGCGGCTCACATCAGGAGTACAATCAAGTAATATAGAAAAATACTTTGCTTCTTTAACTTCGTTTAAAATATTATTTCTTATTGTCACCTATTAATGTAATGGTTTCTTTTTGAGTTTTATCTCCAAGGTAAAGTGAAATATATTTTTGAGATTTATTAATATGTGCAGACATGACTGGATCAATTTCTATACATTCAAAAAAAAATATTTTTTTCAAATAATTTGTTACTAGGACCACAATTAAAAATGAAAACTTTTTAACAAAAAATTAAACCGACGAAACACGAAACTGAAAAGTAAAAAATAAAATAAACCTTCTTGGTCTGAATAACTAAGCTCCTAAACTAATGTTAGTAACTAATTTTGAGTCGGCGCCAAACAAACAATCAACGAAGATCATTAAATTACTTCAAAAAAATTATCAGAATGTCACCGCCCAACTCCATACCATCATTTTACGCCTTACCTAATTCATTTGCTTGTTTGTTTGGCGCCGACTCAAAATTAGTTACTTACATTAGTTTAGGAGCTTAGTTATTGAGACTAAGAAGGTATATTTAATTTTTCACTTCCCAGTTCCGTATTTCGTCGGTTTAATTTATGGTTGAAAAGTTTTTATTGTATACCTGGCCCCCTGATGTTCGGTAGTGGTTTGGTTAGCGCCACTTGTTGTCTATTGGCTTTCTCACATGTTTTCCAGATGTGTTCGTTCCATTTGGTCTTGTCGTCCTGCCAAACACCATTTGACGTATTTTTTGGGCGTTATTTGTGTTCCCTCCAGCAGGAAGGATACGTGCCTCCTCTTCCTCGGGCCTTTTAGGATGATAGCTTCAGTCTTATGCAGCGCAAGTTTCAGCCCGTTATCATTCATCCACTGGCCTGTGCGTTCCGTGGAGGTGTTCGCTCTCCCTATCAGTTTATTCACGGCGTTGACAATGACAGCCAAGTCGTCTGCGTATGCTACGGTATAGCATTCTGCCGGCAGTTCTAATCTCAGGACTCCGTCATATAGAACTTTCCATAATGTTGGCTCAAGAACTGAGCCTTGTGGGACCCTCTGTGACATGACCTGTGAGTAATCTCCTTTTTGTAGTGTTCTATTGGATAGATAGGATCGCATAATTTCCAGTAAATAACTGCTAATCTCCAAGTCCAACAGATTCAGAATCAGATGCCACTTCGCGGTGTTAAAAGTTTTTAACGTCGATGAGACAGCTCCCCAGGTCATGGCACCCTGCGTGGATTTGAGTATTACCTGCCCTATTATTTATGGGCACCACAACTCTCATTTGGAAAGTATATCTCCACACAAACAAAAAATGGCTGTAAATTATCATTAATGTTATTCAATAAATTCGTATTTTGTTTTTTTAAGGTTTGTGTGAATCAGCTTTATGTAAACATTAGGAAGCGATTAGAAAGAGTTTGATGTTTTTTCCAGAGCAATTGCTTAAACTAATATTGGTAAATAATATTTATGAAAGTATAATGTAATTTATTTTATTCACAAAATGTATCCTTTTTTCCGAGAACAAACGCAGAAATATATGTTTTTAATTGAAGAATGTTTTCTTCGAACGTTATAAATATACATGGAATTTTTACTCCGTTGGAGTAACGGCATACTTTTACTCCGCCGGAGTAAAGATATACTTTTACAGCGCCAGGCTGAAATGAGTCAGAATTCCCTACGGATTGTCCGTCGATCTCCGCCACGCTCGATAGAAAAATATAACTATCATTTCCAATAGCACGTACTATTTTCCTCAGTATTTCCCAAAAATAATTGGGTCATTTTTTCTGCAGACACGAAATTTTATAGATTACATAAACGTTTTTTATATAGGCATTATTGATAACAAATTTAGAAATCGCTGGAGTTCCCAATTTAGTTCAATTGCACTTCTAACTTCATGATATCGAATATAATTTCAGTTATCAATACTTTTTTTCAGTCCTGAACTTTCAGAAAACTTTGGAAGAGAAATAAAAAACATGTTTATTCAGGTGGAGGCTGAATGGAATTCTTTTGTTTCATCATGAAAATATGTTTATAAGAAAATAGAAATGCTGTTTGTGTTTTCCGATGGAAATATGTCCCTTTTTTTTATATATGATTTTTTAACTTGATTAATGGAATGGGTGGCAACTTCTTTTCCGACTGCCCGAGCCATCGGGTTTTTTATTTTGTATTGCCAATGTTCTGGAAGATAAAATGGCATAATCAGGCTGGGAAGTGTCAGATCAACAATTTCAAAATCAGAGGATGGAAACCTAAAAGTGATTCTGATATAAAAACATCCAAAAGATATATTTTCGACTAGCAAGTAACGATTTTCATGAAATTACAGATGGTCTCAATTCATGCATGAAGTCAAAATGAACTTCAGAATGATAATCATGATAAAACGCAATCCCCACCGAATTTTCTTCATCATAAAGACCAACATTTCTTTCGGATAGTTTGTGAGAAATCTATGCTACAAATTCCGGTTAATTACGTGTTAATTTTAAAATATCGAGCTCAAATGCACTTGAAAAAATTATTGTACTTGGAAGGGTACTTGTCTTAAAACAGTATTTATACTTCACAGGACTCGAGTCTATAATGAACTTAAAACATGAATGAGAAAGTACTCCACATAGAGAAACTAAAAATAAAGAGAGTTGTCAAACTTGCAGTAAAAGTTGGCACCACGTTTAGACAGTGGCGACATATCTCGCAACTGGCCGAACTAAGTACAGTTGGTAAAACCGATTGAGATAAGGCGGGTTTTCCAAATGTGTTACTTTTATATGATTGATATGGTATATATTTTATAAGTGATCGATTTGCCTTTCTTGTATTCCATATGAATGGTTGTATCATATAAAATACAGGAATGGCAAATCCATCACTAATTAAATATATACAGTAATCGATTCGTAGAATCTGTTGGTTCGTTCGTGGTTAACATAAAGTTTCAAAGTAAATCTTTATTTCATGTTATCAAGAACAAAATTAAACATCTTATAAAACAAGAATAATGAGTTGAACACTATAAAAACACATTTTATTGTATCTAGGACAATGTACAACTACAGACAAAACAATAATAAAACAACAAAATTAAAAATATTCTTCAGTCGCTTATCATCAAATCAACCAATATTAAAACATACTACATTTACAACAAACCTTCAATAATTTTGTTAATTTATTAGCACAAAGGAGACCATGTACTTCGTACTTCCTCAAATGGTGATAGGAAATAAAAACTGATGGATGGAAATAAGTACCAGTTTGTGAAAAAATTTCTGCAACTGATGGATGGAAATAAGTATCAGTTTGTGAAAAGCAGCTTATATTTCACCTTGTGAAAGAATATTTCGAGGAATTTCAGCATCAACTCGGATAACAAAACATTCCATTTTCGACGTTGGGTTCATAATTCAAGTCCATGGTATAATTTCATAATTTCTATAATTAATTTTTCGATGAAAATTAACAGTAGAATTATTCTGAAATTATTACGTGGTTTGTCATTTTCTGACAAATGTCGAAATTGGAAAATTATCATGTCGCCAGTCGTCTGTTGATTCTGGGCAGCGCCTCCATGCGCGACTGGCCGTACCAAAAACTTGGTGGTCAAGATCGCCAATGTTTCAAACAGTCTCTTTATTTTTAATTTTTCTATGGTACTCCAAGTAGAGAATAAAAGGATTTGTTTGAGTATTTCAAGTACTTTCCAGCTCTCCTTTGATTGTGGTATCTCTTGACTTAGCCTCCCATGCTCAAATGTATTATCTTATTTGAAATAACAACGAATATATAAATACATTATAATTATACTGGGGAATAATGCCTTTTTTCAAACATTTTGTGGGTGCTACTGACTTATGCTTGTCTCTCAGGTGGAATCGGATCGTTCTTGAAAAAATCTATTAGTAGAAATATTATGAATTCTTCATATGTTCTTTTCACTAGAAGGCGAACTGAACACCAGCTATTATTTATTGATTTAGAGCTTATTGAGTTTCCAGTCGTTAATTGGAAATTGCCACATCGGTAAGCTAATTAATGGATTGGAATAGGAATTCATGAAAGATGAGTAGGTTCTTGGAAAAAAAATCGCAATTTAATTCATGTCAAAATTTACTACTCGGAATTTGAACCATTAAGGTGTTCCGTAAATCTATTACTGTTTGTGATTGGTGATTAGTTGAAGTAATTTGATGAATTATTCGTGATTGTCATTTTGAGTCTGAGCCAAAATCTGCGGGGGTGGGCCTCCCCCTCACCCGCACTGCTTCTGCTTCTTTTGATTGTGTAGGGTTTCTTGAGTTTAGTTGCCATGGGGTTGCGCTTCCACCCTGGCCTCTCGTGGGGTGGTTTGACGCTCTTGAGTTTGTATTTGTTCTCGATTGTCTTTGTGATGCTTGCCCTGCACCTCTTGTGGGGTAGGTAGAGGCTTGAGATCCTCTTAAGCTTTTTTAGATGCGCTTCACATTGCTTGTAGTTTGCCGGATGATCTAGCGAACAGTTGGCACATGTCGCCGGAACATCCGGACTTTTTTGACATACTTTGGTGTAATGCTCTTTGGCACATTTTAAACATTTCGGGGTAAGGTTGCAGTTCGGTGTCGCATGTCCCCATCTCTGGCACCTTCTGCACTACGTAAGGGATGTATCGGTTTTCCTAATTTCCCAGTCAATTGAGGTATTATTCAGAGTTTTATACCTTTTCTTCAATATTGAGAGAGTTATTTCTCCATTTGTAATTATGAGATACAAAGGTCTCTCCGTTTTTTTCTCATTCCATATACATTTATGGCTTCCAGGGAATGTTCTTCTTTGAGCCAATTGGTTAGTTCTGATGTTGTTGGTCCATTGTCCATTCCATGTTGTTTCTTCGCTTTGTGTGTATAGGTGAAAAAGCCTACATTTTGTTTTTCAATTAATTCTTTTATACTTTTAAAATCCTCTAAATACTCCGTATGTATAAGAGTGTTTTCTTGTGTATACTTGATATACAGTGCTTTCGTAAAGTACTGAATAAATTAATTTTCAGCCAAACTAGCCATTTCTGAGGAATCTCTTGAAACAGGTCGATTTTTAATCTCAATTTGCCACATTTATAAGGGAAAATTGAATATACAGGGTGATTCACGTTTGACTATCGACGTCCGCGATAATTCTTTGAAATGGAACACCCTATATATTATTCAATTTTTGGAATCTCCATGGAAAGCTGATTTCTAAAATAAAATAAGAAAAACTATTTTGAAATATGAAAAAACTAAGTTTAATGACAATGATAGCTTCAATCAACGATCAAATTAAATGTTCAAATTGTGCACCATTTGCTATCTGACTATTTCCAATACTTGTCAGTAGCCATAGCGACCAGAATTTTGTTTTCATTGCTGAATAGTTTTTTTGAAGTTATTTCTTTGAAGAATCGTTTGCCGATACATTATTGAGTAGTACCTTTGTCATTTCATGGAAAATGATGAAATTAAATGAACGAAAAAGAATTGAAATTCTTTGCATGATAGGATTTGGAGACAGAATGCGCACCCAAAGGGAAGTAGTTGAATTGTTTAATGCAACTCATCCTGATCGGCAACTTATTAACCAAAGCATGGTGAGCAAAGTTGAGTAGAAATACCGTGAATTTAGGGCATGTCCGCGATCTTCCTAAATCTGGTCGACACTCACCACCAGAAGACGATCAGATTAATGTTGAGTTGGCATGGAAATCATCACACAACACTCAACCAATTGGCTTCTGATTTCAATATGGCAGCAACAGCTATGCAATAATGATAATAATTTTGTAAAAATATATTTTTTTCTGACGAGGCCACGTTTGTTTAGAACGGCCCCGTCAATAGGCAGAATTGCCGTTATTGGGCTACCAAAACTACCCGATGGATGATGGAGTATCACACTCAAAATCTACAGAAAGTGAATGTATGGTGGGGTATAGTCGACGGAAGAATTCTGGGTCTCTATTTCTTTGACGTGAACCTGAATATAGCCAAGACCATGCAATGAGTGAAAGTAAATCAAAGAGAATGCAGTTACTTGAATTCGTGCAAAAAATTTGAGAATACCCAAGTAGTACACAGAGGTCATAATTCGGTTGTACAGACGTCTACTAGAGCTTTCGCAAAAGTCCATAACTTATGTCTTGTAATATCCTGAGACGTCGCTATGTATGCCAATACGACAAAAAGGCACACTTTTGCGACGTCACATTGACGTTATAAAGTAGTGGTAATGACTTGCCAATATAGACTTATATAAGCCAGTCGCAAAAGGGTCGTTCTGTGGTCTTAGTGTAGTCATTATATCATTATGCATGAAGGTCATAATCTTTCTAATATAGTATTACAATATGTATACCATATCAAAAGATTTTATATTTTATCAATACATATAATATATGAGTCAGCCTTCCTGTACATGTTTATGATACTCTGTGACCATGATAATTATCGAGAAAAAAATGATTTTCATTTATGTGTCTTTAAGGATAGTTCTGAAACTCTAGTGACCAGGCAAATCCATATTTACGATCCAAATCAAATTCTACTCACTTGAAATTCATGCGCCTCGAAAATGAAGAGAGATAAATATTCATTTTCATTTCAGAAAAAATATATTTCATCAATGTTTCTCATTATTCGTTGAAATATTACCATATTACCATATTACGAAAGATACTTGATTAGCACATCTCCAATGATTTTTAAATTGATATAACACCCAGGGTCCCATGTTTTTTATTTTAAATATTTTTGTTCCAATATGGCTACCAGAATGATGTTATCAATTAATCGAAAAACATGGATGCCGTCCTTCTAGTGTCGAAAAGTTGTAATTACTCCGGTATGTACTATCATAGAATAGTTTACGAGTGTCTCAAAGACATCGCAATATCTTACATGAAAAAGTTGTAATGTAGTCGCTATGACCACAAGTAGTCAGTTTTGTTGTACTATCAAAACAGAAGAAGATATACACTGAGTGCATAAGCATTTCGCTAGTTCCGCCTAATGGGAAACGCTAAAAATAACTGACATTTACAATAGAGATTATGTTGATGTTGAATATTCAAATATTTTTTTTATCACTCGAAGTGCACATACATATTATTTATGTCTTTCCTTGTTGTGAAAACAATTGAAGGAACTGGATGAACTTCATTTTTTTGCAGTGTCCCGATAGACTGATTAATTATTTCAGATGTTAATTTTGGGGTAGGCACTCATCCTTCCTCTTCATATTTTTCTATGCGCTCCAGTTCTCTTGTGAGGCAGATTGGATTTTTGTTTTGACATTTTAATATTCATACGAAACTGAATATTCTACATACATAACACAATATACCTATCCAACAAAAATAATATAACCAACAAAAATAATCTAACTATAGATACATAATGTAATCATTACGACCAAAGTTCATCAGTTTATAAAACTACATTACATGAGTACAATATGTAGTCGTAGAAACGTTTCAAAAATCTATTCATTAGAACCACATATGTTCATTACCATAATAACCTCACAGCAACTGCTCTCGAATTATTAACGACACATATAATTTATTTACATACAAACCACAGTACAACTCCATCCCGAGAATTCTTCATTGTACTCTCGTTATAGCTACTACACGACGTCATAGCAACGCCTGAAGGTAATAAAACGTGGTCTTTGAGACGGTCTAAGAAGTCATTATGTTAATTTTATGACTCTGTGCTACTTGGGTACTTGATAACCGGAATGCAAAAATGCACTGTTGAAGACACAAATGTAAAGGATGATGGGTACCCACAACCAGATGCTACAAGGAGACCAGCAGCTCTTTTGCCTTACGGTGATAAGAGATATGACGGTTTCGAACATTGGCCTTCGAATTATCAGTTGAAGGACCCCATCAGGTGTAAAGCTCATCAAGCCAGTCATGAGACGTGAATCTTTCACGACCCTCTCTACTGCTCTCTATTGCTTTTCGAATGCGTTCTCGCTTTGTCTTGTACGCACTCCGCGAAATCCCACGTCTCATGACTGGCTTGATGATCTGTAGGAATGGTGGATGCGATGGTCCTTCAAGTATAAGACGCATCAAGTGCAATGTTTATTCATGCATGAACAAATCAAGGAATTGTTTTTTATCATTCCATAAAAAATTCAACTTCCAATTTAATAACATTTATTTCAGAATTCATTTTTATTTTCATAATTGTGGTCGTTCCCTAGTTCCTGGACAAAGTCCTGGAAAAAAAACCACCATACTAATGTCCACTCTTACTTCAAAATCAAACAACTGAAACAGGTTGATGAAAGTCCATGAATATCTTAATTGTAACAATGTCGTGGGGAGTTAGTACTTGGATGGATGACCGCCTACCAGAGAGCACTAGCGTTTAGAAACCACGTATAACTGCAGCGTGCAGATTCATTTAGACAGTTAGAATGGATCGTGGAATTATTCAAGGATTAAAGGAAATCCTTAAAACCGAATTTAGTGTCAGTGAAAAAGCTGATCTCGCCGATGAATTATTCATCAAATATCAACTCAAAAATGTCGACATTGGTGATTATTTTGGAATAACCAAGAAATACGATAGAATTGAAGGTACCTTGCTGCTCGAAGGATTTGTGAGGAAACTGGGAGACAAATGGAGAATTCGATATCAGGAAACTCTCTCTACACCCAAAGACACCGGAAATGAATCCCAGAGTGATGATTTGGGAACAATCATTTCAAATATTGAAGTAAGCAACAGGTTCGCAGTAGTAGCCAACCCCGATCTGGATGAACAATATAAAGATACTCCTACCAAGAAGAAAATCCTCAAAACAAGATCAAACCACCACCAATCATCGTTCAGGATAAGAAGAGTTGGCCTGCCATCAGCCAACTTCTCAGAAATCTTAACCCACAATTCGACAAAAATTTCAACGCAAAAGATGGGATTAAAATGATATTTAATGAGACAGATAAATATGAAAAGTGTTTAAAGATCCTGGAACAACACAAAATCCAACACTATACCTTCAGCAAGGAGAGTCCCAAGGAAATCAGGGCCAATTTCAATGGCATGACCGAGGATTTTTCCACTGCAGATATTGAAAAAGATCTAAGAAGTGAAGGCTTCCACCCAAGAGTGGTGGTTCGTTTCAAAAAGCAGGATGGTTCTCCAATTACGATCATATTAGTTATTGCTCGGACACTGATCATAATATTGAACATCTGACCTCCATCATGGATATTGAAGTGAAGTTTGAGCACCAGAGGAAAAGGGCACGTATTGGGCAATGTTACGACTGCCAAAAATTTGGTCACAGTGCCGCTATCTGCCGTGCAGAGCCTGTTTGCCGCCATTGTGCTGGACAACATGATTCTCGAGCCCATCCAAAAGACGAGAATATTCCATCAGAATGCTCCAATTGCAATGGATCGCACAAATCAAATTACAGAAGATCTCCAAAATTCCCTAAATCTATGAACGTCGATAAAAATAACTCAAGAAGACCCCCTAGGCCCCCCAGACCTCAGGAGGCCCCGAATATAATGGCAAACAATCCACTCAACGAGCTTCTCTCAGCTTTGAACGAGCTGAAAGACTTTATCAAACAAAGGCCGATCCTAGCGAGCATTATTTCGCTGAGGAATATTCAAGGAAATATAGGAAATACATTCAGGGATTAAATTAATAATTCCAATTAGCCGCCAGGAAGGATAAAGTCAGTTAGCATCCACATTGTTAACACTCAAAAACAGTATACGACCAACTATACTAAGATGGAAGAGTGAAAAGGCCTTCACTCTAAAACGAGCCAACGACACAAAACAAAAAACGAACAGAGCTGCAGACGCTATGTCAATGAGCACGAGATGTAGCGAGAGATATACCGTCCTTCGGATGGGACGTTAAGATGGCGGTCCCGAGTTCAATGATGTTGAGCTCGTTGAAAAATGCCTACCTCTGGTTTGGAAAACAAGAGGATTCGATAAAATTTTCGGTTGAAGGAAGTGTCCGGCGTCAGTGATAAGTCTTGCTCGCAGAAATAGTGCAGAAAGGACGTGTTAACATCATATACGTATGTCAAAAATTAGATGAAGAATAAACCTTTTTGGTGTTTACTTGAACTGAAAAATAACATGTTATTTAACATTTCAATCGACATTCATCGGTGGAACATATTGCATTTCATCCTATAACCAGTTATATTAATCGAATAATAGTCTATCAAGAGAGTTCATGTAAATATAATCGAAATATACATTCATAGAATAATGAAATATTTGAAAAGTTCATAATTGTATTGTTCTGATGTTTTGATTTTCATTATTCAATTGATATGACGTGGCGTTTACTAATTTTGGGAGCTGTGGAATAATCTGAAAAGGTGGAAAGGACAATTTCCATATTCCTCCCCCTTACCCCCCTTAACCCACCTAACCCCCTCACCCCCACATTACCCCCACTTACCCCCTTTACCTCCCCCATCCCCCCAAGTGCATTCACCGGAGAGTCGATAATCTTTTTATTTTTTTCATGTTTTTTTGGCACCATTTCAAATGACCTTCAGTCACTTATTTCTCAACGATCATCATTGAAAATTCTTGTCTGTTTTCGAAACTTTCCGAAGTATGTACAAAGTATGAAGTACCTATGGGAAGTACTTTTTTTTATTAAGGATGAATCCGTTAACGAAACGGTTTTTGTCTATAACACATATTTTTTGTTTTATAAATAATTTTTAGTTGTCCCTCCTACATGAAAAACATTCCCTGAATTATTTATTTCATATATAAATGATTCAATTTTCACACTACAAGAAAACATTCCACACACTTGAAGTAACGAATAGTTTATTATTACTAGGAGTATATATCACAGACTAACCAAATATTTCTGATGCAGTTACTTTCCAGTAGATTATACATTTCTGTGTGAGTTAATGACATTTAGATTTCGTTAAAACCATAAAATACGCTGATAGATCGATTTCTTTCAAAAATGTCAGTGGCTGTTATCCAAACTCATCAATCAATAGTATAGAACGCTGATAATGTATGAGAATCCGATTACTTTTGAAAGTGAGTAAGCAGCAAATAGTTTCAATGTTGATTTTCGGATTGGTGTGGTATGCGCGCAAAAACTGCAGGCCGGCTCCACCACATGGTCAAGCGCTACAGAGCGGATCACCGAGCACATAAAGTTCAATTTAATTATCAATTCGCACCTTTTCTCGGGAGTAAATACACTAGAAGTTTGTTTTTTATCGGATAAACTTTTGTTTTCACCTCGAGAATCAAAGGTGAAAACATCGCAAGAGCTTTAGCACGAGTGATTTCGTCATACCTCTGATTTGAGAGTTATTTCCAGTTTATCGAATTAAAAAATAAACCTCCAGTGAGATTAATACACGAGTTAAATGAATTACAGTAACTATATGAGTTTTTATTTAAACTAAATATTATCAATCAAATCGCAAACGTGAACAACTTTTATTAAATATTTGAATCTTGCATTTTGGCAACTGCCTCAAATCCAATAATATCATGCTCTTGATTTTTGGTAATATTTTGAGTTGATCCAAGTTTGAGTCGAAAATGAGAGAGACTGTTGACATGGTACTCTCCATCTAATTGTAGGTTAGGTGCAATTGATTTTGTATTTCCGTGGTGTGTCATTTTTAATAGTTGCTCCCCAAGCCCTTGCAAAATTGGATTCTGCAGTTGACCTGTTAGAGTGGTTTGTTAACTGGCTTTTCGTTACATTTTATTCATTTTTTGATGATTTCTTTGTCAGTTTACCTATCGCGTTCACCCCTATAGGCATTTTTCTATACCACAACATTCGTTTCATTTTTCTAATATTTATTTGGGGTTGAAAATAGTAACTATGCGTTTCCCTACAATTTTTCGATATAATCTTACCGAGCAAAGATCGGGATTATTAGGATTTGAAGCAAGCCATTTTAGTGAGGTAGGCGACAACATAAATTTTGCTCCCATATCTACAAAGCTGATTTTTAGTTTAATAATTGTTGATACAATGTGATTCATGAAAGTTAGAGTCTGCCAAGCTTTAAACGTTGCCAACATCAATAACAATTTATGTGAAATGTAAAACCATTATGTAAAAGTCAAGACTCAATTTTTTTACAGTGAAAAAGGATATCTAAAAGTGTAGGAAAATGATAGTCTACCGCGTCTAAAGCGTTGACATCGAAGATCTAACACCCTCATCAGGTGTTGAAAATACAAACTTATTTGACTCATTTCTGATTTGTTTTCTCCATTACTTTATTCAATAAAACAACCAAAAAATATAGTCAACCGAAAATCTGATGTTGTTAAAGCCTTGGTGACTCACCGGAATGCACAGTCTCCCGACCGCAGCCGCTGCGCCGATATGTTACAGGCCGCTGGAAATGTTTGCATTCACCATATACAAAGCTAATTTTTTTTCTACAAGCAGTTCATTCAACTTATTGTTGAATAAGCGTTGTCTACTTTCAGTACAAGGTGGCTTTGGTAGACGTACCTAAAGTTATAGCGAGGGCACATGATTGAAGCTTTGCTACTTTGCTAAGTATGCAATCGAGGAGTATATTTCTCATTTTAATTATTTCATATTTATGGTCAAGGTCGAGTTGAAAATCAGCTATAACTGAAACTTCGCTTTCTCATCACTTGAAGCAGCTTTATTATTATATTAATTGCATATAATATTTTTTATATTAATATCTTAGTTATATATATATTTATATTATATATATATATATATATATATCGTAAGTAAGTAAGTAAACTATGGTTTTCACCAGTATATGTGGAAGTTCGTATTATATATGGTGGTATCATAGAGTTTGATTAAATTTCGAAGAAATATATATATCGTAAGTAAGTAAGTAAAATATATATATATATATATATATATTTCTTCGAAATATGTAATCAAAGTCTATGATACCACCATATATAATACGAACTTCCACATATACTGGTGAAAACCATAGTGACCCACCCACCTAAATGTTTGGAATGAAATGCTATTGCACTTACTTTATAAGGACTATAACTTACGTTATTCTGATTTTCGCCGAAATTATTTGTAATTAAGAATATCTCTATATATATATATATATATAGGTATATATATATATATATATATATATATATATATATATATATATATATATATATATATATATATATATAGAGGATTGTATTTGGCAGGTTTCGCACTCACTTATTAAAAGAAAATGCTCTTTTTTCTGTTCAAGCTTTCGAGATTTATTATCTCTTCTTCAGGAATTCTGAATTAACAATGATATAGATTAGTAATGTTACAGAAATAAAATTGTTCGTACTTACGAAATGTGAGGTTATAAAACAGCTGAACAATACAGTATAAAATTGAGGAAATTCTTCATTCTTGTACGGCTTATTGTAAAAAACATTGAATTAAGACTGTCACATACATTCAGATAAAAAACTTGTTATAAAAATAAATTAAAAAAGATGTTCTACTAAGCAGATCATTATATATATATATATATATATCTATATATATTACTCTCTTTCATATTCATATTCCTGGACTCGGATGTCACGCAGGTAGCTATAGCTGCCTCCGTGGTGACGTTGGTTGTTGTCCTGGAATTCAGGGTCTGCTGACCGAAATCACAAATGAGCGGCTGGCTTCTGTTTGTTGACTCCGTTGATTTGTCGTTTTCTACCAAGTGTTGTTCATCCTTGCACTTCTCCACCGTACTGATGAGGGCCAAGAGCCCGAAACACGTGTCTACGGTTAGCACTTTTCTCTGAGGGCTATGTCCATTAAATTCCTTCCATTTTGTTTTCAACAGTCCCCTCGATATTACTCTCTTTCATAAATATATATATATATATATATATATAATATATATATATATATATATATATATATATATATATATATATATATATATATATATATATATATATATATATATATATATATATATATATATATATATATATTATATATATAT
The DNA here is from genome assembly GCA_018342105.1 of Gonioctena quinquepunctata. NCBI lineage: Eukaryota > Metazoa > Arthropoda > Insecta > Coleoptera > Chrysomelidae > Gonioctena > Gonioctena quinquepunctata. The sequence goes on from JAFIRS010001407.1 coordinate 57,576, forward strand.
TATTATATATAAATATAATAGCTTTTAAATAATAATTGTTGTTAAAAAAAATTTCCACGTTATTGTTATTGTCCCACAAATATTTTCTCCCTGTATAAATATTTTGATTCCGATTTTGATATACCTCTAATACTTATGTAGGCAATTCAGCTCCGAGATGGGAAGCCAATTGTTATATTGTGATATGATAATAGCTATTTATTATGAAACAATAATTGCTAGCTAACGTCACTGTTTTCTCGCCACGTTGCTGCCAATTATTATTACTTTTCTTACTACGACTAATCTCAGTTGGTACGCCTTCGCCTCAGGAGCCGGTACTGGCAATAGAGCCACTGCCTGTTTTGCTGTCACTCGAACTATTTTGAGTTCAGTGTTTATAAGTAAAATATTTGCATATCATTGTGGAAAATAAACCAAAAATTATCAAAAACAATGATTTCCTTTATTCGGAAAACTTATATTTACCTGGCCTGCGATAGATAACTTATAACTATATAAGCAATTGATAAATTTTCATAGAATAATTAGGAACAGTGTTGGATATTGTATATAACCTCACTTTTTTCTTTTGATTCGGAAGAATTCTTTTATAGTTCAATACCAAAATAAAATAGAGTTCTTCAGATATACAAGTTACGTTGTAAAGTGATTCAGTTTGTGATGTGCACTACAAAAGTTTATATCTGGAGCTGGAACTGTCGCTGATGCAATACTTGCCAATAATCTGAAATCCTGCTTCATCCACTCCTCTCAGGGACTCTCCATTTGCAAAGGAACCATCCAAAATCCCCGAAATCAGCTTGGACAAGTTTGTATGTGGAGTACAAAAAGGTAATCTTCTTTTATGCTATTTATTTTGTGTCGAAATTATTCAGAAGTTGAATTGGTTTGTTATTTTTGGCAAACTACTTTGTCATTCGTGAAAATATTCAATTTCCTTCTTTCTCAAATTTTGTACCTGGCTTCGTTCTCAAATTTTTTTCAAATCTCCCTCGCTTTGTTTTTTCCTCCCCTGGATACCATTCCTGTTTTGTCATTTTATTTGAATTTTCAAAATGCGCACTTTCTTGTGAACTTTCACTATTTTGGTGTTATTTGAGAGAACTTATGAACTAATATATTTTACATTTCTTATAAACTAAATACAATATTTGATGATAATTATTTTTGACGTTTCTCAGTTCTTACTTTTCCACAATTTCAAATCTTTCATCTGACCATCCTGTTCCCTGATTGGCTATTGTCATCAAGAAGTTTCTTGTTCTCCACAATTTCATATACTGTTTCAAGCTTATAATTTTGTTGATCACATTTAATTCAGAATGATTTTGTAAATCTAGACTTTTTTGTTCTATTTTAAACAATTATAGGTTGTTATCATTTTGACAATGTATGAAAATGATTGCATTATAGTATTTGCATATTTTCACCTATCAATATTATACAGAGGCTTCATAAAGGAAATAGAATCTCAAAAAAAATGTAAAACAATTTCTCATGAACTACTAACTATTAAACATTTATTAATTTTTGTGGTTTTTTAAGAAATTGTTTTTTTTCGCCTTCAAAATATATTACTGGTCCTTCCTAACATAACAATATATATTTGATTGAAACGTTTGGATATAATTAATAAAGAACATGAAATAACAACCTCTGCTAATTAAATGAACCTTATATCCAAGAAAGGAAACAAAGGCAATATATAAACTATATATATTAAATATTAATGAATAGAATGAATGCAAAGAAAATCTTGATTGTTTGTCAGTTGAATTGTTATTCCATCATCAGGGAACTACAATTTATAATTATAGTTCCCTGATGATGGAATAAACCAATTCCGAAAGCTTGGACAAACTTACAAGAGTTTTCTTTTTGACATTGCTGCATTCCCCACTATTAACTAGTTTATATCCTAACTAGTCAGCAAAGACTACCCTTATAAATGTTGTTGAATAATTAAACTTATAATTATCATTATTATTATTAGTTATTTTAATTATTATCGTTAATGCTATGTTATTTTACAATTTTCTTTACCTTTATCACTACTATAGAGCCTTATACAATGCTCTAGTCGATACATATGTATAAAGAGGGCATTCTTGAAGTAGTTCTGTCATCAAAAATACATCTTTTTTTTTTTCATTTATTTAGCATTGCTAATACAATATCGTTTTATCACAAAGATACAGAGATGAGGTGGGTTAGTATAGATAAATACAATATATAAGAGACATCAATGAATAAATATTAGTAGAAACGTAAAACGCTAATTGTTAATTAATTAAAATATAGACCTATCAGCATCAGAGCATGATATAACATAGTTTTAAAAAGTACAGAGAAATCCCTATACCTGAACAATTCTGAGAACAAGAATAGCCTAGATCGCCCTATAGAATGTGACGTTTAATTACTGAAATTGATCGTTCAATATATATTGACGAATACTACTTTTAAAAATATTTATATTACGAGACAGTTTGATAAAATCGGGTAGGTTATTATAGATTACGATTCCAGCATCAAAGATACTTTTTTTCGTGCACATCAGGTTGGTTTGACGAACGTTTATGTGTTTTTTTTTGGCGTGTACTATATGAATGTATTTCATTGCGGAACTGTAGATTTGTAGACAAATATTCTGGTAACATATTGTTTATAAGTTTGTAAATAAAAATCATTGTACGAACCTTAATTAAATTCTTAATTGACAGCCAATTTAACTTTATTTGCATTCTGTTTACATTTTCATATCTGTTGGTATTTAGTAAGAATCTCATACATCTATTTTGCAGAATCTGTAGTTTATGAATATCTGATTCATTGCACGTGAAGAGTATAGAGGAACAGTAATCAAAATGGGGTTTTATTATACTATTATATATTAATTGTTTAGTGTATTGAGTTACTGTTCTGCTAATCCTATATGCAAATCCTATTTTTTTAGATATTTTCTTTGAAAGATAATCAATGTGCTCACTAAAGGTAAGTTTTTCATCAATAATTATACCTAGATATTTAATATGGCTCACACGTTCTAGATCTCTTCCGTCAAATTGAACATTGCAATCAATTACTCTTGCATTTTTCGTTTGTTTTGATTATCATGTATTTACATTTATTTACGTTGACAACGATCTTATTATTATTAAACCAGTCGTGAATTTTTAAGGTGTTGGTTTAGTTTTCCTATTAAGTTATTAATATTAACACCCATAATGTAGACGATGGTATCATCTGCGAATAGGTGTGTTTACATTCGCCCAAATCAGATCTAATATGTCATTAATAAAACATATGAAAAGTATGGCGCCCAATACACTTCCTTGTGGTACTCCAGTTAAAACAGTTCTTTTTTGTGATATTTTATTATTGATTTTAGTTTTTTGATATCTATGTTCTAAATACGACTCAAACCATTTATATGAGGATGCATTTACTCCAAAGTAATATTTAAGTTTATTTAATAAGATTGTTCTATCTACAACTTCGAATGCACGACGTAAATCTAAGAACATCGCTACAATAGATTTACCTTCGTCCATAGCATATTTAAAGTCATTCACTACTTTTTGCAATGCTATTTCACACGAGAAACCGCTTCGAAAGCCTGACTGGTCTTGGTTAAGTAGTTTTTGAGTATCAAGATATGCTGTGAATTGTTTATAGGTTGACAACTCTAATATTTTTTCCAAACAAGGTAAAGTGTTAATAGGTCTATGTTCCTCAATATTCTTAGTGCTGGTTATCTTTGGTACTGGAATTACAACTGAGGTTTTTAAATTATCGGGAAATTCTCCAAGTTGTAAAGAGATGTTAATACAGTGTAAGAGAGGATAACCAATGACATCAAAAGTATTTTTTATTCATTTAAAATCTATTTCATCTTCTGAAAATTTGTTCTGCTGCTCAAAGATAATGTTTTTGAGTTCTCAACAATACATCTAACAAAAATCCACGATTAAACCATTTCAAATTGAAATTTATGGCAAATATTGAATTAAAGTAAGATCAACGTATAAAAAAGTTTTGAACATCCTGTATGACAATTCACATCAACAGAAAACCCACCAATGGGATTCGGAAGAGTTTGTGTGGGAAAAGTGATGATATACAATAAAATGTAATGGCAGGAATTGAAAAATTATAATTTTATAAGAATTTGAAAATAGTATGTAAGAGTTAGAATTAGATATCATTTATAAAATCATTAATATTAATTAGAACAGCAAATAATTCGATAAAAAGTGATACAAATTCGAAAATCCGTGAAAAAATAAAAATTTGTGAGTGTGATCAGGATAACAAGCTCTCGAGGAGATTGAAAAAAGTTCGGAAAAGAAGCCACGTAGAAAATTTTAAGAGAAGAATTAGAGATAATACAAGAAAACCTATCATTAAAAATTCCCGAACGAGAAAAATTCTCGAAAAGCAGAACTGAAGAAGTAAATAGTCAATAAAAATGCCACCTACCTGGTCTGGAAGATGAATCTTGGAAGGAGTGCAGGTGAGCTGTCATTGAGATCGCAGAAATACGTCTACCGGACTGGAAACTTCAATCGAAAGGCAGCAACAAGGTACACTATTATCCGAACTCATCAAAGTGCAACTTTCACATTAAACCAATAACTTTTACGTGTCTAAACCACTGGTTACTTTGTTTTGGGTTGAACTTTCATAAAATTCCATGCAAAAAGACTGATAATAAGTTCGAACTTTCTTCCTTTGTTTTCATTGTCACAATCATCCAAACTGCACTATTTTATATCATCGTTTTGCTAGTATACGGTAGCTATCGCGAGTAGGATTTATAAGTTTTGATTTTAATAAAATCTAACAATCTGATTATTCCCCTGCAAACCCAGGTTTATTTTTCAATTTCTAACCTCACTTTTCTTCACTGAACAGCTTTTCTTATCGAATCGTCAGTACCATAGTAGGCAACACCGATTACAGGAACCGGTTACTGAGAAGTAGTGATTCATGTTCATAGGCGTACCCGACTGAGCTGGAATAAGGTAAAAGGGTTTGAAAAAGAAAAAGGTAACATAACATAGCCGGTATTTTTCATTTGTTATGATAGGAATTCAGAAATATAATCTATGAAATAAATTCACAAAACATATATACAAATTTAAAATCCTATAAACAACCCATCATAACAATTGCGCCCAACGCGGAGCTCGATTGCCTAGATAAGAATTAGAAGCAAATTAAAATTGAAAAAAAAATATGTATACAGGGAAAATGAAAAGTTGACATTTTAGAATTTTTGCATTGACATATTTATATAAGTGTGGAGAAAAGGGATTCGAGATATGGTAAGAAAGTTGGTTTGGAAGAAGGTGCAGAAGGTAGAGAGAGGGGTGATCAGGAACAAGGAGAGAGTAGTAATGTAAGTGGGAGTGAAATAAACAGTAAAAGGACAGAAAGGGACAGTGACTTACAACAAATAATGGAATACATCAAAAGTATGGATAAAAAAAAATGAATGAAAATTCAGTAAGAATGAAAGATGGAAGGAAAAAAAACTCTGAAAAATGGAAAGAATGAATAATGAAAACTCAGAAAAATTGGAGAGTATGAAAAATGAAATAAAAGATGAAAGGAAAGAAAACTTAGAAAAAATTAATGAAAATATAGCAAAAATGGAAGAAAAAATGGAAAGAATAAAGAAAATTAGAAATGGAAGATGAAAAAAAAAAAAAAATTAAAAAAACACAGCGAGTATGGAAGAAAGATTGAGAGAAAATGTGGAAAAAAAGAAAAGGAGGAAAGAAAAGATGGGAACAATGGAGGCAAGAATGGAAGAGAAAATAGAAAGAATGAATGATGGAATGAGAGAATGTATGGGAAGAATGGAAGAAAGAATGAATGATATAATGCAATCAGAATTTGAAGAAAATAAAGAAGAATTTTTACAAATGCACAAACAATTAGAAACAAAAATAGTACAAAATAATGAAGGATTTTATGTATCTACACTCAAGAAATTAAAAAAAAAAAAAAAAATAGATATTACTAATAATAATGAAAAAGTTAAGAAAGACATGAATATGATTAATAAAAAAATTGATACATATAAAAAAGATACAAATATAAAATTTATCACAGTAGAGAATGAAGTTTTCAATATAAAAGAAAATAACTCAAATCAAAATAAAAATCAAAATTTGGACAAAATTAAAATTCTAGAAGAAAAGATAAAATATATTGAACAAAGAAGATTAGACACGAATATAGAAAATAGGATTATTAACACCTGTCTGTCAAAGGGTACAAATCAACAATAAATTTGATGGTAATATAAAGAAATTGCACCCCATAATTTAAAAATTATTAAAAATAAAACTAGACATATTAACTCTATAGAAGAATTAAAATAAATCATCAGACAGTATTTGTTCAATCAACCTTGTGTTTGTTTCAACAGCCAAGAGAAAAACATAAATAATTTCCAAGACATTGAAAATTTATTTCTTAAACTATACTGGGGAGAAAATGCACAACTTATTATCAGGGATAAATTACAATTTGGTAAATTCCATGAAAAAAGAAGTATCAATTATGATAATTATGCTATACAACTTTTTGCAATGTCCCAATACCTCAATCCTGTTATGAGAGAGGAAGAAATAGAAGGAAATATCAGTAGACACTTTGAACAGGAAATATTTGAAATCATAAATATGCATGAAATAAAAACTATGGATAGATTGAGTCAATATTTACTCAGATTAGAGAGAACCTTGTCATACAGAAGTTGGGAAAACCACAATCAACAGAGGAATATACAAAGCAGTTATAGAAATCAAAATAATAATCACAAAATAGGTTTATGAATAGTCAAAACAATAATAGGAATACAATGAATGAAAACAATTATAGATACAATAGATATAATAATAACAATAATCACCATTTAGACAGAAACAGAAATTCTAACAGACAAAATAATTATAATAATGAAAATCAAAACAATTATAGGAATTATAGAAACCAAAATAATAATAATTACAATAACCCAATTAAAATAAAATTTAAAATAATAATAGAAACAATGTACAAAATAATAACAACAATCAACAACAGTATCAAGGGCAAAGAATGTTTTACAACAGACAACCTCAACATAATCCATTCATAAACAATGAGGAAGATGATGGCCAAACAAAACGTGTCTATCTTCACAGAAGGAGCCAAAGTGCTGAGAATTTATCTGTAAGAGAGGGACATATGAATAGATCTGGGGAGAACAATCAAATAAATACACCCACCACAAGTGCAATTGAACAAAATTTTCATTAAATAGACCATATGTTAAGTTGGACTATGCAAATTATGAACACCCCATAGAATTTATAATGATGAATGAAAATACAGGAAATGAACAATTTATAGGGCTTATAATATTAACAGGTAGTATAAGGAGTAAAAAAGTAAAAATTTTAATAGATACTGGTTCAGAGGCATCTTTGATTAAAGAAGGTAGTTTAGAAAATTTTCTGAAAACCAAAAATATAATGGTAAAAATGCCTAAAACAAATTTAATAGGTATTAATGGAAAAAAATTAGAAGAAACAAATCACTATGCCAATTTAAATTTGGAGATAGATAATAAAAACATCGATTTACAATTGCTGGTAGTTAAAGATATGGAATTTGATATAATCATTGGTACTGATCAATTAGAAAAAGTTAAAGCTAAAATCGACTGTGATAAAAAAAGTATAGAAATGGATGGTAAATGGTTTGAATTTTTCGAAGAAAAACTTGACATAAATAGACATAAAAATATTTTGTGTATGAGAGGAATGAATGTGAGAAATGAGAGTGATAATAATGATAATAATAATAATGAAGTATACAATAAGAAATATAAATGTAATGATGAAAATGAAGGGTATATTAATGAATTATTAAATAAATATAAGAAGTTAATAATGTATGAATCTAGAATAGCGAAAGAGTATGTACACAAAATAGAAGTAAAAGAAACAGAAAAATGCAGATCTAAAAATTATCCAATTCCTTACAAATATAGAGAACAAGTAAAAGAAGAGTTAGGAAAAATGTTAAAACAAGGAATAATTGAAAGAAGTACTAGTAATTATATAAATCCAGTAGTTGTAGTTGTAAAGAAAAATGGTGAACTTCGATTATGTTTAGATGCCAGAGAACTAAACCACAATATGAATCTCCGTTAAACATAGAAACTATTATTGGTAAAATCACAAATGCAATTTTTTTTCCAAAATTCAATTGAAACATAGTTTTTGGTTAATACCATTGCATCAGAATTCTAGAAACTATACAGGATTTTGTATACAAGGGGTAGTTTATAGGTTTTGTGTTGTTCCATATGGTTTACAATCTGCCTGTCCAGCATTGGAAAGAGTATTACATAAAATACTTGACAAGTATGAAAATTTTGCACTGCATTATATTGATGATATTTTAATATACTCAGAAAATGAAATAGTACATAGAGAACATTTGGAAAAAATATTTTACATACTAGATGAAGCAGGTCTAAAAATAAACATAGACAAATGTGAGTTTTTCCAAAAGGAAATTAGTTATTTAGGATATAGAATGAATGAAAGAGGTGTAGAGATGGATCCTGAAAGAATAAGAACTATCAGGGAATATATTAGGCCATACAATTTGAAAACAGTAAGAGGATTTTTGGGAATATTAAATTATTTCAAAAAACTAATTCCAGACCTTAGTAATAAAGAGTTACCTTTATTAGAACTTTTGAAAAATAATGTTAAATGGAAATGGGGTAATGAACAAGAAACGGCATTTGTAGAATTGAAGGACATATTCATACAAAATTTAAAAACAAAACATCCTAATTACAATGTAGGTACCTTTTATATTAAGAACAGATGCATCTATGCAAAGATTTGCAGGGGTGTTAGTTCAAATCCAAGAAGGAGAGGAAGTTCCTATATCATTTGTATCACGAATAACTAAAAAACATGAACGTAATTACAGTGTAACTGAACTAGAATTGGCTAGTATAATTGTTTGATTACGAAATTAAGATTTCATTTATTAGGAGGAAAATTGTATATTTAAACAGAGCATGAAGCATTAATGTCCATAGTAAACTGTAAATATGGTAACAGAGTGCATGGGCATTGTTACTTCAAGAGTATAAGTTTGAAATTAGACATATACCAGGGAAACAAAATATAGTGACTGATACATTAACAAGAATGGAGATGGAAAAATCTCATATGCCTAGACAAATCATAATAGGGTATTCAAAAATAATATAGGTTTATTTTAGGAAAGCAAAATAATAGAAGATCCAAAGAAATTATCAGATAAGGAAAAAAGAAGTACAGTACAGATAAATGGTATAATAATTAAGATTGTTAATGGTGAAGAATTATATGTAATAACAAAACAATTATCAGAAGAAGTGATTAAAAATATTCATGAAAAATATTTACAAATAGGGATTAGAAAAATTGGATGATATTCAGGGAAAATCATAAAGGTTTACAAGATTTGGAATTAACTAAAAATATAATAACAAAATGTCAATTATGCCAATTGGGTAAATATAAAAATAAAATAAATAAAAATGAACCAAAAAGTACCATCACAAGCAAACCATTACAAATAATTTATATAGATTTTGTTAGCAATTTAATACAAAGTTATAACAATAATAAACATTTTAGTAATTGTGGACAATTTTTCAAAATTCATTAAATTATATCATACAAAGAAAATCAATTTTTAAACTGTTAAAAGTTCATTAACAAAATTCATAGTAGAAATAGGAAAACCTGAACAAATAATTCTGGATAATGCTACATATTTTAGAAATGATGAAATGAGAAAATTTACTATGGATAGTGGTATACAATTAAGATTTACAAGCATTAGACATCCTTCATCAAACCCTACAGAGAGATACATACAAGAGGTGATAAAATATTTAAGGTTAACATCTCTAGGGAATCACAAAATATGGGATGAAAAGTTGGAAATGATAGAAAAATGTTTTAATAATATTCCAAGCACGGTTACTGAAAAATGTTCAAGGTACATTATGACTGGAAGAGTGCCTGAGAGAGAATGGACAATGAATGAAAGAATTTTGGAAGAGGTAATGGAAAAATTCAATGTGAGAATTCAAAGGAATGCTACAAAATACATTAAAAAGGTAAATAAAAGGGCTACAAAAAAAAACACATTCAAGAAGGGAGATTTAGTTGTAGTTAAAGCTCTAAGGGTACCTAACAGTAGACGAGGCATATGTGCCAAGTTACAATTGCCATTTGAGGGACCTTACGAGGTAGAGAATGACGATGCTAAGAATAGTTATAGGTTAGTAGATCCTCACACTAAAAGAAGTCCGAAATCTATTTTTTTCTGAAACAAAAGAACGTAGTATTAGTAGTTGTAAATAATAAATCAATATTCAAATTTTACTAGCAAAGTATTAAAATATTGAATATGAATTTAGGGAATTTGTTATTTTAGGAAATGTTGTCAAATAATTAAACTTATAATAATCATTATTATTATTAGTTATTTTAATTATTATCGTTAATGCTATGTTATTTTACAATTTTCTTCATCTTTTTCACTACTATAGAACCTTATACTATGCTCTATTCGATACATATGTATAAAGAGGGCATTCTTGAATATATATTCAACGATACTTTTAACAAAAACCCACGATTAAACCATTTCAAAATTGAAATTTATGGCAAATATTGAATTGAAGTAAGATCAACGTATAAATAAGTTTTGAACATCCTGTATGACAATTCACAAAACCCACCAATGGGATTCGAAAGAGTTTGTGTGTGAAAAGTGATGATATACAATAAAATGTAATGGCAGGAATTGAAAAATTATAATTTTATAAGAATTTGAAAATAGTATGTAAGAGTTAGAATTAGATATCATTTATAAAATCATTAATATTAATTAGAACAGCAAATAATTCGATAAAAAGTGATACAAATTCGGAAATCTATGAAAAAATAAAAATACGTAGAAAATTTTAAGAGAAGCATTATAGATAATACAAGAAAACCTATTATTGAAAATTCCCGAATGAGAAAAATTTTCGAAAAGAAGAACTGGAGAAGTAAATAGTCAATAAAAATTCCACCTACCTGGTCTGGAGGATAAATCTTGGAAGGAGTGCAGGTGAGCTGTCATTGAGATCGCAGAAATACGTCTACCGGACTGGAAACTTCAATCGAAAGAAAGCAACAAGGTACACTAATATCCGAACTCATCAAAGTGCAACTTTCACATTGAACCAATAACTTGTACGTGCCTAAACCACTGGTTACTTAATTTTGAGTTGAACTTTCATAAAATTTCATGCAAAAAGACTGATAATAAGTTCGAACTCTCTTCATTGTCACAATCATCCAAACTGCACTATTTTATATCATTGTTTTGCTAGTATAAGGTAACTATCGCAGAGTAGGGTATTTATAAGTTTTGATTTGAATAAAAACTAACAATTTGATTATTCTCTGCAAACCTGTGTTTATTTTTAAATTTTTAACCTCACTTTTCTCCACTGAACAGCTTTTCTTATCGAATCGTCAGTGCCATTTATATATATATATATATTTATATATATATATATATATATATATATATTTATATATATATATATATATATTTATATATATATATATATATATATATATATATATATATATATATATATATATATATATATATATATATATATATATATATATATATATATATATATATATATAAATATTACCCAAGATAATAATTTATAAACCATTATATGCAACTAATATTAAAAATATGCTCCTCGATTGTATACTTGATAACAAAATAGCAATCATGTGCCCGCACTATAACTTTTGGTACATCTACCAAAGCCTTGAGCCGGCGTCTTGACAATCCCCAAACCGAGCTCGTCAAGTCCCGCATCGTGAAAATAGTCGACTCGCGTTGGATCGAGACTTGTCAAGCGTAAACTCGAGGTGGCTCGACCGTTCCCATAAAATGTCGGTAAATTCTCCAAACGTCAAAGGCGCAAGGCTTGACTAGCAAGTTCGTACTGTATGTCTTGTTGAGCGGTCTCACGGCGCGAGAGTGCTACGAGTTGTTACGACGGGAGACCGGTGACTTCGGAGAGAAAGAGAGAGAGTTTGTTGGTGACAAAGTATTGTGTATTAACATGGAGTGGAATTCAGAAGCAATAATTGAATTATTAGCTTTATATGAGGAAGAGGATTTCACTTAGGACGACAAAAAAATAATAATAATACGATGCCGCACATGCTATCCTCGCTATCCGTTCTGAACTGATTAACTATTGCACTGGACAATGCATCATTTCCTAGGCTCGTGTACCAACCTCCAGCCCCTGGTAGACGACGAGTTGGTCGAATAATAGATGCCGTGAGACCGATCAGGTTCGAGATTGCCTAAACCCCACTCCTGTGCTCCAAGCACAATCCTCCAAGCCAAGCTCATCAAGTCTCGCGCCGTGATACGCCGGCTTTAGCCACCTAGTACTGGAAGTAGACAACGCTAATTCAACAATAAGTTAAATGAACTGATTGTAGAAAAAAATAGCTTCGTAGATTATCAATTGATGCCGGTAAATTCAATAATTGATATAAATCCTCATATCGTGAATAGATCAATTTGCATTCAGCAAGATAGAGCGCAAATCGTTGAATTGGAAGAAGAGGAACTATCGCGTGGCCAGCAAGATCTCCGGATTTGTTATTTCTAGATTATTTTTGTGGAATCATTTAAAAATAAAAGTGTATGTGAATAGGCCACAGACTATCCAAGGACTGAAAGAAATAGTTACAGAGGGCATAGCACTAATTTCTCCGGAAACGATTAGGAAAGTCTTGGATCAATTTTCATTCAGAATGGATTCCTGTTTCCAAAGGCAAGGAGGTCATATTGAACATCTCCTTTAATTTTTTCTTTAGGTATTGTTTTCTGAAATATTAATTACAAAATAAAAATATTTTTCCTAATTTCTTAAATTAATGGTCAATATTGGCCATTAACAGTTTGTATGCTGCATCGGCAATGAAAAACTGTAACAGAAAATTGTAAAATATACGGGTTGTCCCATTTGAAAATAAACATATTGTTCGTATATCTCAGAAACTGTATATTTGGCAACGTCAAAAATATAAAATTTAAAATTGCTGGTCCATCTAATATACATAACCAAAATTTTGTTATTATATCTTCATGTTTCCATACTCAACGCGCGCACTGTATATTTTGTAGAAATAGGTTGTATCTTGACTGGAAACGAATTCACAAAAGGAGAATTGAAGGAGAAAAAACTTTTTTATCTCCCTCTTAAGGTTGCAGTCAGTTCAAACGGCCAGTGTAATAATTACTCTTTTGTTGTTTGCCAAGCTTTCGAAAAAGTTTTGGGTTATACCAGCGAAATTGTAAAAAATTACGGTTATAAAATTTAAGAAATAAAATTAGAAAATTGATTAAGTTATAACATCATTATTCTCTAGGGACAAAATATGTTTGAGTCTCACCTAAAATTGAGATGGTTATTAATTTTTGAGGTTTTTATTTGAAAAATCAAAAACCCGTGTCCATGGAGATGAACAATTGTCCAAGGAGTTATAATTGGTCTAAATTCTGTAAAACATTGGAGCTATAAACAAAAAGTCTGTTTAGAAAAATTATAAAAAAGGTTTATTCTTCCATAAAAAATAACTTGCATTCATAAGAAATCATAGATATTTTCAAAACAAGAAGACAAATTCCAAATGATATGAAATGAATCTTTGACATTCTTCCTAAGAGCTTTACATATATCACTGAGCAAAATCAAAACATCAAAAATGAAAAATAATCTCTTCATTTCACATTATGAAATCCATTGAAGTTTTCATCTGCAAATCTGAACTTATTTCTTCTTAAAAACTCCCACACAGGTGGAGTTTTCTTAACATCTTTCAAACCATTAATAATTTCTTTGTCCTCTATTTACGGCCATATGAAAACATAGTTTTTTTTTCTGGATGTAAAAATTCTCTCCATAAAATTAACTTCAATCGTTTTATCCTTTTGAATACATTCAACTTGGTCAACATAAAAAACTTTAGAATTCTCAGGATATTCTACTAATACAAATTTTTTACCAGGCTCTGCAACATCCGAGATGTCTTCATTATCTTCACACTCATCATCGGAATAGATATCCGAATATGTGCAAAGACTGTTATTGATTGCAGGAAAAAACGGTATTTCACCCTGGTGATAATGAAAACAACGATTTGAAGGTTTGCAAGTTAGGCATCTGAACCGTCTAATACGAATCGTATTACTATATTCAATTGTCCAGACTATTTGTCTGGCTTTCTAAGTACCTTTGAAATGCTCAATAACAAGAGGTAGCTTATCATCTGAAGCTTCAATATCTTCTCTTGTATTACTTTGAAGATTATGCCCAGACAGTAGAGAAACTAAACGTTCCAAATCTGGTATATCTGCCCCTTGAGCCACTAATCTATGGACATTTCTTTTTACACAGACTCCGACACCATCAGGGGCTCCTTTTCCATGGCCACTCTCTGTATAATTCCAAGTCATATATTTTGCCCTCAATAATTGAAAAAAACCCATCCTAAATATGTAAAACATAGTTTCATTTTTATATTGATTGCTAGGTCCGTCGCTGACAAAGTAAATACTGTCCAAATTGGGATAACTATTTGAACTTTCTTCAAAAAGTGGCTTTAAGTGTGTCAAAATACCAACTGGATCATGCCTCAAATTCTTCGAGATACTGTAAAAACAATGACAATGCAGGTCGCCATTCAGATATTTATTATACCACACTACAGTGTGGAGAGAAATTTGAGGTTTTGCACCTCCAAAATGGGCGCTCTGTATTTCTCTGGAATATTTACAGGAGTAATTCTCTGAAAAATCCATATGTTCCAAGATATCCCTTTTTCCTTAATAAGATTTTATGTAATCTATAACTTGATACTGGTGCTTCATTCTAGCAATGTGTTTCATGTGATTAGGCAGATTTTTTCCAGTTCTCTTACTAAATGTGACTTGGTGCAAGTGAATACCTCCTTGACTCTCTTCGTGCATATTTTTTTCTACCTTTTATGTTGATCACTTCACGTTTATCAAACCCCTTTTATATATGAAGTGTTTTCATCTGCATTACAATTTTTTCATATTATTTCCAAACAATTTCCTGTTGCTGGCTCACAACAAATACTTTTTACCAAATCGTCTAGATTAGTCTGTGTCACTATTCCTAGAATTTTCATTTTCAATACTTGAAGTCTCATGTTCTCATCAGAAACACAAAGACAGGTCTCCCTCAATGACGCTTTTGGTATTAAGACCCGAAATGGCCTATACTGACAAAAAAGCGGATAGGAGACTTTAAAGCGTATCTCCTCAAGGGGAAACTTCTTATACAGGTTTTTCATGGTATCATTGAGAACTCTTTTTTGTTTCTTTATTTTATGAAAAGGTTTTGAATCCTATGTACCCGGAGCCACTCTGCTGTTTTAGTCTTTTTGGTAAAAGTATTCAATTGAATGCCTAATCTCTTTAGATATGTCTAATCTTTTATTGGATTTCAGTCCTTTCCTAGATAATAATGTATACGATCCAATACTTCTTATACTATTGAAACATCTATATTTCTTTACAATTTTCCCCGAGACACATCTCACAAACTCTTGTTCTTCTTTATCACTTACGCTTGTCTTAAAATTTGTTTGTAGTTGTGTTCTCAATGCCTCAGCAAACACCAACTTTATCTTAATCTCTAATGATACATTTTCACCACTTAATTCTCTCTCCACATTTGACCGAGAGCTATTTTTTCCCTCTGTTTTTTTAAACGATATTTTTTTAATCTGTAGAACCTCATTTCATATTTTGATATTTTTTTCTTCATCCTTTCTAATCTTTCTTCATCTTTCCTAGCTCTCTCTTGGTTTTTGATCTATTTCTCAATATTCTTTTTCTTCCACATCCTTTTCGCGATGAAAATAAAGTCATTGGTCTTCTTGAGGTAGAAGGAGTATTGTTTCTGGAGATAGGAGTATCTCTGCCTCCAGTTAGTTCATCTGCTACCGGATTTGGAGGATGAGTCTCATTTTCCATAAAGGTTAATATTTTTTTTAAATTTAATCCTATATTTTGCAGAAGCTTCTTCCAGCGGCGCCCTACTTCTTCCCGATATCTCAGCTATCCTCCTTCTTTACGCTTCCAATAACGCCGTTTTTTTTCTATTTTGGCTTGTTCATAAAGTTCGGGGTTCTCCTTTAGTCTTTTCCTTCTCCTTCGCTCACAATCACGTTTTTTCTGTCTGTTTATTAAAACCCCTTTTTTCTGAATATATAACCACTACAAGTTTTTCAAAAATTAATTTTGGTCAACTCTTCTGATACCTGTCAACACCATGGACAGTTCAAGTGATGATGTCCATGGAGATGATGAAACATAGTGTTTTTAGCATTTTTCAAGTAAATACAATACTCTAAAAAAGATCTGATGTATGGAGGGCCTTCTTGCACCTAATATCATCTCAATTTTACGTTTACCAGCCATTTATAGCAAAACACTACTTGCCAAGGAGTTGATTTATTAAAAAAATACGTACCTCATTGAACACTTGTTTCACTCGAAAAAGTCTAAACAATGCAAAGCACACAACCACCTCCAATGCTGATGGAGAACAGAGGTGTATGGCAAATCTATAATATCAAATTACTTCTGTAGCTCCTTCTAATTGATTTATGGTTGAAACCAGGATGGTCCATGGTGATGATGAAATTTTTGGTAACAGAGTACAAGTGGAACATATTTGCAAAATTCTGATTTTAATTGAAAATATTTTTATATCCAGAAATTACATAACATGTATTCTATCAGAGGCTAGAATAATTTGAACTTGAAATGTATTATTTATGCTTGTAAAGTTAATGTGAATGCAGTGAACTTGCGTGGGTTACAGTCCATGGCGATAAAAAGTAGGGGTAAAAAATATTTTTTTAAGAAACTTTTCTTTTGAAGAATTATTGTTAGCAGCATCAAAAGATAGGGTGTTTCTGATAATATTACAATTTTTAAATCTGCAATTGATTATTTGGGTTTCAATATATTCGCTAGTTACAGCAAATTTAACTATTTCGCTGAAATCACCCTTTTATTTCATTATCAATACATCGAAAAATTCGAATTATTAATTTGAGATGGAAAATTTGAAAAAACCAAAAACTACCAGCGTGAGGATGTTACATAAAAAACAGCAAATACACATAATACTAAAACATATTGAAAAAGATTAAACACTAACATAGTTACTGGAAGTAGTCCAAGTTGCTCGGAGTGGGGTGATTACATTAATGGAATAAGTCAGTCCCCACGAAAACAATCAGTTTGTGTTTATTGTTTCATTAGTGGATGCATTTCGGAGGCTGAAACCTCCATCTTCAGCACATAATACAAAAAGAATGATGTGTAGTCATATCGATAAAAAACAGACAGATGAAACAAGACATATTTCAGTGTGAATTAGTACAATGTTTTTTTTTTAAGAGGGGTTGGAGACGGGCGTGAAGCCTTCATGGTCCTACCATTTTTCAATATAAACTCAGGAAGGGAAACCCTAAGTTCGAGTTCATATTGAAACATGGTGGGAACATGAAGGCTTCATGCCCGTCCCCAACCTCTCTTTTAAAAAAAACATTTCACATATACACAGTGAAATATATCTTGTTTCATGTGTCTGTTTTTTATCGATATGACACATCATTCTTTTTGTTTTAGGTGCTGAAAATGGAGGTTCTAGCCTCCGAAATGCACTAATGAAACGATAAACACAAACACAAACTAATTGTTTTCGTGGGAATCGACTTAGGGTTTCCCTTCCTGATTCCATTACTAACACAGTTATTGGTACATGATGTTAGGAGACGTCTATTTTGAATGATGATATTTATATGTATATATATATATATATATATATATATATATATATATATGAATTTAGAAATAACGACTGAAAATTGGTATGAACAGTGGGGAATAACGGGGATCTTCAGTCAGCACAAATGTTGAACTATGAAAAACTCTTCAATACGTTGGACCGAGCTTTCGTTTCAATTTTGAAACTTCTTCAGAGTCCTAAAATATGTAAATTACATCATTGAGAAAAAAAAATACTCAGAATGAAGGAAGTACTTACAGTAATCTGAGTGGTTGATTAATGAACATTAACTTAAAAAAAAACGTAAAATATGTAAATATTTGTCGGAATGGTGTTATATCTTTGACGTTTCGAGTGACATTGAAGGATTTGAAGTGACAACCTATGATTAATCGTCAAAAAAATATAAAATATGTAGTGGGTGTGTTGATTTTTTTAAATTTATTCTTTGAGAATCATCAGTTTTAATCCATTTGTAAAAGATAACTGTAGATTTTGCTAAGATTTTCGATATCTGTTTTTTTGTTCATATTTTGATTGGATTTATTAATTCCAATCATTTCAAGAAATAATCTTTAAGATAAATTTTTTTCTGAATGTAAAACTTGTGCTTCCTCGAATGATATTTTATGGCCTGTTTCAATAGCATGTTGAGCTAATGCACATGATTTCTTGTTGAGTCTTATATCACTTCTGTGAGAGATAATACGATTATTCAAAGTTCTTGAACTTGTACCAATATAGTTCAAATCACAGTTGTTACATGGTATGCTGTAGACAACATTTGATTTCTTCAAATCTGGTGTGGGATCTTTTAACCTCGTATTTAAATTTCCAATATTTTTTTGTGAAATGTTTATGTTACATTCATTCTTGAATGATTTAATTATATTTGATGATAGAATTCCTCCATTAGGAATTGAAAAATAAATTATCCTTTCATTATTATTTTCTGAACTTTGATTATTTGTGTCATCATTAATAATTTGTCTATCAGAGTTGGTATTGAAAAGAATTCTGTTAAGAAGTTTTTTGGGGTAAGAATTATCTAGTAAAATATTTCTGAGAATTTTAAAATTTTTGTTTTTTAATGAAGGATGAACCAACATCTCGATTTTTTATCCATACAAAGAATAAATTTTTTTCTTTTTTTGGGGAAAATTTATTTTTTTTTTTTATTTTTTTTAATTCAATTGTGAATTGTAAATTTTTATTGTGATTATTTACTTTTCTTAAAATTTCATCGGATTTATCCATTGGTACTGCACATATAATATCATCTACAATTTTTTTTTAAATGGAACTTCAAACGTCAATTGTGGTAATATTTCTTCGAAAAGGTCATCCATTACATACGAAGCAATGATTGGTGAGATGGTAGCTCCCATAGGTGTTCCAAGAATTTGTTTGTAGAAATTTCCTTCGAACGAAAAGAAACTAGATTTGAATATGAATTGAATGATTTCTAAAAATGTTGTTTGTGAAATATTACAGTATTCTTCTATTTTACTCCATCTTTTAGTTATACTTTTCAACACTAATTCAATCGGTATGTTACTGAATAAGGAAACAACATCTAGGCTTATCAAGACATAGCTTTGTGGAAGTTGTTTTTCGTTGATGAATTTAGAAAACTCGAAAGAATCTTTAACATAAAACTTATTTTCGAAGTCATATGCATCTGTAAGGATGTCTGTGAATAATTTAGATATTTTGCTATTGGGTGCATCAATAGATGAAATGATAGGTCTGAGTTTCATGATTGGTTTATGAATTTTGGGTAAACCATAGTATTTTGGTGATACAGAACTGTATATCATACATTTTTTTGCTTCTTCTTCAGTGATCATTTTGCTTTTTTTATTTATATATATATATAATACATATATACATTTTTTGCTATAATATCGATAACGCGCCAAATCAAATCTCTCACCTCTCAGTCAATTCTTCAGTTATAAAAGCAGAAATGTTTGCGAAACCTCGTTTATTTCCTTCAATTTTAATAGCACCATTCAATCTTCCATAAAAGCGTACATGCATTTTGATAATTCAATGTCATGCATAGCAGTCCCGTTGCATTTGTTTATGATTCTCGGAAACGAAATTGCTTTCCCGAAAGATATAAGCAGTGTGGGTGTTTAATAACTCAAAACAAATCATAATCCCGAATGGATTTGCAAAAATGACGATGTGTAATAAAATACACACGAAAAGAATCATTGCTGAATAATATTCGATTGCCGACTATTTTTATCTCATTTACGATTCAGTCTTATTTTCCCATTCTTCATTGCATTGAGTAAATAACAATAGTTCACGAAATTAAACTTTTTGTCTGTTACCATGAATTTTATGGTTGATAATGTTCACTAATAAGATGTTTTTCTAAAATATATCCTCAAAAAATTTTATGTCACTTCTGTAATGACTAATGAAACACCGGGACTTGACAAAATTGATGCCACTCTGGTACCATTACCCAGACCGTTGAAAAAAAGTGTTTTTCACGCTATTTTTATCATGGTGTCTCTGTGAAATTTCTCTGTTTCACCATGTATAGAAACAAATGAATGACGATTAGGTGGAGAAATAAATGATAATTAGACATGTGAAATTATTAGTGTGGAAATTATCCAGTAAAATAATCCCACTAGTGCCCATGTTCTTACAGTCTTCAATACTTATAATAATTGTCAAATAACTGTTGAAATCCTTTAAAATAAAATTGTTTTCGAAAAAACTTAATCTCAATAATTTTTTTCAGTTTACAAATATCTGTAAGGAAATAATATTTTCTTACAGTACAAAATAGTTATTTACCTTACCGCATTTTGATTATTGTGCCACAATTTTGTACATGTGTAATAGCACAGACGTAAAAAAACTTCAAATATTACTAAATCGTTGTATGAGATTTAATCTGAGAAGTTCTAAATACACTAACATTTCATTGATGCAAAGGACATTAAATTGGCTTTCAGTCAAGGAATACATTCAATTTCGCACATTAGTTTTCATATATAAGATCTTAAATAATTTACTTCCGAATTATTTGAGCGAGAATATTCGGTTCAGGAAAGATATTCACAATTATAATACCAGACAAAAAAACCACGTACAAATATTCCCTACCTCATTAATGAAAACCAAACGAAATATATATGATGAAGGAATGACTGAATATAATAACTTACCCGAATTAATTACAGTATCAGGAAACGTTCGAGTATTTATTAACAGATTGAAAGAGCATCTTTTGAATAGCTAACATTACGAATTGTTACTGTTAACAAAACTACTCTACTTCACTTCTCTTATGAGAAAGATATGTATTCATCATGTTTTGTAGTGATCGTTTATGTTGTTTTTTTTTGTTGTTTTTTTTTCATCTTTTAAAATTAGCTTTAGGATATTTTTTTTATTGTTGTACTATTTCCTATTTGTATGTTAGCTCTTAGCTAAATGAATGATTTCTCTCTCTAACAAGTGCGGAAAATGGTATTTTTCCGCACGTGATGGCAAGCAGTTAAGTGCGAAGAAGACCATTTCCGCATGTGTTGGTTACAACATTTTTCCTACGAGTATAATATATTATATCTAAAGTTTTGTATGAGAAAGAAAGGATACCTAATATAATTTTTATTAATTTTCAATTCAAACTAATTATGAATAATATTAAAATCGAATGTACAGGAAGCATTATGCAAATTTAACGCCGATCGGCGCTCCTCAGATGTGCCATGGTGAATTATCGACAGGTGAGGATGCTGCTTCGCGAGAAACTGATTTCGATGGGGAGCTGGAGTTTGGTATTGGAGTGGTTGAACGATTTTTTAGAATATGATGAGCAATCTTCTTCTTAGTTTCGAGCAAATTCTCTATGTATGATTCTGCCACAGACGTAGATATCCATCCACCGTGCTTTTTGATGTTGGTGATGTTGGCCCCAGAGTCGGCCAACATTGTGGCTGACGACCGCCGGAAACAATGACAGGTGTAATTCTCAGGATTTGAGAGGCTCAAGTACATAGCAATGTTTGATGGCATTTTGCCGAGAGTATTAATCCCCACACATTGTTTAGTGCATTTTCCTGATTAGAGGATGAGTGTCAGCAGGACGCAGATTGGCATACTATTTGTACAGTTCTAGGTTCTTTAGGGGTCGCAAACCACAATTTTTCTCATAATATTGGTTTTTTTGTTCGGGATGATGATAACAAGAATGTTTTTCTTGACTTCAATATCATCTATCGTCATATTCATCAATTCTTCGCGATGGCACGCACCAGCGATTCTAAAAATGGAAGTCGTCTGGAGCATCAGATGAAAATTTATCGATTTCCTGTTTTTCGAAAACCTTCGATTCCTTGGGATTGAAACCTTCGTTCAGTCTTTTTAGATATGCCGTTAATTCTAAATATTTGCTTATATCGATATGTTTCTTCATTTGTAAATACAATAAGTTTAATCATTGAGTACTTCGACCACAAGATTGACGGGCAAAGATTTCTTGATAAGTGGTGAAAGTATACTATAAATACTTCTTCTTATAGTGATGGTGTATTTTTCTACTTACACACAACTCAAATACTGCAAATTCTTTCTCGTAACGCCAGCAAGACTAACTAACTAACTGGCTACTTATAGAATCGGTAGCCTCCAAGATTTTTGATGGAATGTCACTTCATTAATATTCTCAATTGGTAATTTTTTATATCAAATTGAAGATTGAAATTGAATATAACTTCAGGGTACCGCAATGCTCTTTGTTGAAGTTAACAATCGCTACTTATTTACCCGATTCTAAGGTAACGAGAGAATGTAGCTTAGATCATATATGCTACACTAGATACGGCATTCTGTATTGTTTTTTTGGTATTAGAGGGGTCAGATGAGAGGGGGTGAAGGGGACGTAATAGCCAGTACCACGTGTAACTGTCAATAGCTTGAGTACGCTGATCCCCCTCGGACCTAATAAAACAATGAACTAGGTGCCGTATCTAGCGTAGCATCTATGATCCAAGGAATGTACTTGTAGAATGAACGTACCATGTATATTAGATGGATGAACGTCATTCGCTACTGTCAACCAAAAGACAGGGAAAGTCATGACGCCACAAATATCATTCTTGTCAAAGGATACAAATTATCCTCAAAAAATATGATGAAACATCTCCAATAATTGAATATCTAAGCTTATTCATGTAATAATATATTTCATCATAATATTATTCATCATCGAGATTAAATATTAATTTGTTTTGGGCCATATCATCTTCAAGAATTTTTTCTTAATAAAATGTTCCTCCTCATTATACTGAATTGGTAAACATGTTGCTTCAATATATATTTGTTTTCTTTTGCATACTAGATTCATACTCTTGTTCGAAGAAGTCCCATATTTCATACTGATGCTAATTTTATGATGTGATACCTCGGAAGATCCTTACCTAGAACTGAATCATTCAGAATATAACAAAACAATTTCACATCTCATTCATTCTAAATTCACACATCTCATTCAATTACCAAATATTCAACTTTAATATACACAGTTTCGTCAATATTCTTCACTATTCATTTTGCTTTCATCCTACGATTATTTCTAAATATTTCATACTGATGCTAATTTTATGATGTGATACCTCGAAAGATCCTTACCTAGAACTGAATCATTCAGAATATTATAAAACAATTTCACATCTCATTCATTCCAAATTCACACATCTCATTCAATTACTGAATATTCAACTTTAATATACACAGTTTTGTCAATATTCTTAACAATTTATTTTGCTTTCATCCTACGATTATTTCCAAATCAACTCCAATAATATACAAAACTTTCGAATCACTCGAACTCAACTCATATATACAAATGAAAACATATGCTGTGTCCATATATTCACACATCGTTACCTATACATGAAACTGAAAATACAATACATACCAACATCATCACCAATATGACCTGTTTTCTACCAAAACTCTCATGATTTAAATTTGACAGAGGTTTGTTTGGAATCGGTTTTTGACAAGAATGACATTTGCGACGACACACTTTCCTCGTCAATTTAAAAGGTTATATGCAAAAGTTAAAGAATATAGGAATTCCACTAAATCTTAAAAATGTTCACAATATCTTTGGACCAATTTGATTCGAACGATCAAAATGAAATTTGCAGAAACACACGCATATACCTTTTTGAGCTCAGTTTATTTGACATTTTACTTCAGAGTATTGCAGTGTCATTCAAATATCTCCGTATGAGCAATACGTTTCACCGAAAAAAGAAATTGTCTAAGAACTTGAAATGGTGGTATTTTGTGGTCAGTCGAGGAGTCTCATATACAATGACGTTATATGGGGACAAAATATGCATATTCGTTTGAATAATTCTGAGTATTTTGAAATCGCACGGAAAAGTACTTTACCGCACTAGAGCGGAAAAGTGCTTCTTTCCACACGACAAATCATTAAAAAAGTGCATTTTTCGACATACTCGTAGGAAAATGAATATTTTTTAACAGATATTTTCCGTTCTCTGGCAACGACAAAGTGAAGGAAATATTCAGTCTTTTCTAAAAATGTTATAAAAAATGTCAATACTTCTGATCGATTTTCGGAAAAATATTTTTATTTGTCAATAGACTATCAACTGTTAGTAGTGGTGATTTGGTGGTGACATATGCACTACGACCTAGGTAGATCTAATGTGTTCCTCCTCCATCTGCTTCAGCAGCCCCTCGAGCCTCAGATCCCTGAAGAAATTGAGGATTTCGATGGGATCTAATTGTGGTATTTCTCACACTCTCAGCTGGTATATTCCCAGATTCTACAATTTTAGACACTCTTCAATTGACTTAAGGCTCCTCTTGCTGCTTTGGATTTTTATCCGAAATTGCCAAGGAGCAATTCAGCCTGCCGCATGCCTGGGAGTCTTTGCCATTCCTCTCTGCTTCTCCTGGAAATACAAGTTCTCCAGGCCGCAGAATGTATTTCGCCAAATAAGTACCATCGAGCTCGCTTTCATGCCAGTGCATCCGGATGGTTTGTTTTCCTCTACTCCTACGTGCCATGGCATCCAGAGAAGGATTATTTTGTTGTTTCTGCCTGATTCATTGATTTTATTCAGGCATTCCTATATCATGTTCGTGTTGATAATGGGAGAACTCAACCCATTGATGGCTGCTTGGCTATCGCAAATAATTGCGATGTTCTAGTTCCTATCGAGACTGAAGTGAGCTCATCTGTAGATAGCGCGCATTTCCGTTGGAATTATGCTTTGGGTTCCGCCCATGGGTTCGAAGTATTTGATGCGAGGCAAAAAGACACTTGCTCCAGTTCCCTCGGGGGTCTTAGACCCGTCTGTATAACATATTATGGTGTTTTGTTTCAGTATCTAGTTGGATTCTATGCTCAACTCTCTTTCATTGCTTAGCCCGATGCGATTAATTTAGTATGACTTGCAGTAGGGACTATGTCTCATGCGTGGTGCGTTGGCCCTTTAAGTCTGACCTTTACCAGCCTGAGATAAGCTTTCTCTACTGAGCTGTGGAGAGGCGTGAGGTCTGGTATGATCTCTCGTTGCTCCTGTTTTGCAGAGATATGCGAATCTTGCACTTTCTACAAGGTTTTCTTTGTTGTGGTTAGCTTGATCCTGTTATGCTATTGATCCATAGGTCTGAGTAGTTGGTATATATCCATAGCTTTATCGATGGGATACAGCCACACGCTAGCGACCTTGTCCACGTGTCGGTTCCAAAGACATATCGTAGCTCGCCAGTTCGTAACCCCACAAATGGTAACGAACAATTCGTAACGCCGATAATTCGTAACGGCGGCACTTCGTTACATCGACAGTTCGTAACTACAACTATTCGTAACGCCAAGATTGAATTATTTTGTTTATTTTTGTTAACGTGGAAACCAATTTTTATTACAGTTGCAATTGAAATTACGTTTATCATTAACGGACCAACATCAGGATAAACATTTTTAACTCATTTAAATAAATATAATCTACCTGTAACAGGAAATATAATCTACCTGTAACAGGAAATATAATTTGTTTGTTCTTTTTAATGTTGTTCAATTTGCCATATACCTAGATAGTTTACTCCTTGCTTTCATTCTAGGTCTTCTACGTCAAGGTGAACTGGCCTCAAGTATTGGAGCTTTGTTCATAGTGAAGGGTTCCATTGTGATTTTTGTTGCGTGGATTATCAACCCCACTGTCAGTGTTTCAAGCCCTATGTCTATAAAATAGAAGGGTTCCTTCGTATTTGCCTTTGGCCATGATGCAAAAATCGTCGGTGTACCCAAAACATGTGACACCCTGTTGTGTTAGCCGCTGGAGTTGTTCGCTCCACATCAATGGTGATAGTAATCCTCCCCGTGGACATATTTTCGTGGTGCGAATTTGAATGTTTATGTCACCTACGATCAGTTGGCTCATCCATTCAGATGTAGTTCTGTCCACTCTGTTTGCAATATTGCTCTTTTCGCTGCCTTATACGAGGTGTTGTTGAATGCTCCCTCTCTGTCTAAGAAGGCCATTTCATTTAGCTTTAGTGATTTCTGGATATTTTCTGTAATCTCCGAACGGTGACGTTTTTGTTGAATTATCGGTTCTGTACGCATGGTGACCTTGGTGCAATTGCATTTTTTCCAGTGCCTTCATTCTGATGTAGTTATCTACAACCTTTCTTTTCTGCTTTCGAAATGAAGGTATCAACTGTTAGTAGTTGTGCAAAGAGTTTACACAAATGGTGCTCAACCGGTATGGGGAACTATGAGAAGTTGTAAAAAAATTTTTGTTCGTATGTTCTCCACCCGATAACATTTGAAAAATGCAATTTTGTCATAAATTTGCAAGATTTTGTTTTATTTGACCGCTTTCTTCGAGTGGTCAAGAAATGTAATCGTGCGAAAAGAAAATCGAAATATTGACGGAAATATCCGTTCTGAGGTCCCCGAGACGATTGAGCTCATTTCCAGAGTGAAGTCTGTCTTCCACGATAAGAGCTGAACCGTTTGACCAATCAAGCTGAAATTTGCTATAAAGATGCAGTTTCTACCCCGAATGCGACCATTAGTTTTTGATTGTCATTTGTCAAACGGAAGTGTCACTATTAAAAAATGACATAAACTATATCGCACGAAACTTGACATGCAATATGTCATTTGAAAGCCCTTGGACAACTATTTCCAGTCAAAATTATTTCTCCAACTGACATCTGTCAAAAATTAAAAATGTCAAAGTTCGAAACTGCCATTCAGTTATTCAAAATCTATCGAATGGATTAGAACTGAATTTGGCAAAGAGCAACATAAAAAAAAACATATTAAATCTGCAGTTGGAGCTTTTCATCGTTTTCCAGTCTGGCGCTACAAATGTTTAATTTTTTTCCTGGGCGTTACCATTCGAGACGACCTAGGACGACCCGCGCTTGGTGCAGGACCGCTCAATTGACTGAGGTTGAATATCTCCTTTGGTCAATTGACCGGTTAGTTAACTGTTGGATTGACCGATCAAATTGACTCCGTACAGTCCTAAAAATGTTTTATTAATGTTTCAAAATAGCCCCATTCTCCCGAAGCCCGTGCCGGTCAAGTTCTAGGGTATCTGGGTTTTATAAAATATACATGGCATAACTTCTGTTTGTATTCTAGGAAAAATATTTCATCGGGACAATTCCATTTTCTCTGATTAGCACTTTTCTTCGAAATATGAAGAAACCATATGCCTCCAAGAAAACAATATCTCGAGTCTTCAAAATTTTGCATATTACGTTCATATTTCTGCATCCCCAACGTGACATTTTCTTTTTCTTTTTGAGTTAATGCGGCCTGGATGCTTGATTGAAATCCATATTGAAGCAAACGAAAGACAATCACCACAGATAAGACAGATACAGTGTTATCTCCACCTGAAGAAGCTATTGTATAGCGAAACACGTGTCCTGGTTTTGTTAACCCAATTTAGTGAAAATCGTTTAGTGAAGTGAGTGTCTTTTGTTTGCATTATAATATTGATTCCATCCTGTCTGGATATCAGAGTTCACCAATGATGATTACAACTGGTTTTATTGGACTACTAGAGGCCAAGCAATCATTCAGAACAAAAGGTCTAACAGGATAAAAAATCAGCACAATTAGAACATATCCACCGACATAATCTCAATCTGATAAATGGCCACTACCGTATAATAAAAATTCATCCACTCTGGTAATCGAAGAAGAACCTATAGAAATAAGTATCTGATCATTGAATCTAATACAAAACATTTCTGTTGAAGAATGTTGAATTTGGGTTAGATATTTATTTATGCTACAGTCATGGATCTTCTTGAATCAACCAGAGCATAATACAACTATTCTTCTTTTTTCCTGCCCCATGAACAAAATGGCTTCTCGTCTTGAATGACATTGTCGAACTCGCGCATTGCGGGCGGTTTAATTAAAATAAACTTTTGAGTGGTGGATAAATGGATCAAACTCACGAAGAAACATACACCGTTCAACTATTTAAGGTATAACAACTATTCCAAGCATTTCCTCTATTTTCAATAAAAGGAAAACATGAAAAGGAGCTCGATTGTGATCATAATGATAATTTTCATGCCTTTCATAAATACATATATCTAGTACATAACAGAACAAGTGACTCCATTTATTTCTAGTTATGAATTTGTAACTATAAACGGGTACTATTTCAAAAAACACGAATTAGTAAGGACGCTACCTTATGTCACGTGTGCAGTTATACCTACGTGCCCTAAGTTTTGTTGCGGGGCTGTTAGGAAAATTAAAGAAAATTGGACACATGGTCCAGGTTGGTTGCCATATTTAGAAATGGCTGCCAAATGGGTAGATTGATTGTTTAATTGTATCTATTAGTCTGAGATCCCGATATACAACGACCTTCACCGAGATGTTTATTTGATGAAACGTATTTTATATTTAATTCAATATGTCGATAAATATATTGCATATGGGTTGCCTAACAAATTTCAGTGCAGGATATGATTAATTAATAATTAAAAAAATATTTTTTTTTAAACATTTCACCGGTTTGATTATTAGACAAATTCTATACCAATCGAAAGTATGAAGCCCATAGAATATGCAAACGTTAGGTTGCCTTCGGGTAGCCAGGTATAAACAGGTAAATCGATACTAGCATTTTGCACCGGTCTGATTATTGAATTAAAATCAAATGAAAATAAAGATTATTCTATTATGAACACGGTGGTATAGGGTTGCCTGCAAAAAAATCAGAATTTTGAAACGTGAAATATTGCTGCGAGTGAATATGTGCGACTGAGAGGTACCATCCCATGCGATGGAAGAGGACACAGCATAGCAGCTGTTTGAAGTCCGTCCATTTAAAGAGGCTCTGGTGCTGTTTCTGGCTGATTATTGGGAAAACGACCATTTGGTAATAATAATCCAAAACAAAAAAATATTTTTAACCGTCGACCATCAGTGCTACTCTTATCAAGTTCAGGAAAATTCCGTAAAAAAAACTGAAGAAAGTAATTATGAATGTCATCACGAAGAGGCAGATACAAGGATTATTTTTCATGCTTCTAAAGCGGAACCAGGCTCAAGAATTTTAATTAAAGCCTGTGATTCTGACGTTTTGATTATTTTGTTAGGAAATATGCACAAACTTATCGAATCAGAATTTTGGCTTGCCAGTTCAGCAACTAGAAAGAATAATAATCAAACTGATGATTGCATTAATTGCACCGATTTAGCGTTGAAGTTAGGAATCAAATTATGCCAAAGTCTTCCCGCCTTCCATGCGTTTACAGGTTGCGATTACACGGCAGCATTTTATAATAAAGGAAAAGTAAAACCTTTTCAGCTATTTTCGAAAAATGAAAAATATCAAACAGTTTTTGCATCATTAACAGATGCTGCTGATATTTTCATTGATGAAAAAATGAAGACCGTTCAAGAATTTACGGCTAGTATGTATGGTATCAACGTGAATGATGCGAGATATCGCATTTTTATGAAAAATTACTCTGCTAAAGAAAACAGCGAGCGGTTAAAAAAAAAAAAAGTTCGACTCCAACTCCATACCACCATGCTGGATATCATTAATTCAGAAAATTTTACGAACTATTTGTGTAAATTCCATGTGGCTTAATGCAACGGATCCATTATGCGTGAAACTTCAGCCTGAGAACTGCGGTTGGTTCTTAGATGAATATTCAAAACCAGTAGGATTCATTGGGGATCATACACCTTTGAAGATAGAAGACATTGTCGAAAGAACTGAAACGGAGAGTGAGGACGAAGAAGGTTCAGGAGTTGGAGATCATAGTTATATGTCCGATGACTCGAAACCTGAATAATTAAAAAAAAAAAATGGTTTTATAATTTTTTACAATAAATATAAGTTTTTTTTAATTGTTGTTTTTTATTTTGTCTTCTAATAATAAAGATAAAATTTGCAAGATTAGTATCATATATGTATTACTATAACCTTTTTTTTACTAAAGATGTATATATATATATATATATATATATATACTTTAGTGTCACATAAAAAATATACATACATAAATAATTAATTGATTGAGAAAAAAATTAAATAACTATTCCTCTATTTTAATAATAAACTACTCCAAAATGATGCACAGCATATACAAGTCTATCGCTATCCTTTTCATTTTCAAGAACAAATAGCATGCGCACTCTCTTTCTTTAAATGGACGGACTTCAAACAGCTGCTATGCTGTGTCCTCTTCTATCGCATGGGATGGTTGGTTGGGACCTCTCAGTCGCACATATTCACTCGCACCAATATTTCACTTTTCAAAATTCGACAACCGGAATTCGGGACTGATTTTTCGCAGGCAACCCTATACCACCGTGTTCATAATGAAATAATCATTATTTTCATTTAATTTTAATTCAATAATCAGACCGGTACAAAATGCTAGTATCGATTTACCTGTTTATACCTGGCTACCTGAGAGTTGTGACCGGAAAAGAATAGGCAACCTAACGTTTGCATATTCTATGGGCTATACTTTAAAAATCAATAATTAATTAAATACCTGGGAAGAATTTTTAGCCAATAAATTAAAAATCAAACCGGTGAAATGTTAAAAAAAAAATCAATTAATAATTAATCATATCCGGGACTGAAATTTGTTAGGCAACCCATAAGCAATATATTTATTGACATATTAAATTAAATATAAAATACGTTTCATCAAATAAACATCTCCGTGAAGGTCGTTTTATATCGGGATCCTATACTATATGTACCCAGTGGTCCGATTTAATTTTTTTGAAGCTTATTTTACTCCTTTTTTGAAGGCAAACGAATCTTGTACTCAAACTTTTGGTAAATCAAATAGTTATTGAGATACACTGAAGTTTTTAATATTGTCAGTTCGCGGAATTTAGATAATACTCATTGCCTTTTTATTGTAGTTGCAATATAATGCAACATTTAGTTTCTTTTTTGTTGGAGGTAGTGGGGTAATCTTCAAGTGAAACAAGATGAGTGACAAAGTAAAGCTGGTTAATCTTCAGATGAGACGTAAAGATGATGGAGGAAACATTAACTTATGTTCTTTTTATATGTAAAAGTAAAACGTTCTTTTCAATTATGTTCAAACGAAATCGTTATAAAAAACATTAGAAGTGCTTCTGAACTTATTGGGGAAGATGTTTTGAAAAGCAATGAAAATGAAAAAGTTATGAAATATCACATAGCCTGTTCCGGACCTAACATATTTAAGGAAAAATAAGCGGAAGCAAAATGTTAAGTTGTTGAAGAACCAAGTTTGGGGGATATTACCGGTACCCAACAACAGAGACAGAAAAGTAAAATTGGACCTAGGGGACAATTAAAAAAATTTAAAGTGTGTAACCAATTGAAAGTAAAAGGAGACTCGAAATTGCACCGTATTTCTGGGAAGTTCAGAGCAGAGCAATTACTGAAAGCCTCTCGTTTTTCAGCAAGTAGCCATATTGGAAGATCAACTAG
Organism: Gonioctena quinquepunctata; assembly: GCA_018342105.1. Lineage (NCBI taxonomy): Eukaryota > Metazoa > Arthropoda > Insecta > Coleoptera > Chrysomelidae > Gonioctena > Gonioctena quinquepunctata. Next base: position 89,619 of record JAFIRS010001407.1, read on the forward strand.
TGTTTTTGCTGCAGACGTCCACTGTTACAAGAACTTTATGAGAAAATATATTCTGAATAATCTAAGAGATATTGAAAAAGATACAGCTGAAGAAACTGCTGATTCTGAGTGCCTAAGAGAATCTTTCACAACGTTTGTGGCTATACTTAAACTGGTAACCAATGATACCAATTGCATACCTACGCAATTAATTTAACGAGAAATATTTGTTCAGTGATATCCATATTTCAAAAAGAAGTATAACGAACAGGTCTGAGAACTGTTTCAATTAAAAGAAAAAATTATCTCAACTCCTCCCTTAAAGTATAGTCACACTCCATTTTTCTAAATATGAATCTTTCCACATATAATATTTACAATATTGTAAGGACAGCTGCTGTCACCAGGGTATATGCACCATTAGTCCATCGGCCTTCGGCTTAATATGCGAGGTCTTTTTTGAATAACTTTCCTTTTCAATGAATAAAATAGCACTTTTTATGCCAAGCAAAATTTCTCTGGATGTATTGAAATAATAATTTTCCGTCAATTAAGATGACTCTTATTATATTGAACTCAAATAATTTTCTTCTAAACTATAGTTTCAAATAATACATGAAATAACTTGAATAAAAAAAATATCAAAACAAACACCTTCCAAGACTGGGCCCGAAAATCAACTCGTTTCTGGCAAAGCCAAAAACTAATCAAAAACTAGGTCCACCGCAAATGCGGCGGCTCATGTGTAAAAACAAGCCTTTTTTATCGTAAGCCCGCAACACGATTCCCCAAGGAAGACTACTAACTTTTCAGATGCGGGTCCGAAACCCAAACGACGATATCATATGCATTTTCATTGGTCACAAATTCCCTTGACGATGAGTGATCTTAACCAAAGTTCACTCTGGCTTCTCTTGCATTCTGCCGACTGGACAAAATTCGCCCGCCGAATTGAATCAACGGGGCTTTGTTAAACATTCTCAGACGATAATCATCAGCAACATTGTTGCATATCTTTACCGGGCGAACTATAATAATTCGTTTGGTAAAAATATATAAGCTGATTTGACGCCGAAATCATACCGAATTTTCAGGTAGATACTGAAATAGGAACTCTTTTTTATCAATTTATTCAAGTATTTCAAATAGAAATCTATAAATTTCGAAAAATTAAATATCTTACGCTGGGACCAATCTACAGGGTGTTAAAAATATTACTTTGTAGATAGTAATTATTTTACTTTCTCAAAGGATCCCTCTGTATCATATCAATGGTATTTTCTAATAAAATGACTGTGGCATAGCTTGCATAAAAATTCGTCGCTCTGATTTCGAAGAATGTGCTGAAATCTTGTGCAGTAACATTAAAAACTATGATTTCGGTTTTGAGAATACTGACGCAAAAGATCTATCTGAATCGTTTACAGAAGCAAAGAACAAAGTACCTAAATCCTGGTTAAAATTTTGTTCAGCTACGTTTCCCTGCTACTAGACTCCTCACCAAGTAAACTAAAATGTCAAGCAGTTTCCCAGATACTATTTTCTCTGATTAAACAGTGGTGCACAAAGAAGCCCACTTCACGTCGGATTGGCAGAAACTATTCATGAAATGACTCGCTTTAAATTGTTACTTAAGAATATGAACCGTCTTGCAATTACTGTTAGTTAGAATATGATGCGTTGCATAGACATAACTACTTGCTTCGAAATGTATTTGTTATTCTCGGAGCAAAGGCGTACCCCTTCCCAAGGAAAATACTATGACCAAAATGCTTTATGAGTAAACTCTCCATCCATTTCTCATGAATGTCACTGGATAAATATTCCTCGTTGAATTTATTGCAATTGGATATCCTTTAGTTCCAAATTTAAGTGTAGCCACAAACGTTGTAAAAGATTCTCTCAGGCCCTCAGTACCCGCAGTTTCTTCAGAGCATCTCTTTTAATATTTCTCTGATGATTCAAAATGTATTTTTCATTATACAGTTCTTGTGACAGTGCACTTTTGCAGCAAAAATACTATTCACATCTTCAAATTTAGCTACCTACTCGCTAAAATAATACATCAAGGTAAAACAGCGGGGCTTTCAGTTAGACCAGTCGGGAAGTGAAAATGGATTCTTAAAGAAAAGGAAATTTCCAATTGAAATGTCCTGCCTCCCGGAAATCTATCTCCATTATTTATCATTTTAATTTAAAGCTGGAAATAGGGCTCCGCGCGACCGCTACGGCATCGGCATGCGCTGTCGTCTCTAAAGAGAGTACACCACATAAAATATTTTTTTATAGTATTAAATAACAATTTGAGAATTTGAATGAATCATGGTGTGTTTTTAACACTTGAAAGAACAACGTCCCGTTCGAAAAAAAAAGGTTTATTTTTCAACAAGTTAGGCATTTGTTAATTAGTCGTTATTTTTCAGAACTCGGTTTAAATAATAGCTCTAATATTGTTTCGCTCCTTGGAGCTCTTTTATATATATATATATATATATATATATATATATATATTTATATATATATATATATATATATATATTATATATATATATATAATATATATATATATATATATATATATATATATATATATATATATATATATATATATATATATATATATATATATATATATATATATATATATATATATATATATATATATTATATATATAATTATATATATTTATATAAAAAAAAAATTTTATAAAAACAAAATTTATTTTAAAAGGAAAAAAAAAATTTCAATAAAAAAACCCACAAAAAAATAATTACTTACTAGTTAGTAGTTCAAGAGATATTGTTTTTACATATTTTTAAGATTCTATTTTTTTTATGAAGCCTTTGTATGATATTGATAGATAAAAATATACAAATACTATAATGCAATCATTTTCAGACATTGTCAAGATCATTACAACCTATAATTGTTCAAAAGATAACAAAAAAGTCTAGATTTACAAAATCATCCTGAATAAAATATGATCAACAAAATTATAAGCTTGAAACATACAGTATATTAAATTGTACCTAACTAAAAATAGCCAATGGGAAAACAACAAACTTCTTGATGAAAATAGCCAATCAGCAAACAGTATGGTCAGATGTAAGATTTGAAATTGTGAGAAAATAAGAACGGAAAAGTGTCAGAGACAATTATCATTAAATATTGTACATAGTTTGTAAGAAAAGAAAAATATGTTAGTTATTAAGTTTTGACAAATAACCCCAAAGAGTGATAATGTGACAACAAAGTGCGCAAATTTGAAAATCCAAATGAGATGGAAACAGGAGAAATGGTATCCAGGTGATAGAAAACAAAGCCAAGAAGGAGATTGAAAATAGTTTGAAAAAGAACGCCACGTTTGGTTTTGAGGGAAAGGAAAATTCAATAACTTCATCAATATAAGCAGCAAACGAGATTACCTTTTTATGTACTCCATATAAAAATATTCCAAAGCTGATTTCTGGATTTGAATGGTTTCTTTTTGGTATTGGAGTTCCTGAGAGCAGTGGATTGAAGGGGAATCAAAATTCTTGGTGTGTATTGAAACAGCGACAGTTCCAGCGTCAGGTATACATTTTTCTAGTGCACATCACGAACTGAATAACCTCACTGATAACTCATATCACATCAGAAGAACTTTATTTCATTTGATTTTGAACTATTAAAGACATTTTCAACCTTCAAAGTAAAAGTGAGGTTGTGTATAATTTATTCGTCACCGTTTCTCATGATTGTCTTTGAAAATCTGTAGATTGACTATAGAATAAGTTATTCATCGTAGGCCAGGTTAATATAAGTTTTCCTGAATAAAGGAAATGATTGTTTTTCGATACTTTCTCGTTTGTTTTCCACAATGATCAACAATCTTACTTATAAACTCTGAATAGAAATTGACATCAAGCAGTGGCTCAATTGCCTGTACCGGCTATCTGAGACAAGAGGCGTACCAACTGAGTTTAGTCGTGGTAAGAAAAGTGATAACAATTGGCAGCAACGTGACGAGAGAACAATGACGTTCGCTAGCAATTATTATTACACAGGAAATATATTATACAGGGTGAAAATACTTATCTATATCATATCAATTTGAACCAAGAGGGACAAAAATTATCAACAATATATTATTTGTACAAATCACATTTCATAACAATTTGGTTCCCAACTCGAACAAAATTATTTAATTTTTTAAAAAATTTTTTTTTTTAAAAATTTGGCACAAAAAGGGGAAAAAAAAATTTATCATCATTACATAACTATTTGTCGTCCAACGCGGGGTGAAATTAACAACAGTCATTAATATTCCATAAAAATATATACTATATATATATATATACATATATATATATATATATATATAATATATATATATATATATATGTACTTAACAAGATCACGCTATGAAAGTTTCAAAAAGTTGTTTATTTTGTTTACCTATTATAATTTTTTTAAGTTATCAAAAAATTAAAAATTAAAAAAATATGAAATATTTTGTTTATCCATATGTTTTGCTATTGCTGTTTTTGCATCAAACGAAGGCATTCAATAACAACATCCGAAAAAAAAATGAACATTGGTTTATAAATGAGTTATAAACAAATCGATTGGTTTGATATTGAAAAAAATATGCCATTTTGTTGTCTAGAGAATATGATTTTGAAAGAAAAACAAATTCTTATTTTTTTTTATTGTTTATAACAGTTTTTCTTTTGTTATTGAATGCCTTCGTTTGATGCAAAAACAGCAATAGCAAAACATTTAGATATTTTTTTTCTAATTTTTTAGTGACTAAAAAATTATAATAAACAAAATAAACCACTTTTTAAAAAAATTAAAACTCCAAGGAGCGAAAAATTTTTAGAGCTATTTGAACATTTATGCCGTTTTTAGGAGAAACCGAGGTCCGAAAAATGAGGATTGATTAACAAATGCCTAACTTGTTGAAGAATAAACTTATTTTTTTTCCAACGGTACATTGTTTTTTCAAGTGTTAAAAACTCTCCATAATTTATTGAGATTTTTAAATTGTTATTTAATACTGGATTTTTTTTTAAGTGATGTACTCTCTTTAGCGGTCGCGCGGAGCCCTATTTTCAGCGTTAAATTAAAATTATAAATAACTTTTTCATTGAAAATTCCCTCTTCTTTAAGAATATAACTTGCGATTGTAGCTATCGTTTATAGTTTTTAAGTTATTCCCAAAAAACTGAACCCCTTTTTTGTTTTTATTTTTTTTTAATGCCAATTTTAATCAGCAAAAAAAAACAAAAAAAATGACTTCCTCAGAATTGCATGCCGAATCGAATGAGCTATTGTTCATATATTTTGGAGTCTTGGAACTACTTTTTGCAGGAAACTCACTTCTCGACTAGTCTAAGTAGGTGCTCTGCTCTGAACTTCCCATAAATATGGTACAGTTTCGAGTCTCCTTTAACTTCAAATAGGTTGTACAATTTTTTTTGTCCACTAGGTCCAGATGTACTTCTATGTCTCTAGGTTGGGTGCCGGTGTTACACTCATCTTCCGAACTTGATTCCTCAACATCTTTTCTTTGTTTTTCTTCAGCTCGTTTTCCACCAATAGTATGTAAGGTCTGTAGCGGGCTATCTTATAGTTTTTTCATCTTCAATGCTTTTTAACACATCGCCCGCAATGAGTTCAGAAGCACTTTTGATGTTTTTAGTACCGTTTTGCTTGAACATAATTGGAAATAAAGTTTTATTTTTTACAAAAAATTCCCAAGTTAATGCCTTCGCCATCGTCTCTTCTAAGGATTGACTAGCTTCACTGTGTGATTCATCTTGTTTCACTTGAAGTTTATCTCACCAACTCTAACAAAAAAACCCAAATGTTGCATTACAATAAAAAGGTAATGAGTATTGTCTGAATCCAGTCGCGAACTGAAAATATTAGAAGCCTCAATATTGATAACTAGTGGATTTACCAAAAATTATTTTATCACAATATTCGTTAACCTTCAAAAAAGGAGTAGAATCAAAATCGGACCACTGGGTATGGAGATATACTTGAACAAAAAATCTAGCAATTTGGTGACCATTTTCAAATATGGCGACCAAACGCTCATGATCTGGACCATCTGGATGTTTTTCATACTGTCATAGGTATTTAACAAAGCTCCGGAACGAAAATTAGGGCACATACTACTGCCCAGACTGAATAGTAAATAGTACTTGTTACCGATTCCTTTGGTAACCAGAATCTGACTTGGAACAGCCATTCAATACATGGTCTATCATAAGAAATATATATATAATTCGATAGCTTTTTTGCTTCAATTTATTTTTCCCGCAGGTTCCAAATGCATTCAATGTCTGACAAAGCAGTATCTACCGAAGATCTCTGCACCGAGCTGAAGAATCAGAGCTCCGTTGTGGATATAGCCCGATTAGAAGCTATCCTGCAAACTTTGGTTGAAAACAAAGTCGAAGCCTTGAAAAAAGAAGGTAGGAAGGCGTCAAGTGTGCATTCGAGCCCTAGGTCCATTTTGAATCGTTTGAGATTGACCTCTTCTTCCAGTCAGAGCACCAAGGACGAAGGTGAACCTAAAACAGAAGAGACTAAAGAAAAAGTTCCGGAGGAGAGACATACGGTGGAAATCAGTAAATTTAGAAAATCAGGTAATATCGAAGCTAGAATCCGAGTGAATGAGAATAACCAGAAATATTGCAATAACTATTGCTCTTTTCTATTCTCAGTACATAATCAATGTTCAGTTGTTTCAATGGGTGCTGAATATAATGATTTGTATTTCAGTACTGTTATGTTCATTTGTGTTATCAGTGTTGATCTCAATATTTCATAGAATAATTTTTTCGTGTAATTTTTCACCAAGTTCAGATAGACAAATACAAATTCCAACAACATTTGAGCACATATCACTGTGACGTTTTTTGAAAATCAGATACAGTATAGTACACGAAATGTAATTTATTTATAATAATATTCTCTTTCAGTATTTTTCATAGAGTAGCGGTAGGAAAGAGATAATATGGCAATTAAAAAAGTTTAATAAAATATTCATGATCAACCACTTCCTGAAAATTCGACAGGATTCAATCTAGCCTATCTCTCTGTTATTCCATATTGTATTTCTAATATTTTTTGAGTTTCTGAAACAGAGTACAGAAGAGTGAATCCTTTGGAATTTGCCGCTAATTATTTCATCAACTGATAATAATAATTATGACAAGGTGAGTCTCAATACAACCGACAAACTGTATGCTTAGAATAGAATGTTTCTGAGAACATTGGTTTTAAATATTTTTGTGTTCAAATACATCAAATTTGTAATATTAAAATCCACCATTAGAAACCACTACACCACGCACAAAGTGGAAACTTCAGTTTCTATGGTTTTTCTTGTTAATTCATATTCATTCTCCAATATAATCGATGTGTGCTATATTCAGATGACATTATCCGGATAGATATCATTTATATTATTATAAAGTGCTTCTGGATTCATACAGAGGACATTGAAGATACAGATAATTCATGAACATGGAACTTTTTAGCAGTAGAATAGTTAACGTGTTCTCAAAAATGTTTAGTCATTATAATTGATGAATTGACACTCTAAGAAGAAATAATAACCTTCCACACAGCTTGGATTTCATATGTTGAAAATCAATAATAATCGTCAAAGCTGAATAATATATCGTTTATTCGTATTTCCTAAGAAAAAAATGTTTCAATGAAGATGTGCTTCTAGCTGAGTGGAAAAGCATCCCGAGAAACTGAGTACTAGCGTAGTTCCGTTGATTTTAGTTTTAGTTTAGTGTTGTTCTGATTTTTTAGCTAATACTACTTAAATTTTCATTTATGTTTATATAGAAGGTATTTACTTCTTTCTAGGCATTTATTATACAAGATGACCCGGAAAACATGTCTGAAAATATTTTGAAAGCCTCGTATAACTACCCTACTGGATAAGAAATTGATCCTGAATCATGTAATTTAAATTTGTCTGCAATGTTCCAGCTCTCCACTCTACTAATAAGTCACTAAATTGAGATAATCCCTTTTTAAGTTTTTCTGAAGTCCACTTTCACTATAATTCTACTCACAAGCTAGATTTCGTTGTTAGATAGAAGTTCGATAGAAGAAAATCATTATCGTCATATATTCTCTGAACAGAAATAAGAAAAGACCAAAATATTGAAAACGAAATCGGTTTGGTAGTTACTGAGAATACTACTTTATCAAATTGGTATTGATTTGCTCTTGAATTATAGAATATTTTTATCCTGTAACTAATGATGATTTCCTTATTATTATGATTGACTTCAACCAAATCATTACAACTCAATTTTTATTGTTATATTCTTCATTTATTTGTTTTTGAAAAATACAATTTTTTCAAACAGTTGTGATTCCATTATTTTCTTAAATTAAGGAAAGAGTAGTTCGCACAGACTAATCATTTACCCCCACTCTAGAGCCCAGCCAATACAATAAGATTTTGCTAGCGCTCCTCACTGGCTCGGACGACGTCGAATCGACAGGTTGGTTCCCAAGAAATTAGGAAGTGTACGTCATGGTCGAATTTCGGATTTTCATCAAATCTAACCAATGATATGATTGTAATTTCGGAATGTGCTTTTAAAATTAATTGAAATGTTAAAATAACTTATATTTTAGTTTTCTCAGAAAAAAGAGTTGCATTCAATCTTGAAAAATATTTTTTCCAACCCCTCTCGTGTTTGTAACTTACACTTCAGTAAAGAGACATATTATTTGGAAAAATCGCCTTTTGCGTTTAATTTGAAATATGATGATTACCCAGTGAGGTAGAATATTTTTGTATTGAGTCCGTTTCACACTAGACTCCGTATTAATTTTTATAAGAAATTTTTTATTTGTTCCAGAACAACAATTCTCAATTTCATTAACTTCTTTGTATAATACGTCTCAATTACTCGGGAGTTAAAAAACTGGATTATGATTTCCTTTGATTAAATTAATATGAAACACCTTATGGGGTGAATAAGTTTTAATTGATGAAAACGGCGAGAAGATCAAATGGGCATATGTAATAAAATTAAATGAAATTCAAGAACAGGAGGATCTCTATTCGAGAAACAAGTTGAGAAAATCACATGTGCTGTACAAAGAATAAAAAACTAAGGTTAGGCTGCACTGCACCTGCTATAGAATTTTAAAATCCAACAATTTAAAGATTCTGAAACTACAGTTAAATTTATCTGGAATTAAAAGGGTATTTTATAGGTAACTGTATACCATTAGAAATGATTGCTGAAATGTAACCTTGTTAGTAATCAATAATAGTCCGTTGGGCGGTGAAATCGCTCGTTTTAAAGACTGATCCATATTTTCGGTATATCTAAAATGGGACCCATGCCGGTCGATTTCTTATGTCATTCCACACATGGAATGGAAATCTACGACACGCCACCGTGGTCATGACAAAAGTAAATGGAAAAAATGAAAAAAATCGGAATATTCCAAAAATCAAAATGAAAGCGCTATAACTCCTAGTATAATAGAGTTATTCGAAAAATTATTTCACTGTTCCAAAGGCCTATTATTTGAAATGGGTCATCGAATTATTTTGGGATGAGACCAAATTTCCAATAAAATGTAATTTTTTCAACACGCTGAAAGTCACCCATGGTTCATCCGTCTAAAATTATTTTTTCACCAAAAACTGCGAAATTTCCCAAGCAACATTTTATGTATAAATCTATTCTCGATAATAAATTGTCTATAGCAATTTGAACACAACGGATACTAGGACCGCATGGCTTTTCGATACGCCTCTACTACCCATGTTTTATGCAGTTATGGCAGTATTCGCCAGCTATTCCATGGTAAGGGTATTGTTCTAGTGTCTACCAACAAATGTAAAGTGTTTTGTGTTATCTGAGGATTTTGTAGTGATGGATAATATTGACATTTTGTTTTATTTACGCTTGGATATTTATTTTCAAAAGACTTAGGTTGCATTCATTTCATTGTTATATAAAGTAAAAAAGATGCAAAAAGAGGGGGAAAATGTTTTGATGCCCATATTTACGAGTTGGCCGCAAATTCTTGCAAAGATCAGGAAAATCATAGATCTTCACTGCAATGATGCGAATTGCAGAAACAATAGTTGTCTATGCAAGAAAGAAGACGTATGCTTTACGGATGACTGCAGTTGCAAACTTGCATGTTCCAATAAAGAAACTGAATATGTGGAAAATAGCGAAGACTGAATAAGCTATATAATAAAAATTATTTTTGATTCTTTATAAGCGCAAAACGTGAGAACTGGTGGACCGATTTGGAAAGTTACCCGGAAATTGGAAAATTAGGGTATATAAGAAATTTGGCGTAGGAAAAGACTATCGAATCATTTATTACCAAACGAGGAAGTAGCTCAACGGGTAGATTGTCGCCTACCAAGCAGATGGTCACAAGAACAAATCCCGGTCAAGGTACCATTTTTTTATTTTATAAAAACAACTTGGCTTATTGTTTTTTTGAATATAATACCCCGAATAAGGTTTTTAGGGTAAAAAGGAATTTCAGAAAAGTTATTGGAAATGTCTGTCCTGGAAAAGTTTTGAAGAATATATAATCAAACACAAATTTTATGTTTGTTATAGTCCGAATTAGGTTTTCAGGGAAAACGGGATAACTGGAAAACGGAATAACGGGAGAACGGGATAACGGGAAAACAGGAAAATGGGATAAGGGGATAACGGAATAACGCGAAAACGGGATAACGGGAAGCGGGCAGAGTCAAAAGCGTAACCAAGATGGAACAACACAAAGAAAAACATAGCAAAAAAGAAATTCTACGCGGACGAGGTTTTCAGGTTTTTTTTTTAGGGAATATAGAATTTTGGACAGGTCAGCTAGTTACATAATGAAAAACATACTTTGATATCATCTCTAAATATTTTTTCCAATAAGTCTATATAACCAATCAAATTTCCATTAAAATATAGAATAATTGAAAATATAACGATAACATTAACTTGAAAAATTTATCAACCTTAAATTTACATAATTTAATTTGAATTAAATACCTTCACATTTCTTGTAAATGAATACTTTGCATAACAACACCGTGTAAATATATAATGAATATTATGTCGTCGCAAAAATTAGGAACTTTAATTCAATTAATCTTCTTCTACGACTATTTTCAAACCTTAACGTAAACACTGTGAGTATTCTGTGGTTTTTACTTGGCGACTGGTATGTTTCGTCGTCTTCAAATAGCTGCAGCCAATTCATTATCGGGAATAGACTCATACATAACCTACATGAAATGTTGCTTAGAAAATTTCGCAGTTTTTGGTGAAAAAATAATTTTAGTCGTATGACCTATGGGTGACTTTCAGCATATTGAAAAAATAACATTTTATTGAATATTTTGTCTCAGCACAAATTAATGATCAATTTAGGAAAATGGATTATTGTTTTTTGGAATTTCTATGACTCATTCTAAGGTACGTAAATAGGCCTTTCGAACAGTGGAAGAATTGTTCGAATAACTCTATTATACTAGGAGTTATAGAGCCTTCATTTTGATTTTCGGAATATTCAATTTTTTTTTCTATTTAACTTTTGTCACGACCACGCTGGCATGTCATAGTTTTCCATTCCATGTGTGCAATAACATAAGAAATCGACCTGCACAAGTCCAATTTTGATATACCTACCGGAAAAATGGGTCATTGAAAGATAATCCATCGGTCCTACCAGACTACAAATCATGTGGCAGGGAAAGGATCGCTCAAGAAATGAAAGAAAATATATCAAAACACGTTTACATCTTTTCTCGAAAGTTATCTGGAAATCTGTGAACCTATGTGGTGTATATCAGATTTTGAAGTAATTGTCAAGATAATTCAGAAATATAATTATTAGAATTTTTTTTTCTAATTATTAGAAAAACAAATTGGATTTGAGTAAGGGAACATTGAAGTGATTCCCGAAACGTCACCAACGGAAGTATATTTGGTGATGCCTAGGCAAAATCCCAACAATTTTTCAAATAGACATCCATGCTATGGAAATTCGCGCCTAAGAATGTTTGCAAGAGGCTCCAGGGGGACAAAAATCTATATTCTATTGGATAGCCAAGCAGCATTGAAAGCTATGGAGTCACACATTTGTGAGTCTAGACTGACTGACTCTGATGTGGGTGCCAGGTCTCAAGGGAATCAAAGGCAATGGGGAAGCAGACAGCCTTGCCAAGGAAGGAGCAAACACCCAATTTCCTGTCCCAGAATTTTTCTGTGGTCTTTCCAAAGCCCATATTGAGAAGGACTTTCGGCAGTGTGGAGCTGACCAAATCAAAACCCACTGGAATAAGGTGCCAGGACAAAGACAAGCGAAAAGGCTACTGAACCCATCGCCAAAGAAAGCTAAACAGATTCTCGAGTTGGACGAGAAACTGGTAACGGGACTGCTCACCAGACATTGTCCTTCGAAGTATTACCTTAAAAAAATAGATAGATCAGACATTGAACTGTGTTGTTATTGTGAGAACTTCGCTGAAACTGCAGAACATTTGATTTGCGACTGCCAAGCGCTGTTTTGCAAAAGGTTTGAATTCCTCAAAGGAAGTCTCGGAATCCCAGTTCTTGAATAGATGAACTGTAATGAACAAAAAACCGTATAGGTCGAAGTACGGAGAGGCTGAAGAGCCATATCGACCCACTGCAATCTACAAATTTTGCAATAATAATATAAATATTTTTTTTGTTGTGAAATATTTTAGATGAATGAGTTTCAAACGTCGATACTGACAAGTTTAGAATTTCCTTCGATTATTTTTTGATCCTGTATACCAAAACCACAGTAATGTATCGCAGAAAACTATTCAGTAATTCACCCTTATTGAAACATAATTAAATTTCTGATATTTTTTAATTTCAGGAGGGGGAGGGAGAAAACACAAATTATGGAAAGCATCAGTTGATTGGAATGTTCAAGTCGTTATTTCAGCATGTTGAGAGCATGCAATGATTCCTCCTATGCACCGACGACTATGTGGAATAGTCGTCAGTGTATATTCATTTCGTGAACAAATAAGCGATATAAATTGAGTTCATTTGTATTTATTGATTGTGTGGTTTCAAAGGACCTCGCACCCCATCAATGGGAAATTAGCTTTCGGTGAATTTGCTCGAATTTTCCATATATTGCAGAACTCGTGATGATGATCAAATGTCTCTATTGCACTATCGCTCTAAATTCAACTGTTCAGATTATATAGGGTGCTAAAGATAAGTTTTCCAAAATTTCGAATGGCCATTGTGCACGTACAGACGATATACAGGGTGAGTCCAAAGATAGCAAGTTTTTCCAAAAAATTGAGAGGTGGAATTTCATTCATTTTCAGATATTTTGTAGGATACCAATATCAATTGCGATTGATGATATTATCATCTCCTGAATTGAACTGACATATCTATTATGTATTTCTCATGAAACTGCACTAGTCCTGCTTATTATATATATATATATATATATATATATATATATATATATATATATATATATATATATATATACAAATGCCTTGAAATTCTGGAAAAGTCGGTTACAAACTCGATCGTTCACGGGGAAAGCTCACTCTACAGATACATAAAATATACAGGGTGGATCAAAAACTAGTGTCTCCTACTGATAATTTCCTTGGTGTAGTTATGATTGATATTGATGTAATTGAAGCATTTCCAGTAATATGTGTTCGAAACACATCTGTTGATAGATTTTGAACAATTTTCTCCGGAATATTTTGAATGATATGTATAAACCTATATATACTACGATTCGAGTAAAGGTAAAAGAATCTCGAAAAATATCAAAAGATAAAACAAAATCATTGAATAACAATATTATAGGTAACTGAATATGCTCATAGTTCATTACAAATAATGTTTCGTACCTATACATAGTGTATCACATTAGCGTAATAACAATCAATTTCAATATTCCTTGGAGAATTTCCAGATGTTGCATATAGAATTTCAGAATAAACCACAATCGATTTCCCATCAATGAATAGAAAAACTACCAATTCGCAAAACATACTCGTTACTCGAATTCACACCTCAATTGATGAAATGTCGATTGTTGGTAATTGAAACTTCCTGTATATGGAAAGGAATACATGTTTAGTAGCCTGCTGTGAACCATTTGTTGCCAATAAAATCTCATATAAATGCTTTCTTTGTTACGAAAAGATATGGACTCACACTATCCATTTGTAAGCCTATGCCATAAAATGTGCACTCTAAGTCATGTATACTATCCTGATACTAAGTTCATTTGAAAAGTACCCACACTTGGAGAGGAGATGGACTAGCTGCAACTTCAGTTTGGTCAGAATGGCTCTGGCTCTGGTTTGGAATGACATATAGCAACCATGTCCATTTGTTTAACAAATACTGAATTGTCATTTTGCAATCATTGCATATATTAAGTTCTTATTGAAATCATATCAATTATTGAAAAAATGGCTAATCGTCACCGATTGAATTGTTTTACGTGTGATGTTACATTCAATACACAAAATATGGCGCGACTCGATGGAGAACCAAATGAATTGAAACGAGAAATTGCCATTGAGAAAGGGACTTCCACATGTCGCAGAAATTGATGGAAATAGAATCTGTATGACATGCAACCAATCAATTATTCAAGAGATTCATCACCTTCAAGAAGATCCAGGATGTTTGAGATGAAATATTTTAACACGATCTTCAAGGCACACGTGTCTCATTTGCAATGGTGTAGCTGATCTTCAAAGACTCACAATCGAATGCAGATTCAACGTATTTATGAATCAGAATATCTATATACCAGAAAATACCCGTTCCTGTAGGATTCATCTTGATGATCGTGGGTTTTTATTTCCCATCCTACAGATAGGTTTAAGATATATCAATAGACCTTACGCTCTGAAAGGTCAGGAACTTCAATCATTTTTAAACGAACTTAGAACTGCCGCTAAGCGTAAATTGGATTACGTAGACGAAAATAGTTTTTCTGATGAAGAATTCAAATCCATTGCTCCGCTCACAAAAGAACAGTTTGGTGACTTATAATCATTGTGTATCTGTACCAAGACAAGATAGATGTGAGAGACATATTTCTAAAAAAGATTTATTGGCATTCCTATGTAAACTTCGACAAGGTATTTCTGATGGATTTTTAACCACCATATTCAATTATTCAAGCCGCCAGGCAACAAGTTCAGTGATAACTAAAGTGTAAGAATCTTTGATGACTCGTTTCGTACCCGATAATATAGGATGTACCGCAATAGCAAGAGAACAATTTATAGAACGACATGTTAGTGTTTTTGCGAATTGTACAATCCACAACCCAATGAACCAAAAGCAATAGTTTATATAGATGGTACTTATTTGTACATCGACAAAAGTTGCAACTTCCGGGTATTACGACAATCATATTCTCAACACGAAGGGAGACATTTAATCAAACCAGTTCTAATTCTGCGTACTGATGGTTACATTTTGGATATTCAAGGACCATTTTCCGCAGATTCGGGAAATAATGAATTGAGTATAGATGTCAACCAAATGAAAACATGGTTTCATACAGGGGATATTTTTATTGTAGATAGGGGGTACCGAGATGCTCTTCCTTCTCATCATAATACCGGCATTCATTGTGAAATGCCTGACGACACGATGCCAACAAGTCCAGAATCAAAACGAAAACTAGATGGATAGTTGAGGCACGGAATGATCATTTGAAGACAATGTTCAAATTTTTTTATCACAAAATTGATACATCATATTAAAAATATAAAATGTTTCCTACAAATAGCAGGTATGATAATGAATGAGTACCATCCGCTTATTCAAATGAGAGATGCCAACCTAGAATTAGCCAATATAATGTTGGAAAAGGCTGACAGAGTCAACGTAGTTCAAGCCAGTGTTGAATCTGAATATGAGACGTGGTCAGTGGACTCAGACAGGATCATTTCAATGAATCCCCAAGATCATATTTACAATTGGTACGAGATATAACTGTTGGCATATACCAGGTAGAATTGGCATCATCGTATATACAAGATACTGTATATCATCATGATAAAAATGAATTTCAAATGGATGCAAATTCGAATGAGCGTGGATTTTTACGAACGAGAGTTCATTCAAGATTCCGCAATGCCACCAAATATCAATTATTCATAGCATCCGAAGCAAATGTAGAGGATATTGAACAAATCAATAGTGTTGACGATATTATATTTGGATATTATTGCACTTGTAAAACTGGAGCCAGGACCCTTGGATTTGTGCCCATGTGGCCAAACTGGAGCCACGACCCTTAGATTTTGTGCCCATGTGGCCAGTGTTATTTGATACCTTGGCTACGCACATCATGAACAGTATGTAAGGTATCCATCAAATGCCCTTCTCATCCATATAGAGGATGCTGAACATAGAGAGGAACAAGTTAATCAGGTGTTCTGACTCTATCGTCCTTTCCCGTACGTTGTTCATGTCATCATTCGTTTCAGTACATTGGTACCCTGTTATATATTGTTTTTCCCTTCAAAGAATTCCACAGTTCTGATATTGAAGTAAGTAATATAATACATCACCAATCAAGATCAATTGACAGTTGTCCGGCGGTGAGTCCAAGGTTACCAACAGGATGTCATCTGAACACTGAAACTTGAATAATTCTGGATTTCCTATCGTTCTTCATTAGCAACCTATACATTCCATATAAGTACGTCTTTTCAATGGAATATGAGCATATTTGGTTTCCTATTTTGTTGTAAATCAATGTTTTTGTTTTAATTATTTGCAATATTTCTCGAGATTCTTCTACCATAATTCGAGTTGTTCTACTAATCGTAGCAGAAACAGTTTTATTTACTAATAATATTGTTGAAAATCTTTCAGCAGATGTGTGTCGAACAGAATGTATTTCTGAAAATGCTTCAATGACATCAATATCAATCATAATTACCTACTTCAAGGAAATTATCAGTAAAGGACACTAGTTTTTGATCCACCCTGTATATTTTATGTATCTGCAGAGTGAACTTTCACCGTAAACGATCGAGTTTGTAACTGACTTTTCCGGAATTTCAGGCATTTGGATATATCAATAAGCAGGACTGGTGCAGTTTCATGAGAAATACATTATAGATAAGTCAGTTCAATTCAGGAGATGTTAATATCATCAATCGCAATTGATATTAGTTTCCTACAAAATATCTGAAAATGAATGAAATTCCAATGCTCAATTTTTTGGAAATCACTGAAAAACTTGCTATCTTTGGACTCCCCCTGTATATCGTCTGTACGTGCAGGCATCATTGTTCTCCATAGTGTATTCAAATCGGCCGTATGAACAATTGATGCATACTTGATTTGGTTTATATATTCTACAAAGTCTCTTCACAATGGCCATTTGAAATTTTGGAAAAGTTATCTTCAGCACCCTATATAATCTGAACTGTTAATTTGAGCGGTGGTGCAATGAAGACATTTGATCAGCATCACGAGTTCTGCAATATATAAAAAATCGAGCAAATTCTCCGAAAGCCAATTTCCCATTGATGCGGTGCGAGGTCTTTTAGACAATGTGGATGCGATGAGAGGTGTGCTAAATGCGAAGTTGTGATCAAAAGATAAAATCCCACATCAGAGTCGTACCATCTCAGTTGTACGTTTGCGAAAAATAAGAAATATTCATGACATATGAAGAAATTGCTGTGGAGCTGTCATGAGTTGAATGATTGTTCCTCTGAAAGTAAACAGGCTATTTCATTGCAACCACAATATCACTACAAACAATGCACGGTGTTGACTTTGACTGTATCGACTATTGTCGTCCTTGTGCAATACAAATTTATCACCCTAAATGTTACAAAGAGTTTTTTTTCCAGGCTGGTTTACCACTAGTCTAGTCCATCAACCAATAATCATTTCCTGTTACGTTTATGAATTCAGGATGTACAATCATAACTTGACTTAACTTTTTTCCTTAATATATCCAGAAGGGAAGTGATATTTCAATTAGTTTCCATCACCAGACATGCAATTTCTTCCTATAGTTGAAAACCAATACAATTTCATTTGAAAAGGGGCAATCTTTCATACCAATCCATAATTAATAATATTGTTATAAAATACATCAGAATTCTAGAACTGACAGATCTTTCACGTGAACAAAAATTCGAATCCGTTAAAAACAAATTATAGTTGGCGACATCTATAATTTGCAAAGTGAAATTCAACCTATAGTCAAGTGTAATTAACTTTTATAAAGGAAAAATTCATATACAAATAATATTTTGTTTAGGCGTAGTTCATAGGAGTAAGGATGCGAAGAGTTTCCACCTTACCGTGGGTGGAAACACCCTTTTGAGGTGAAAAATTATCGCCATACTGGACTTGGTTTCGGCTTTTCCCATCTATCTCCGAATCCGTCATTCCCACGAAAAACAAGAATGGAGACAAAAATATTCTCCATTGAATTCTACATGAAAAAGTTCAAAGAATGATTTGTCGCTATTGACGTTCAAAATACGGGTTAGTATGAAGCGCTCGGCGAAACATCCCGGTGTGAAAAATAGCGTAGGACTATTTTTCACACCGAATATCATCGAAATAGTTCATTTGACGTGAAAAATGATTCTCCTCTACCAGATTTATGTATTACTTTTTTATATTTTTCTTCTGTTGAATTTTACAGCTTATTTTGAGATTACGTACTTTGTAATATGAGCTCGTTTCCAAACCACTCATGAGGTAGAGCGTTTTTTTTGTTTCCCCTATTGGTTTACTCCACTGTCGTCCTTCGATAGGGTCTTCTTCAATTGAATCATTTTCAGTAGGTGAATTTAAGTAGCCTTGCCCGTGACAGTTAAGCAGCACATTCCAATTTTTACACATTGGCATCGTTTCCCGCAACCCTTTTTGTAGTTGCAAAATATAAGTTGGAGGATGAAAGACGGAGCTGGTGCCTCCGTTGTGAAAATGAGTGAAAGGACGTTGTTAACTTTCTCCCAACCCCATAGGGTCGGATCAAGATTTACTCCTCACCATAATTGAATTCGATGGAAAGAATGCTGATGAGCAGCTGCGGTATTCTTGATAAAATTACAGCGTTACTTGATTGTCCAACTAATTTATTGAATGTGAGAAATCTGTGATGATTCAAAGAATTCTTCTTTTTCGGAGCTTTATATAATGCTATTGTGAAACGCTCTCCAGTAATTGCGATTTCTTCCTTTGTTGACCGTGGGTTGTTGAATAAGAACACAATATCCTCCAAATCTCTTCTGTTATTAAGCACCATGACAGTTTTTGCTTTGCTTTCATCGAACAGAGCAGAAGTAGTGTCGCAATAGCCAAATGCATGTACAAACAGCGCAGTTTTCCTGTAGTTTGTAATTAAAACCAAGGACTGTAAATTGCGAGAACTTTATATCCTTTCCTTTATATTTCCTCTCTTAAAAGTCGAATGTCTTTATCTTCGGGAGAAAGGGCACTGAAAGATGCCAACGACGATAATTGTCTCGTGCTTATCATGTATGAACTGACTTTTGTGTATTGAAAACTTACCTTTAGATACATAGATTGTAGATCATCAATTAAAAGTTATTTGTACTATGAATGTATTTTAATGATATACTTCTTCAAAAAGTATTAGCCCCTCAATATAAAACGAATTACGATACTTTACAGTACACTACATGGTGACAGCTAAAAAGTGCGTTGAAGTTTCAAGTCGAAGGAATACGGTGAAAAACAGTTATACTGGTGAACTGAACCAGGAGATTTGTCTGAAAAATGGAGCGCTGAAAACGGAAAACGGGTATCGTTTTGTGTCGATAAAACAAATTGAATGAGATAAAACAAATTGAAACAAATCAATATGGCACAATCACGAATCCCATCAGAAATGTGCTCAAGGACAATGTTGCTAACAACTGGAAGTTGTGGAAGCAAAAATTCAATTTTTACCTATTAGCTAGTGGAAAAAGTACTGAACAAGATAAGGTGAAGGTAGCAGTATTATTGAATTTGCTGGGCGATGAAGGAATCCAAGAATATAATACCATGGAGTTCGAAAATGGTGATCAAGACAAATTAGAAAAAGTTATGCAAAAATTCGACAGTTATTGCAACCCCATCAAAAACTTGGTATATGAACACTTTAAATTTTTCAAGTGTGTTCGCTACCTGGTGAATTCCTCACCTCACTGAAATAGTTGTCCAACATTTGTAAATTTAAGGAAAGAGATGTGATGATTATGGACATAATCGTACTGACAAACGTATGCAGGAAAAGTTACCACAGGAAAGTGCGTTGATACTAGAAAAAGCTGAAGGGGCGCCCAGAAACAGAAGGAAATTTTGAATCAAATAAATTCCTACTGATTCTGCTCTTGTGAATGCTATTTCAAAAAGTGGGATTTTGGAAAATCAAAGTGTAAACCTACTTATCAGAACTATGAAAACTACCATGCTTCTACGTCGAAGGGTAACGTGCCAGGTCAGGAAGCAGAAGGTACTTGGGGTTCTCAACATGAACGCAGCAAATGTTCTGTATTCAACAGACACTGTAGTCGCTGCAAACGGAAAGGCCATCACAGAAAATTTTGCAAAAATAAATTTGTGCATGATGTTGATGAACAATCGAATGACTCGTGTGAGGAAAATACTCAGGATCCAGATTCGAGAGAAATTGTGTGAACAATAACACAGTAATCATACTTTCTGACTGGTGATAACACAAACATTGTTATTAGTTCAGTTGATTGTTTCGAAATATTGACCATATTTGGTGTTGATTTAAAATTAAAAATTGACACAGGAAACCAAGTGAACATTTCAAATCTGACTGATTTTGAGTGCCTAGACATTGACAAAACTGTTTTGACTAAACCAACGTCAAGTTTGTTTTCTCATTCTGGTCATACTATAAATGTTCTTGGATAGGTTACCTTAAACTATGTGTTTGAAAATCTACGAAAGTACATACTTTTTCACGTGTTAAACCCAGGTAAAGTTTTTGGGAAATGTGATAAGTAGTCATGGAGTTGATGAAAGTAAAAAGAAAGCTATCACTGATATGAAACCTTCCACTGATAGACAAGCCTTACATCATTTTTTTGGCATGTTAGTTTACCTGTCAGAGTACATACCAAATTTATCAACATAAACAAATATTGTGAGGAAACTTTTAGCTAAAACCATAGGTTGGCAATGGTCTCCTAATGAACAACGAGTTTTTGAAGTTAAAAAAAAATTGTAACATCAGCTCCAGTTTTAAGTTACTTCAACCCTGATGAAGAGGTGGTATTTTGATTATGGAATTGGTGCTGTGATTCTTCAGAATGGACACCCTGTTGAGTATGGTACAGCTTCGTTAACGCCAACGCAGCAAAGGTATAATCATTTGGAGAAAAAACTATTCGCTTTAGTCTGTGGCTGTGAACACTTTCACTTTCATTTACATGGAAGGAGATTTAGGCTCCAAACGGATCACCGACCGTTGTTAAGATTACTCAAGAAACCTATCGATGATATGTCAACTCGTGCTCAGCGCTTAGCTATGAGGCTTCTCAGGTATCAATTTCTATTGGAGTCTATTCCTGGAGAGCAACAATGAATCTCAGATATCTGGAGTAGAGAACCAAGCAGTGACACAATTTATACTCAATATTTGGAAGGTAACCTAAGGGTCTATCATAAGCACTTCTTCAGGAAATGAAAAGCGACTTCAAATAGTTATTGACCTGGATGAGACTCTAAGCAAAATTAAATATTTCATTCAAAATGGGTGGCCAAGACACAAGAAGGGTTTACTAATTGAACTAAAAAAATATTGGTCAATTAAAAATGATATATTTTACATAAAAATATTTTTGTTTTACAACAAAAGAACCATTATTCCTGACCAACTGAAACAAGAATTTTTTTATCTACTACATAAGTCGCACCAGGGTGTCGTTCCAATAAAACTGATGGCTTAAGATTATGTGTACTGACCTGGACTAATTCTGAAATTGAAAGTACTGTCTTAAGCAGTTCAACCTGTCAGAAATATTCAAGAATGAACACCTCCCTTGGCAGAAAATTGGATTAGATTTTAAAACGCTAAGTCCTACAAATTTTTTGGTAATTGTCGACTATTTCACAAAATTCATCATAGTAAATGGCCTTCATAATAAAACAACAGAAAGTGTAATTTCATGTCTGAAGAATGTATTTGCAATAAATGGTTTGCCACAGGAGACAATGACCCTCCTTTCAATGCAAGAGAATTTTACTCTTTTGCAAATCAGTATGACATCAAACTCTCTACCTCAAGTCCGCGAAATCCAAAATCGAATAGAATAGTAGAACGTGCTATTCAGACCGTCAAAGGGCTATTGGTGAAAGCGTATGATGAAGGCAGCGATCCATTGTTAGCTATCCTGAACTATAACATGACCCCTAAACAAAACTTACCATTTCCTTGTGGTTTATTAATGGGTCGTAGACTTCCTACAACCTCACCTATATCAAAACATGTATTGAAACCAACCTACTCAGTGGAAGTGATAATAGATAAATTAAAGCACAATCAGTCGAAGCAGAAAAAATACCAGGATCGTATTTCAAAGAAATAAGGAAAGTTAAACTCAGATGAGTCCATTCTGCTTCATCAGAATATGGGAACATGGAAACCTGGAGTAGTTGTAAGGGAATCTGGATCTAATGATTATTTGGTGAAAGTTGGAGGAACCGAATTCCGAAGAAACCGACGACTTCTGAGACCTCTAAAATCCTCAGACATCAACCCACGACCTGGCCTCGAAATCATCGAGGTTCCTGATACTGACTGTATGACACCCAAGGTAAAAGCGACCTTGCAAGCAAGTGAAACGGAAAGTGCTTCTACAGTCCATGCTGAGAAAACCCCAGTTCAAGTGAAAAACAAATCACCTAACATTGATTTAAACCAAGATCCCCCAATCGTTCTGAAGACCGTACCCCGTTGTGGAAGGGTTGTGAAACCGCCTCAGAAACTAAATCTTTGATTTCTATATTTCGTTCTGAGTAATTCAGTTCTGTGTTATTTCGTTATTCTTCATTTTGTGCAATTTGAGTCTTCTGTCTTTAAAAAAAAAGGGGCGTGTCATCTATGAACTGACTTTTGTGTATTGAAAACTCAACTTTAGATACATAGAATTACAGTAGGATTTGTCACCTATAATTGCACGAGAGGTTTGTATTTTATCGGGTAGATTTGGGTTGTTTAATGAGAAACTGTTGCCTAGCAATTAGACGAGAAAAACTGTCAACTATTAAAAACGCGACGTTGACAGCTTTTCGAGTCAAATTGCTCACGAAAACAGTTTAGAATTTGAACAACACAAATTTACCCGATATCAATGCAAACATCGAGTGTAATTTGGCAGGACAATTCAATGAATAAGAAATTTAGAAACATATCAATGCAAACTTTATTTATTTTGGCAACCAACACCGCGATAATTGATAAACAAATGAATAAGTGAAACAACCACTAGTGCATTTGTCGCTGTGAAAACTGCAGCTGACTTTTGCCGCTGTCAAACTAACAATTGCACTGTGGCATATGCGATTTCTTATACATGAGTTGAATTGTCATCAATTAAAAAGTTATTTGTACTATGAATATATTCTAATGATATACTTCCCTCAAAAAGTATTAGCCTTCAATTCAAAACAAATTACGATACTTTACAGTACATTATATTGCTGATGACATTTCTTGATCGCAGTTTGTACAATGAGCAAGTCGGCATCATATTTGGCAATAAGCGTATTAATTCCTTCTTATGCAAACCTCTGGGCGAGCTGCGAAATTAAAAGTTCCCTATCCTGTTGGTATGTGCGAGAAAGTGACTGTCACAAAATTTTGGAGATAGAAGAATCAGATGGTAATTTTCTAGATCAGCTTTGGATCGAATTGAAAATGCGAGGTAGGAGTCATGTTTTAGGAGTTTCACACAGGCCGCATTTCTCGGTGACCTCAACATAAGCCAATTCAACTTGATGAACCCTGACGTCATAAAATTCTTGGAATGTCTTGAATCCTTTAATATAATTCAAATAGTCACTGAAAGAACTCTCAACACAGCAAAACTGATCACTAGCAAGTCGATGTCGATTCACAAAACTCAAATCTATGACGTCAGCGAAATATCCAAACTATGCTCGGTTGAACAAGAAAAGCAATTCATACATACTTTTCGTGATTATAAAAACTTCATTCAAAATGAGTTTTTGAAAGATCTGAATAGTGAAAACTGGGATGAAATGTATCTTGCTAATCTTCCAAAAGCAGGTTCAGCTAGTTTTTCTACCTCATCTTCATTTTCAATAAATTACACATCTTCCGGCTTCTTCCAACAAAAAACTGTGGTATCTGCATGTGTCTCTTCATTCGTGTGAGTTTCACTTTCGGTTCACCACATTCAATATTCGTAACTTGACCAACGTACCTCAACACTTTCTTCTTGGTTGCAAATTTAACTACAACACAGTCATTGATTTTAGGTGTAGTATGTTGGTGATGTGTGTCACTATTATTGCAGTTTCCCAAAGTCTTCTCAAATTCCAAGTCTATCTCTTCTTCTCTCTGCATGTCTTGTATTAAATCTTCCCTGTCGTAATCACTGCTATCCTCATCTGCAAAATCAATTTCACTCAGGATATCTGAGTCGTTGACTGACAAAACCATTATTTCCTAAGGTTTTTTTGTTTTCTCTGTTTTTTCTGAATTACCTATACAGGGTGAGTCAGAAGTACTTTGACAAACTTCAGGCGATGATTCCTCACAATATTTTAATATGAATTGTCCGAATAAATATATGTCCGGAAACGCTTCGTTTCCAAGATACAGGGTGTTTAAGTTATATTTTTATTTTGGTTTTTTTCAAATAACTTTCGAAATACTGACCTCAATTTAACGAGAATTGGTATTGATAGGTTTTTTGAGGTGTCGAATTCAAACCTCATGTTATTATTGCTCTTACTCGTAGGGGGCATCACCTACAAGTCTTTTTCTTTTTTGAAAATTCATAACTTTTTTGAGCGTACTTCTAGCACATTTTCTACGTAAAAAAGTTTCCCCTGTTACAAGTCGCTATAAGCAACCGTTTTCTAGATATTTTGACTTGAAAATTTCAATTCGATTATTTGATAATAGATGCGTGTTGAAGTTATTACCATTATTTTGCATTTTTCAAAAGAATCTTAGGAAATGAATTTGACGTTTGAGTAAGTAGTTTTGGTTTTTTGTAGGGGGCGCCACCTATTATATTCATTTTGACTCGTTTGAAATAGTTATTTTTGAATCAAGGGTGCAAAATCTGTATTTGTTTTAATAAAATTTGCAAGAAATATCAACATTTTATTTCAAGAAATTTTGAATATGTAGAATAAAATAAAATGAAGGAAACTAAATTGTATTCAAATAAATTGTTCGAAGTGTCCACCTCCAGCGAAGATACAGGCATTCAGTCTTCTAGTCATTGAATCTCGTACCCGCTCAAGAATTATTGGTGTGTTTCTTATTGATACACAGGCGTCTACTTTTCGGTTTCTCAGATCTTCCTCGTTCGCTACTGGAGTTTTATAAACTAGTGACTTCAAATGTCCCCAAAAATAAAAAACTAGCGGGCTTAGATCTGGGACCTTGGTACCCACACCTGGTTAGGTTCTTCTACACCCCTACCGATCCATCGATTTGGATAGACAGTATTGACGAATTTCCTGGCTACAACGCTAGAATGGGTCGGAGCCCCATCATGCATAAACCACATGCAGATACGAATTTCTAATGGTACATTCTGGAAAAGTCCAGCAATTCATTTTCTAAAAAGCCTCTGTAAGTAGCGCCATTCAGTCGGAACGGAAGAAAGAGAGGACCCATCAAGTAATTATCAATTATTGCCGCCCATACATAAACAGAAAATTGATACTGATAATGCCTTTCACCAACTGCGTGAGGATTTTCCAGAGCCCAAATATGGTTGTTATGAAAGTTTGTGATAGCATTTTGGAAGAAGTTTGCCTCGTCCGTGAGAAGTACATATCTGAAAAATTGAGGATTACCAGCTAATTTTCTCAAGAACCACTGACATATAGTAATGCATCTTGTGGCAAAAGAGCTTGTACCCTTCGAATATGGTATGGATAAAATTGTTGATTGTGAATAATTTTCCAAACTGTGGACTGAGTAGAATTGAGAGCTTCAGCAATTATTCTTGTACTTGTTTCTGGATTCTCCTCGAGAGCGTTCAAAACAGCTTTTTCAAATTCTGGAGTTCGGACTGCTCGTGGTCCTCCAATAATATCAGCTGCCCTCTCAAAGCTACCTGTTTCTACCAAACGACGGTGGAGACTGGTGAATGTTGGAGCTGAAGGCAGTACTCGATTAGGAAATCGCTCCTGGTAAATACGTCTTGCTTCGCGCGCATTGCCATCCGCAAGGCCATGAACGAAATGCATATCGGCTAAATGAGCATTATTGTTTAAATAATCCATTTTTCCAAAATTAGTGTTTTAAAACTTACAGAAACCTCAACAAAACAACAAAACGTTTAACTGTCACATAATATGTAATTACCAAAACTACTTACTTAAACGTCAAATTCATTTATCAAACATTCTTGTGGAAAATGCAAAAAATGGTAATAACTTCAACATGCATCGATTATCAAATAATCGACTTGAAATTTTCATATCCAAATATCTAGAAAACGGTTGCTTATAGCGACTTCTAGCAATGGTAGCTTTTTAACGAAGATATGATAGAGGAATTGATTTTTTTGCTGCAAAATGTGCTAGAAGTACCCTCAAAAAAGTTATGAGTCTTCAAAAAAGAAAGAGATCAGGTTCGAATTTGACACCTCAAAAAACCTCTCAATACCAATTTTCGTTCAATTTAGGTCAGTATTTTAGAAGAACGAAAATAAAAATGAAGCTTTCATACCCCGCATCTTGGAAACGAAGCGTTTTCGGACATATATTTATTCTTATTAGAATATTGTGAGGAATTACCTCCTGAAATTTGTCAAAGTATTTCTGACCCCGTATGACTCTCTTCCTTTCTTGTAATTTCATCAGCACACACGTTCACTTCTTTGGTAGCATTTTCAGGTGGTTGTGTTTCTGAGGTGCCTAGCGTGGTTGTTTTCTTATTTTTCTTGTTGACTCCTCCCCCTAGTATTTTGAGTCTTTTTCGGCTTTCTTTCTCTTCCATTTCTTGTTTATTTTCGTGTTCAGCAGCAATCCACTCTTCACCAGTAACGATTGCTGCCGTAGAAGCTAGTTTCTTCCTGTTTTTTTTGCAGCAACGGTTTTGTTAAGTCTCTGCGAGACTTGCGGATTATTGGAGTAGAGGAACCAGAGTTCATGTCTGTACTTGGGCTGGCTGAGACTGATTGAGCTAGAGCAACTGAAGATCCATATTCTACTGAAGTAGAAGGTACCGCCAATGTAGAATCACTAGACGGTGGTGGCTGTGACCGGTTGGAAGACATAGAAACTTCGACAGATGGAATAGTGTTGTTTGATTTGTTGGCTCCTTTGGGTTTTATCCAGTTCGGCTTTGTATCTTGCTAGTTTTTCAGGATCCAAACGAGAAACATCACAATAGCCCCTTTGTTTGTATCACAATAGCCCCTTTGTTTGTATCAAATCAGCCCCCTATATGTGACGTCATATATCTCGTGATACGGTTAATAATTTTGAAGTTTTTAAATGCCGAAACATGAATCTATCTTCTTCCAATAAGGGTGGGGAATTAAAACATTCCTACTTTAATAAACAACGGAGTTAGAGTACAAGTTAACACTTAGTCACGGAACATTTTTTGGCTAAAAAAATCACCGCTGATTTATTTATTTTTTTATTGTCCACTTACCATGCAATGATGAGTATTTCGTTATGCCCAGCAATAATAGAATGTAATTTATTTATTTATTTATTTATTTAGACATAATACATCCAACAGGCCAAAGCCCAATTACAGGAGTATATAATGATAACAATTTGAGCAGTAGGTGGGAGTGATAACTAGAAAAAAAGAAAAACAATACGGAATAGAAATGAATAAAAAAGATGAATAAAAAAAGATACATAAGGCTAAGTTGGTATGAGAGAGTACAGTTGTTTTTTGAATTGTTTCAAATTTGAAAAGAATACATCCACTGACGGAACATTATTTAGGCTTCTACACATAGATAATACTGGACTATTGAAGTGATGTTGTGAATTTGGCACATCGATTCGAAAAATTATGTTAGACCTTGACGAGATACGAGGTACATTGAAATTTAGAATAGACAGGAGAGACGCTGAATCTATATGATTATTGATCAATTTGTATGCAAATGTCATGTCTGCAATTTCTCTTCGTTTTCTCAAACTAACAAATGCAAACTCTCTTAGAAGTAAACCGTAATCACACTGCCGTTCAGGATAGATATTGAATTTCTCGAAAAAAAAAATTTGAGGAATTTTTTTTGAACTGATTCTAACGCTGATATATGTTTGAGTTGACTTGGGTTCCAAACTGCACTGCAGTATTCCAATTTACTACGTACTAAACAGTAGTAGACAGATTGAATTGCTTTGATTTTTCTAAACTCTTTACAATTACGTATAAGAAATCCCAGAGCTCTGTTGGCGTTGGTTATGATTTTTTCAATGTGCATATTAAATGTTAATTTGCTGTCAAATATAACACCCAAATCCTTACATTCGCCCACCCGACGTAGATTACCATTATCAACCTTATAATTAAATAAAAAGGTAGATACTCTTCTAGAATAACTCATGATTTTACATTTCTCAACATTCAAAGGTAGCTTATTTTCGGTACACCATTCAAAAAGGTGATTCAGGTCGTCTTGTAAACGAAGACAATCTTCAATATCTCGGATTTCTCTAAAGATTTTCATATCATCTGCGAAAAGAAGTTTGTTTGACTTGACTGAAGTGCAAATATCATTAATAAAAAGAAGAAACAAAAGAGGCCCCAGGTTAGATCCTTGAGGTACTCCTGAATAGGCTATAAAGTTGAATGATTTCACACCTTCATAGTCGACGAAAAGATTCCTGTCGCTGAGATAGGACTTCAATAATAATTGGATGTTAGTGGGTATACCAAAATTCCCTAATTTTTGTACTAGTTGGTTACTTAGTCAGTATTTTTGTTGTTGCTATTTTTGGCTTAAAGCACCTAAATAATTTCCTGGTGTATCATATTATCCCCACATTCCACATTAGCTCCGATTGACCCTATTTTTATATTTTCTGTTCTTTGTTATTCCAGTATTAGTATAGAAGACTGTATCTTTTCAAGAAGTATCTTTTCAAGCTGTATCTTTTCACTGACTGAACTCCGCCTTAATAAAGACACTTTATTATTATAATTGTTCAGATTGCTGAGAATCTGTTTTGCGGGATACGATACGATAGCAATCTCTGGCGACATGCGTTTCAAAAGTTGCTGTTGTCTTTCCATACTTTTCATACTAGTCATTTTCAGTATAGAAACCAGCTCATATTACAAAGTACTCATTCTCAAAATAAGCTGGAAAATTCAGCAGAAAAAAAATATAAAAAAGTTATACATGAATCTTGTAGAGTAGAATCCGCTCTATGACTTTCACTATGGTCATTGTTCACGTCAAATTAACAGTTTCAGGTATATTCCGCGTGAAAAATAGCGTAGGTGTGATGTTTCGCCCAGCGCTCATACTACCCCGCAACTGAATGTCAATTGCAAGAAAAATGTGGAAAATAAACAAATTATCTGCAGAATTTTTCTGTGTAGAATTTAATGTTTTTTTTGTGGGAATGACGGAGCCGAAAACTTTGTCTTGTATAGGAGTATTTTTTCACCTCAAAAGGGTGTTTCCACCCACGGGTAAGGTGAGAACTCTTCGGATCTTTATAATTTGAATATACATTTTTTCTTCCATTAACAATATTTTCGTCACATTGCTCGAAGAGGTTTCGTGGTTTTCCAATCATCAGGACGGCCATGTGATCTTCCTCGAAATCGAGAATTAGTACCATCCGGTCAAAGAAAAACATGTGAAACAATATACCCACGAAATTCTGATACTAATGCTCATGCCATGATCATTGTCATTTGAATAAAAACATCATTGCAGCACTGAAGCACATCGTTGGTGAATCTTCTCCAGTCAGACACCAATACCGATGCAGGAATTACGACATATCATCGAACAGCGAGGATTGCAGAAATCGTTCAATGAACTTTGACAATATTTATATCGATAATAGTTGTCCATCCGTCGCTGACAAGCCTCCTACTTGTTATTGCAACAGAGATGTTAATGGCCAGATGTAAGTATTCCCCGTAGCATATACTTTTTCAATGAATATATTTACAATTCGAATTCCATATACAATATGTGGATGTTCGGGAACGTTATCTAAAAATAGAACACAAAATGTATATGCGTATACTGCCAGTTCGCTTTCAAACAATAACATATATTCAGCAAAAAATACTACATATATAATAACACAATGTAGAATGATGAATAAATGTTGGAAAAATAACCAGTAAGTGATTTCAAGTATTTTGTTAAATAATAGGTATTTATGTAATAGGGATCATAAAGAGAATCATTATGGTACAAGTCGTGAATGTTATTGGGCGAGGCGTAGCCGAGTTCGATAACACGACGTTATCAGATGGCATTTATATCAATACATTTTCGAAAAATTAAAAACTGAATTTTTGACGTGTCACAATGACAACTATTTTTTTCTACGACTGTCACAAAATACCTTCATTGTATGTTCGATGATGATTTCTAAATGTAGTACATTGTAATACTCCTTTTCATTATGCATTAGTTGCTGGGCAACTAGTGCACAATGTCTGAAAAACGCACGGGTAAATTTTCGCAATCTTCGTCACGACAAAAGAGGCGTGGACTAAATAAAACAAAAGACGCCGTAACCAGGTAACATTGCCGTAACCATACAGACAATATAATCACAAACATAAGTGACAATTCAATATTTCTTTGACAGAACGATATTATAAAGGTATTTCGAAATTAGTTCAGCATGGAGAGTAGTGACACTGAAAGAAGTTTAACACCGCCAAGTGTTATGGAGGCAGCAAATAACGCTTCATTAAATTTAGTGCCTGAAAAATCTAAAAAAAATGGACTGGTGCAAAGAACAGAAAACTAGTTCTCGTTCAGAGGATGTTCTGATGGCTTACTTTGGAAATATATCAAACAAATTTAAATCTTCCACTTTATGGGCACACTATAGCATGTTAAAAACGATGCTTAGTATCAATAATGGCGTGGATATCAGTAAATATTTCAAATTGAGAGCATTTCTAAAGCGGAAATCAGATGAATACAAAGCAAAAAAATCTAAAGTTTTCACAACGAAGGAGATTGATACGTTCATCAAAGAAGCCCCAGACAACGAATACCTTGTAGCAAAAGTAAGTTCCACAACAATCAGTTAATTAATTATAATTTGTTTATATTTTTTTATTGCAGGTTGTACTTATCATGGGAATTATGGGTGCTTGTAGGAGAGATGAGATGTACGAAATGAAAATTCATGATTTTGAAGATTTAGGTGCCGCAGTTTTGGTCCACATTCCGAACACTAAAACAAAAACTTTTCGAAATTTACTGTAACGGGAGAATATGCTAACATTGTGAAAAAATATTGGAATCTGCGACCAAGTAATGTCAACGATGCTTATTTTTTTCTAAATTATCAGAAAGGAAAATGCACTGTCCAAAAACTTGGAATAAATAAAATAGGAAATATGGGAAAACAAATTTCTTCATATTTAAAACTTCCGAATCCTGAGTTATACACCGGCAACTGTTTCCGCCGATCTTCAGCTACAATATTGATAGATAGTGGCGAAGATATAACGACATTAAAACGGCATGGTGGCTGGCGCTCTACTATAGTAGCTGAGGGTTACATCGAAGAGTCCCTGACTAGTCGAAATAACAGCCAATAAAATATTAGGGTCGATCAATAAGTTGTCAGACCTTCCATCGACATCAGTTACAGAAAATGTTAATAATGTCAACTTTTCCCTTAAAAAAACGGATTCTATTTCCCCAAAATTTGTTTTCAATAATTGTACCAATGTAACATTGAATATTGTTGATAACAAATGAGAAGATATTTTTTCGCGATTATTGTAGTAGGTGCTTAACATATTTACGTAGTACGCTATTTTTTTCAATTTATTAATAAAAGTACATTTCTCATGTTTGTTGTTTTTTACTTACACTGTATATTATAACAGTCGTAGAAAAAGTATAGTGTAAAACTCGCACGGAATGACCATTTCCTACTCGTATGATTGCAGCACTCGCTTTTAGCTCGTGCTGCAAACTTTTATACTCGTAGGAAATGTATGTCATTCCGTGCTCGTTGTACAATATACTATCAAAGGAGTAAGTATATGTGTAGTTTCAAATATTAGTAGGTTAGTGAGCTGTGCTTTGCCATTTCTTCTACAAGGTTGTAGCGGCAATATTTATTTATCTGCTGTCAAACACAATTGTCACGTAGAATTGAATATAATTTAAATAATAATAATGAGTGATTCTGAAACTGGTAGTTTACCTTCTGATTTGGAAGAAATGATGCGAAATATCGTGGACTCCCTTTTGCCGGAAAAATCACGGAGTCTATATGAAATAGCGTAATTCCATTATGGTACTCAGTACCATAATGAATTCATTATGGGACTAAGTACCATAATGAGCTTCCTTATGTCATTAAAATTGAGTGACATAACGTTGTCATTATGACATGCCATCAGATAAATAGATTGAGAAATATCCCTTTTACAAAAACTTATAACCTTTCCATTATTCATTATGTTTTTATGTGGTATTTCTCACAATAACTTAAGTACTTGAGATTTTCATTGAATTGAGCGTGGAAACTTATCCAAAAGAACAGTTAACTCCTTATCATTCCCATCAGCAATTTCAGCGATAAAGCTGAGTATTTTTAAGCGATTATTTCATGTAAAAAAATATTCTCCAGAAATATTATGAAATGATTAATTTACACTAATGTTGAAACTATCAGTTTTTAAAGACATTCTCGATTGAATATTGGATAGAAAAATTTTTTTAAATTGAAAACTGTACGATGAAAATATAGTTATTTTTTGTATTATTTAACAGAAAATAACTATTTCCCCGAATAAATCTGAAAAATACTCGTCAGAAATATCATCAAATCATTAATCAAACACGAATATTGGAACTACTAATTTTTGAAGGGGGAAACATTCTCAATTGAATATTGGACACAAAGTTTTGCCTGAAAATTGAAAAATTAACGATAAGAGTGAAGTTATTTTCTGTAATATTTAATAGAAATCTACTTGTTGCTTAATCTAAAGCTGGACATTGAACTACATTTATCACCCGAAAATTATGGAAAATTATTTTTCAATTGTTGAAATTTGCTCCACCAAGGGTTAAGAACAGTAAATTTCTGATTTCTGAATGGATATCATCATGATATTATTTTTCAATCAGAGCTAGGGATACCAAAAATAAGAGAAATAAAAAAAACACGTTTCGACATTTATTTGACGTCTCCTTCAGGAATTCTCATTCAGGCATGGATGATTCATGAGCTATCCATTTTTTTGAGGTGATACTTCAGAGGGCAATGTCCGGTGAGCAGTACCGTTACCAGTTTCAAGTATTTCTTGTCCAACTCGAGAATCTGTTTAGCTTTCTTTGGCGATGGGTTCAGAAGCCTTTCCGCTTGTCTTTGCCCTGGAACTTTATTCCAGTGGTTTTTGATTTGGTCAGTTTCACAGCGCCGAAACTCTTCTTTATTATGGGCTTTGGAGAGACCAGAGAAGGGTTCTGGGCCAGGAAATTGGATGTTTACACCTTCCTTGGCAAGGCTGTTTGCTTCCTCGTTACCTTTGATTCCCTTGTGACCTGGCACCCACATGTGTGACCTGATTATTTGTAGCCAGTTGTCTTAGGGATAGTTTGCAGTCCCAAGAGTCTCTAGAATCTAGGAGTGTGTGACTTTAGAGCTTTCAGTGCTGCTTGGCTATCTGGTAGGATATAGATTTTTGCCCCCAGGAGCCTCTTTCAAGGCATTCATGGACGCAAATTTCTATAGGATATATTTCTGCTTGAGAAATTGTTGTGGCTTTGCCGAGGAGTTTTGAGAGCCTAAAACTAGGACCTGTTACTCCTACTCCAGCCCTTTCGTCTGTATTGGAACCATAAGTATATCATACTGATGCATTCCTTTCTAGTTGTAAATATATGGTGGTTGTTTACAACTACTTCCTAATTCACTTCAAAATCCTGCTTAGCTGACATAATATCTGATGGCTTATACCTGGATTCTAGGGGAATATTTTCCAGAGTCCTCAGATGTTCAATCAAATTTCCAGCTTTCAAGATATCTGGTGCAGTCTAAAGACACTCATTGCCGCTTCCTTTCCTAAACATGGTGGAAGGTTCAGCGTTACCTCTAATGCTGCAGTGGGGCGGCACGTGGATATTCCCCCTGTGATTCCCACAGAGGTTAACCGCTACACATTCTGCAGCTTGATTTGTGCCGAGTGGATTTTTAGCCACCATACATAGGTGACCATTGGTTTGTGATGACCAATATATCATTTTTGGCTTTTAACCCCATGTCTTACCAAATACGCACGGCATCGGCTCGTTCAGGTTTTCGCTGTAGCCTTGGAAAAAATGACATTGATGTGACTATTCCATGTTAGTCTTTGGTCGATTATAATGACAAATATATATTGTGAAAGGAGCATAAAAGGAAAAATCTCATAAGAAAATTGTGATAATTTTTCAAGAACATCCGAATGACGTGGTCTTCATTATGTTTTCAAAATCGAGGCATGAATTCTGAGACGGTGAAAGAGCTGAATGAATCCAGGATGACACTGATGAAAGAAGGAATTCAACATTGACAAAAAGTAGAAGTGTTTAATGGGAACTCATTATTTTTGGGATGAACTAGTCATTTGGGGAAAATCACGGGAAACTAATATTATTTGAAAGGTATTGGGGCATTGAAAATGAATCTTTAAATCTGTTTATATCTCCTCATCGTTTTCTTCGAAGATGATAAGGTACATGAACAATAAGATAAAAAATTGTCCTAAAAACTTTTTATTGTGATGCAAATAAATTCCTCCATTTGCAAAGGAAATAAGGCAGCTATGAGTTTCTGAATGAAAGTAAGCCCATACAGATGTATTCGGTCACAACCCCCACGGGACCCAAATCAGCCTATTTTCATCGATAAGGAAATAACTTGACCTACTTCGTTTTATTATACCCGACAGGGTGATATGAATAAACACATCACACCTGTAACACCAAATAATATATCTGACTCTAGGGATAGAATAGAAAAAACCCTACGCCTTAAGCCAAATGTTACAAACCCACATCTGACTGCAAATGTTACGTCCCATTAGGGGTGTTATTAAAAAAAATCCACACCTGAGAATCAAATGTTATGACCCTAGTGAGTAGTAGAATTAAATACCTCACAATGTACTAGCCAGAAGTTAGGAACAACAGTCAAACCCTTTGTATAACCTTCAACAAGAACATCTTAGAAAACACGAATATTTTGGATTCTTCATGTATTTTAATTATGTCATTGCTGAACTGTAGTTATTTGCACACCATTGACAATACAAAAGGGTATTTTACAAAGTTTCCAGAGGTTCTATACTGAGTGTCATATAGCTAATTGCCTTACAACTAGGTTTATTTAAGGAGCGGTCTACTCAATTGAACCTCTCAATATATGATTTGTGCAGATTCGATCAATCCATGTACTCCGTCATATCTCATTGTTATTTAAAGAAGAAATACTAATAGAATGTTGTTAAAAATATAATTAACTCAAATTCAATATTCAAAGTTACAAATTCCATAAACTCATAATCATAATCAGTCATATATATATATATATGATTTTTTATCAGTAGATATATGTATAATAATATCAATCAGAACACTTTTGATAGTCAATAAAATCCATAAATAATATTCCGTAATAGCTACACTACTTTCATATAATATTTTTATTAGCAATTGTAGCTCATAGTCACTCATTATTATAGTTAACAAATAAACCATCCATTCTTTATCAATTATCGTTGTAATCGATTTGATAATATAAAATGCTACAATTCATTGAGAACAAGAACTGTATCCAAAAAATTATCATTGTAATTGAAATGGCAATATAAAATGATATATTACAAAAATTTAACATAAAAACAATCAAAACTAGTTAAATATTATGATATGCAATCGAATTGTTATTTAATATATTATGGAATGTCTAGTAGGATGATTTTAAATGTTCAATAATAATGCCTTGGTAATAAAAAAAAAGAAATATTGCTTACCCTGTAGAACTTTCTGCTCATTTTCACACACACACACACATCCACACACACACAAATTAACGTGTTCGGTCCCATTTATTTAAAAGAAAATGTATTTATTTACATTGGTTTTTACATGAGCCATTTTACTCTTTATAACCCGCACTTATTTTTTTATTTTTTATTTTACTAGAAATGTTGCTATTGTTGAATCATGATGCTAGAAGTCTCTTTCCTTGAGGTTTTCTTATTTCTATTGATTAGACAACTCATTTCTCCTTATTCACTATTTCACTTCTGATTGTACAACAATAATTTACATTGAATGATTAAAACTGAAAATTCTGCAGTGAGAGTTTGAATATATTGTACATATTGACTGGAATCTAACCGAAATAATAATAGAATTATATCTATACTGAAATGACTCTACTGAATGAATCTTGAATGGAATCGAAAAATGACTCTCAAAATTGTCGCTTTTATAAGTTCTCAGATCTCCTACATAGATTTGTTCGGCAAACAGCTATATTAATTCTCTTCTACAAATAATTTTCTATTGTTAGTCCTAGTAGACTATACAGTCATCTCTTGCGATGATTCAGCGGCCTATCCATATAAGGAGCCCAAAATTACTCTGTATTAATAACAGTTTCGAATGTCTCCTGTAGGCCTAGTTGACTAAAGGTCACAGCTAATAAACTAATGCTTTGTTTGTAACATTTAAAAAACTTTTATATTCCTCAAACGAGAAATCTTCGTAATATTATTCCTGATTGGAATTATTCAATGGCTTCATATGATTATCAGATTTCCATAAAATTCCTCTTATTCTGAATTATTTATAAATAACTGTTATTTATCATAGTTTCTGTGTGTGAATTTATTATTCTTATACTTATGGTTTTCTCATTTCGAAAGACTATGTTATACATGTGTGATAGTTTTCTCGTAGAGTTCAATCAATTCATCACCAATACATTAGTAAAAGTATATCCCAGAGAAAACGATAAACCTTATACATATTTTGCAGAATGCACTTTGACGACGATTATATCTCCATGAAAATCGATGGTTACGGCGATGTTGAAACAGATGCCATTATCTCAGAGGAAGCTCTGCGCCGAGCCAAGAGAAAGAAAAGGAGGCGTAGAAAACGAAAAATTAAGAATCGACTAGCAATGCATCACGCTCACTTCGACTACCCTGCCGATCTCCACGAAAATTACAAAAATCTCACCGAAGACGAATTATCGAGGAGGGCCAAATGGACCATTGTTGCCACTGCTGGCCTTCTGCTCTTAATGTGCCTCTTATTGGTGGGGATAACACTGAGAATGGCACCCATCATTGACGAAATAGGTGAGTTATTCAGAGATTTTGCACTCTTTTATAACCACTGTAGCTGAGGAAATGTATAGTATGAATATAACCATCAGTTTTCATAGTTCTATTGCAGTAGTGATCTTCAGAAATCTTAGTTATTTACGAATAGAAAACATGATTATTAGATTTGAGAGGGGTCCTTAGAGCTTTGCAGCCTCTCATCTTTGTATAATTAACCTCCATCATTCTGCATTAGCTACTTTTATATACAGGATGTTTTCGAAGGCAAGGCATTTTTTTTAAAAGGATATAGAACTCGTCAAAATGGATCCACTTCACCATAAATCAACTATATAAAAATCGAAAGATAAGGAAGTTGCAAAACTAACCGAATAAAATGATCCATTCGGTCCTGGTACTGTTTATACAAACTTTATGTCATAATATAAAAAGCTAATTAGATATACAATTAACAGATAACAATAAGTAAAAGAACAATACAAAATATCCTGCATATTAAAAAAATCAGTAAGACATACAAACTTTTATAAATTCACAGCATAAAGATATTCATGAACATAAATATGTATGTAAAAAAACTTAATTGGTTGAGTATTGAGTTCACAATTTTTTTTCAATATCAACGAATATAAATATTAAGATTAGAGTTAATCGTCATAAAATTCCTCTAAACTGTAGTAGACCTTATCACATAGTAGTTTCTAAAAATCTGTAAATTTTTCTCTCTAATATCACTTGGAATTTTATTGTAAATCTTCAATATCTCCGTACCTCGGCCTATAAGATCTCTTGTACCTTACCCTTCATCTATTTAGGACCCCGGATTCCGAGACTCCTTGTGAAGTGTATCAGTTTCCTGGAAGCTAGGTTCCTGGTATCTGAGGGCGATAGTAAATCCTTTCGAGAAACTTGAGGAGCCTTTTGCAAAACAGTGTTTGACAATCACAAAGCAGGTGTTCTGCAGTTTCAGCGAAGTTCTATTTTTTTGAGATGTTACATCAGAGGACAATGTCTAGTGAGCAGTCCTGTTGCTAGTGTCAAGTCTTCCTTGTCTAACTCGAGAAGCTGTACTGCTTTACTTGACGATGGACCTTTTCGATTGTCTTTGTCCTGGAACCCTATTCCATTGGATTTTCATTTGAACAGCTTCCCAACACCAAAACTCTTCCTTAATATGTGCTTTGGAGAGACCACAGAGGAGCTCCGGTCCAGTGAATTGAGTGTTTGTCCATCCTTGGCAAGACTGTCTACTTCCTCATTGCCTTTGATTCCCTTGTGACCTGGCATCCATTCGCTTGTTCAATAAATGACAGAATGTGATCGTAAAATCATTTCGTATATTAATAAATGGACTATTTGAGACTTTTTCAAATTCCATTTTTCATTCAAAATAGAGAAGTAGGAAAAAAAATATTCTCAAATAATATCAAGGAATATATATATATATATATATATATATATATATATATATATATATACATATATATATATATATATATACAGGGTGTCCCATAAAAAAACTCCGTGGGCAAATATCTAGAAAATGAACGATGATATCCATATTTCGTGAAAGCAGTTGATCTCGATGTCAAAGGTGCTCTTATTTACGTAGAGATCCATCACTAGGCGTCATCTATTAAGGCGTCGCGACACCGACGCCAATTTTTTTAATTGGCATCCTAGATGTTTTAATGCATTTTGCGATTCTGCATCAAATTCTGAATTCAGCCATATAGCACACTCATAGGTTCCCTTGAATACTGATGAAAAACAGCAACTTTATTGTATATTATAAAGAGGGCCATGAATAACATGAAAAAACAATAACACGATTTTAATAAACTTGATCTATCAATTATAATTGCATTGCTGGTTCAGTTTCATCTAATTGTGTGTTTCTGTAAAATCGCAGACAATACAAACTAAAGTAAATGTTTCAAATTACCAAAAAATATTTTACTTTGACCAAAACTCTACCTCTAATAACGAAAAAATTGAAGTATTAACATGAATTATTTCAGTAAGCGTTCAAACTGCCCCGCCCCCTTCACGTAGAATACACATATTGTACCTTATTAATTTTTCTCGATTCGTGACAGCTAAAAGCGTCGCTCGCGATATGGAATCACAAACATTTGTGATACTATTTTTTAAATCATCTACATTTTGTGGAAGTCGCATATAAACTGAGTCTTCAATATATCCCCACAAAAAGAAATCCAGTGGAGTCATATCTGGACTTCGAGCTGGCCATGGTGTTGGACCCTTATTTCCAAACCATTTCTCATTAAAAGTGTCATCCAAATATTGGGTAATTATTATTATTATTACGCGGAGGTGCCCCCTCTCGTTGTATTGGTGAATTCTCCAAGAGATTCGGTAACACATCTTGGAGAAAAAGCAAGCACCTCTCTTCATTGAGAATAACCATTACTCCTCTGCGGGACATCCCCTGGATGTCCCAATCATGTCCTTGTACCGCGGTACATAAAAAGGACATACCTAGTACAACACTGTGTTGTTGTTGCAATTTATCCATCAAAAGTACAAACTGTCGAATTACATGGTATATAAGAACTGTGATATCATTTCAAGGCTATATTATAATACCATAATACCAAGTTGATTCTTGAGAATCATCAATAATAAAATAATTGCCTCATTTTAGTTAAAATATATGAATAAATAATGATTTAGTCTTATTTATTCTGGATCCAATTTTGTTTATTGAAAAATATATCACAAATTCTCTTTCATGTCTTGGAATATCTTCCAACAAGATTTCATATTTCTATGCATTAAACAATTTGAACGCTAAAAAAATAATAATGTTAGCCATTAATTTCCGAATTTGTTCAGTAAAATGACCAAATCATTGTTCATTCGAATTCGAATAGGTGGAAGAAACATCAGATTAAATCTACGGTAATGGCTTCTGATTTGAATTTGTTTACGAAAAGTTTACTCCAGTTTGTTTTCATCATGACATACTTTTTACGCTTAGACAATAAATTGTTGATAAACATAATAGCGATTCTTTCTCAAGCAAATAATATCAATCCAACAAAGATAATATTTATATCTCGAAATTGGGATCAAAATGAGTGGATTCAGTGAAAATAATTCCAAGACATACCATGATAATTCAGGATAAACAAGTAGGAATGGAAATTCAGTTTTTTTTTATTAAATGGGTATATTATTTTACTTTTCACATTCAATAATATTTTCTCAGAAAATTGTATCCTTGAGGAAGTCAGTTTTCCTATGCCATTTGTAAAGCACCCATGCAGTGACGCCTATATATGATGTTTGATATTTACTGATATGAAAAGTTTGTTACTGGTCCACAAGTGGAGAGTGATAAATTGGAATTCCCACCTAATTACGAATGAAAACGGAAACACCCGACAGTGTCTCTTCTGAACATGATCTAGGGTACGATGTAAATAAATAATGTCAAGTATGTTGTATTCAAGAAAAGGCATCTTATCTTTTATTGCTCTGAGACAAAACCAGTGACCTGCAGTGGGTAATGAAGGTCTATTGTCACTGAATGATACCTAGGACGTTTTAAATGATTTTTGTTGTATATTAAACTCCACTTAAATAGTTAATAATTGTAGCCCGGAAAACATTGCACGGAACTTCTTACTGATATTTAATCGACGCGACGTGTAAAAGAAATCTGATCTATATATACTGAAATTATACAAATACAAATATAAATTCTTCAACTTAATATTAGCGATTTTTTCAATTGAAAACATGTAATATTTTATTTCAATACTTTTGTTCCTTGATACAAGAATATGAATATGCATTGTTTCAAATGAAAAACATAATTTCTTCAGGTTGATATTTACATTTTTTTTTCTCAAATGATAAATCTATAATTTTCATTGAATACTTTCCTTTCCTGATCCTACAACTTGAATATGCATTTCTTTAATTAACAAAATGTTATTTCTTCAAGTTGATATTACGATTTCTTCGAATTAGAAAAACGTTATATTTTGTTTTGATACTATTTTTTACTCGATACAAGAATGTAAATATGCATTGCTTTGAATAAAAAAAAATTCTAAGGTTGATATTAACAATTTTTTCGAATTGAGAAGCCTAATATTTTGATAGAATACTTTCTTTCCTTGATGCAGGAAGTTAAAT
The DNA here is from genome assembly GCA_018342105.1 of Gonioctena quinquepunctata. Taxonomy (NCBI): domain Eukaryota; kingdom Metazoa; phylum Arthropoda; class Insecta; order Coleoptera; family Chrysomelidae; genus Gonioctena; species Gonioctena quinquepunctata. The sequence continues at coordinate 131,614 of JAFIRS010001407.1, forward strand.
ATGAATTTCTTTGATTAAACAATAAATGTAATTTCTTCAAGTTGATTTTCGAAAAAAAAACAAATTTCAATAAATTCAAATTCATCAGTTTTTCGAATTGAGACACCTAATATTTCTCCAATAGTATATTTCCTTAATCCAACACTATCAATATGCATTTTTAGGGGTGTAGGTTGAATCAGAAATATAGCCATAAACTTGATAACCTTGACTATTCAGATTGTATTTTATTTATAACGACTCAAAAATTGAGGCTGACTGAAAGTCATTGAGGATTTCTCTGCAACTAAGTTTTTGGAGACAGGGATTGTTTTATTTTAATGGACATGAGTGAGTATAACCGAGAAGAAAATCCTTCAAAAAATAATGTTCAACTACAAAATACCTAGTTCACTTCTTTATTCATTTCAAAATGAAATGAATAAGCAAGGATATTTTTTTTCACCATAATAGTGGGTACAATGGTGTCACTTCTTGGTTCGTTCAGATAATGTTCGGTTTCACATTTACAGGAACTTCCTGGAAAAAAAAATTTCAGTTACAAGGTGAATTTTCAATTATTTTTGAAACATTGACAACTTTCTATATTTTTTGTAATTATATTAGGAGTACTTTGGTACATACCCCATTGGTTATTGTTCACTTCACTTAGTATTTTTGTTTTCTCCATTATGTATATTTTTGGTTTCGAATATTTTCAATAAACCATAATAGTTTTCACATCACTTTTTTATTCCACTATACCAGATCGGTCACAATCACAGAAGTAAAAATTTTTAACCTCAAGCCAAGCAAGATAATTAGTGGGCACCCTGAACAGTTAGGGGGCCAGGGTTTCACAGGGTCTCCCAAAGTAGGGCGTGACACTATAATCACCAAACTCGTCCGCCGTATTGCCTCTATTTTGTTTTTTCTTCTTCACCGGAATTATGAACACCTGCCGAATTTCACGTTAATCGGACAACTAGAAAATTCACTTGCAAGATTTGAACTGAACATATACCTACATACATTTGTGAAATTAAATAACAGCTTGTAAAAACATTTCATTCTGTTACTCGATCGGCCAGCCAGCTCTTAGACATGAGAAATGATTTGGTTTGGGATGAATAGTCTGCCCAAACAAATCATTTTTCAATTTAGAAGGAAAAAATAAAAGAAAGCTGCCAGGGTTTGAACCCACGCTCCCTTTCGTGAAACAGTTTGAATCTCGCGCCTTAGACCGCTCGACCACACGGAAGTTACTTCATGTTGAAAGTATTACCAATCTGTTGCTATATTGGTAGGGTTGTTTTTTTCGAGAAAAAAGGCCATACAACACGTATGCACAACTTTTGCCCAGGCAGTTACTGATTTTTCTTATGTTTGCTGGGACATTTGAAATACATTTCGTTCTGTTATTCGATTGGCCAGGTTTTCTGCAACCCGCTCTTAGCCTATAACAAATGTTGATTTACTGTTATTGATGAGTTATGTTCCAAAGATAGTGTTTGTTTATATATCTCAATCATATGGGTTTTCTATAGATTCTACTCCTTTCTCTGTAGTTCCAAGGAAAGTTGGTGTTTTTCTCTCATGTGTATTAATTTCAACTTGTGTTCTTCTTTGAATGGCCGTTTTTGTAAATTCACAAGATCTGCTTGGACAGAGCTCAAGTAGAAATTTCGTCTTTTATTGTTAAGGTGCTACTCCTTTTTTTTTCGAGACTCCCGCAGATGGTATTGTATTTATTAATCATTATAGCCCTCGCCTTCAATTTCTGCGAGTTAGTAACTGCGTCCGTTTCATTACATTCTATTTTTTTACCAGTGAAATGAGAATATTTTTTTCACCCTCAATGAAATTATAAGTTCTCAAGAGACGCCTTGAATTTAAAGAATCCAGTTGGCTTTTTTCGATAAATTTTTCTGTATACTTTTGACAAAACTATGAATTCTTAGGTTAAGTTTGATTCCAATGTTAATGTTTCTGAACGGTCCGAATGATGGTGCAAGCAAAAAAATGTGTTGCCAACATATGAAAAAAACGAATTAAGGAATCATGATTAGTTTTTTTTTGAAAAATGCATAACGTTTCAATCCATAGATAATTAACAATCCGAGTTTAGATAATCAACGGTTCAAACTCGCATTGAACAACCGGCCCTTAGTTGTCGAACTCGTTACAGGTCACCCATCAATATTTATGCCAGCCTCACATAAGGTCACCTTCACTGCTCAAAATACAAAACACTATTCAGATATCAATAATTGTGCCGTTCTTTCAAGTTTTTGTTAAGGAAATCCAGATCATCATAAATAAATATAAATGGTTTCCATTATCATCCAATCAATTTCCGAAGGAGGATATACTCAAAGACGAAAGGTTTGAAGAATAAAAGGCAATGACCAGGCTAACGCCACACATTTTTTAAATACCCAGAGAAAGTAATTATCTCAACTTCAAACCAAACGTGGGTAGAACAGTTTATCAGCATCACTCGACTCAAAATAAGAAATAAACTCGAAGAAATTAATTTCATTTCCTATGAACGTCATTCGATTTGTTTATACTTCAGGTAAACTCAGCTTTATTTTCTAATTATATCCTATCGTTGGATTCGATAAACAACTATTCCTAGTTGAGACCAAACTCTCTCACTAATACACGTTTCAGTTCGGTTCATTTCAGCGGTAATGTGGACCGGTGCTTATAAGAAAAGTAATACATCAATTTTTCTGCAAATTCCCGAAAATGACGGGCCCTTCAGCTCGAGGTCCAGCTCGTTTTCCAGCAGGCGTGGCGATTCACCAGGAAAACTTAGGAGAACGGTATCATTGGAAGAAGTTCTTTACAGGAAGCGACGAAAGGAAAAAGCCTTCGTTAGAAGTACCAAAACAAGAAGGAGCGTGCCTTCTCCAAGAAAACGTTCAAGGAGGCGGACGACCAGTGTGAATTCAACTGGTTCCAGAAGAAGTCACAAATATTCTAATGACAACTTTAAGTACGAAAATGAGCTCTCGAAGAAGAGCTCAAAAGTTAGTCTTCATTCGCGAAAAAGTTCACAGAAATCCAGGAATTACCAGGATACAAACAACAGCCGTGTAGATCTTTCGACAGAGGAAGATCTGGACAAATACAAAAAGAGGAAAAAAATAATCATGACAATTGTTGGAATATTTTGTCTTTTGGCTTTAGTCAGTATTTTGTCTGTTTTAGTAACCCTTACTCATAAATCCACGACAATAGTGAAAGTGGATAATGTTACGATCAATGTCACTCATTATACATTTTCTGCAGATCCAAATATTTTATGTAAACAAGGACGAATCGAATTATGGTGAGTCAAAATATAACTTTACCGTTTCATTTCCGATATTTCTTTGCTTTTTATGCCGAGGGAAATTAGTATTGCCATTTTTTTTGAGTTTATGTTTGTTACTTGGTGAACCATGAGATGAAATGTATAACAAAATCCCGTCCTTCGTACGGGAAAAGAGGAATTTGTTATTATCCGATGAAAACAGGAGGTTTTCAAGTCGACGCGTATATTTTTTTATGACTGACACCCCATATCTTTTCAGAGTGAGTAAAAAAAAATTGTTATTGGATAGGATATTATAACTCGAAGTTGGTTCAATCTAAATTTAAAGAAAATCCACCCCTAAGGGTAGGAAAATAGGGAATGATTGTTCACATAATCAATTTTCACCGATTCTACTATTGAACTCAGGTTAGGGATTTAAATAAAATACATAATTCATTTGAACCGTCTATTTTAAACGTATATAAACGATTCGCACAAAAGCTGAGTATCGACGAACTATGTGTATATTATTCCTGAAAGCATCTCTAGCATATTCGGGCTTATGAGAGCCAAGTGTTTATTGCAGTTGATGAATCAGACCCTCTTGAGAATGCCGCACAGAGTATTTTTCGATGAATCCTAACTTTTTTATTTGTGTTTTTGTCTCGTTTATCTAGCGGTAGAACCAACACTCCCACTCAAAAACAAAACCAAAAGAAATCATAATAGAAAAATCAATTCAATCCCACATTTGTTCTTGTGAGTAAGAATTTTGGTATAGGTAGTGGCTTTGTGAGGGCATCAGCCAATTGTTCAATATTACTTTATTTTGTAATATTTGTTTACGTGTCGAATGATATTTTCTATCAATATGTTTGGTTCTTTTATAGTTTGTGGGAATCTTTTCTATACAAATGCAACTATTATTGTTTTAGAATATTGTTATTAATGATTCATTTTGAATTTCATACTGGTTAGCGAAATCCTCAACCATATGGCTTCTTCAACACATTCAAAAAGGGTCATATATTCTGCTTACTTTGAATACGCAGCAACTGAGGTTTGCCTTTTTGAGTTCTAAGAAATCGTACAGTTTTAGAAGGCTTTCGATAGGTACCCTGTTTAACTTTTTCTATACACTTCATTATTACCCCAGTGAGAATACAGAATCTTCAATAATATTTACATAATTATTGTTGCATTTATAAGTCAATTTGAGGTGTATAGAACCTTTAATATATCTCAAAACTCTTTTCGGGCCATGTCCAAAGTTCTTTACTAGCTTGAAATGTTTATTGCTATACATAGATCTGGGCGTGTGAATAAAAGGAAAATTCAGAATTTCATTGGTATCTAATTCGTGATAATTCAATTTGTTTTCAAGAGGCGTTTTTACTGTGTTTAAACAGTAGTTTTGATACAGGGTTACAGTATTTTCTGATCTTTGGATGCGTATACCTTGAAAAAGTTCATCATCCTGTCTTTCTTAAATTTTCAATTGATTCTCCAAATGATGTTTGAATCCTGACATTCCCTCTTTGTGTCCTCTACAAATTAAAATATCATCGACATAAAGGATAACGTAAATTAATATTCTTGTTTATTTTACCTCTGTCTATTATATACCAACATGGATTAGTTGAAGTTGAGCTCTTTAATCGTTTTCTCAAAATGCTCATACCAGCATCTTGATTGTTTTAAATCATAAATTGATTTATGCAGTTTGCATACTTTATTTTTGTCTGAATTTATTCTCTCGGGAATTTTCAAATAAATTTCCTCTTGCAAAAAGCAATTCAGAAATGCAGTTTTTTTTTCGTCCATGTGATGGACAATTAAATCTTATTGATTGGAGAAGGCTGAAATAAATTTTAATGTAGGAATGTCTGCAATAGGCGCAAATGTTTCATTATAACCACTTACATATTTGTGAAATCATTTGCTACTAGCCTTGCCTTGTACTTTGTGGAATTTCTAATGTTTTTATAGTAAATACTCACTTGGAATTCACAATATTTTTGTCAGTGAGTTTATTTACTAACGACCAATTATTATCAGAGGTGAGTGAATCAACTTCATCATTTTTGGATTGCTCCCACTGATCTTAATCATCCCTTGTTTTAATTTATTTGTAGGTCTTTGCTATTGCACTCACGAGAATATGTGCACAAAGTAAACTACTAAATATATCATTATTTATCTCATGATCAAGATCCTCAATTATAGTTGGGCAAAGAATGATTTTCGATTTTCTCACTTCTCCTTGAATTAAAAGGATTTAATTCTTGTGATGTGTGTATATTGGTTGGAATAGTTTTATATTCAGAATTAACTAATTTATTTCCGAGTTTCAGTCGGTTTTCTTAGTTTTAGGCTCCGAAGTTGTTCCGTTATCACTTTTTACAGATCTAGTGATTTTTAACTAATTTTTCCGAGTTTGAGTCGGTTTTCTTAGTTTTAGGCTACGAAGTTGCATCGGAATAACTTTTTACAAATCTACAGATTTTTCAAATTTGCCTCGTCGACAATTACGTTACGAGCTACGAGAAAACATTCCATTTCCACATTCCACACTATATCCATTGGGAGCATATCCCACTAAGATTCCTTTAAATGACTTTTCGTCAAATTTAGTTTTCTTAGTTTTAAGGTGGACATAAACAATGGACTTGTTTTTTTTTTATCTGGACTTTTTATTGTGCCACAGTTTATATGGTGTTTTATTGAGGCGCAGAGCGCGGTTGATAAAATATTAGTTAGGTATGTGCTGTTAAGACAGCTTCGCCCCAAACAAATTTTGCCAACCTCGAGTTAAAAATAATCGCACACCCTCTTTCTGTAATTGTGCGATCTATCTTCTCTGGGACACCATTTTGTTGAGGTGTAAGTAAGTGGTACATTTTAATGGAAAGTAATGCCCTTCCGAATACACTATTCTTTGAAATCGTTCGACAAATATTCACCTCACAGTTAAGATATACTATTTCATAATTAAACTGTGATTCACTTTTTGCAACGAAATCTTTACACCTTTATAATTTCTGATTTAAATTCTAATAAATATGTTACTGTATGATGTATTGAATCGTTGATAAAGGTTTCTGAATAGTTTTTGATATCAATTGTGGGAGGTGATATTGGACCACAGGCAACACTATGAATCATGAATGAAGGTCGTTCCACATGTGTTTTGATTTATATTTTGAGAATTGAGAATTTGTATCTCATATAGGTATGTCTAGTTTCAAAGAAAAACACGATCCAAAAGTATCAACATAATAATACATTGTTTACGTATGTAATGTGGATTGTGGTTGATTCCTGTGAGTTATATACCCAGTTTTGTCCATATAACATTATTATCAATTTTAACATCATCACCGCTAACTTTCACTGTAAGTTATAACTGTCTTTTTTTCTTTATTATATATTCATATGTATCTTCCTACTTTGTAGCATCCCTGATGATGATAATAAATATTATCGAAAGCTTGGAATCCGTGTAAAAGAGTACACTTATTTGCCTGCTGCATAACCCAAATACCAATCACTCAATTTATATATATATATATATATATATATATATATATATATATATATATATATATATATATATATATATATATATATATATACATATATATATACACATATCATAATGATTGGTCATCGGGATGCCCTAATCGTGCATGCCATATCTGGTAGACAAATCGAATTAAACGGTTTTCTTCACATAAAGGATTCAATATAAAATTGAACCAGAAAATGGTAGATCTCAGGTGATGAGGGCCAAGAAGCCTGAAACCGGTATGCGAATTGTTAGGTGAACACGACATAAATCAAACATAATCGAGCTTATCAGAAGGAAACATTTGCATTCAATGTCCATTGATATTATATGAAAGTATGCATGGATTTTCAGGTGAATATCATTCAACGTTCTGCGTGGTATTTGCCAGGAAAGTAGTTGTTTTTCACCTGAGATCTACCATTTTCTGGTTCAATTTTATATTGAATCCTTTATTTGAAGAAAACCGTTTAATTCGGTTTTTTCTATTCATTCCACTTCACATGGCACTTATCTTTCACCATATCTGGTAGTTAGCAGTGTTTACCATATTATTGATATCCCCATGGTCTTTAGGCATTAGAAAATCTAAGCCTATTAAACCCTTTATGGGCTTACCTATTGCAATGATGGCATTGTTCTTTTCAATTCTTAGGACATTTTTTATCGAATATCACCAACATGCACTCTTCTTGCAAACGTGGAACTAAAATCAGGTTGTCTGATACATCTTTCGATCCTCTATTGTTGCGTTAACGGTAGTGCCATTTTAGCCACATCGGTTTCTTTGGGAGTAGGTAGAGAGTAGATATTTCTAATCAAATCCTGATATGATCAGTTGCTCCAGAGTCTAGCAGGAATGATGCATCTTCATTACACTTTTGTATTTGAACGATTATGGCTCATCATAAAAGCAAAACCTTTGCCTGGATCCAGTGTTGGTTTGGTACGAACCTTATGGATTGTGCGTTGTTTTTCAATCTTCTATTTATAAAAAATAACAATCACTTTTTAAATGCTTTGTACAATGGTCACATGTGAGATGATTTATATGGAAAATACTGTTTGTCCCTTTTTGATTTGTGTTGTTGTTTGCTTTTATTTTGAAGAAATTGATTTCGGGATTTTTTATATGAAGTTGATTTAGAGTTTCCTTCGTTAGTGTGAGAACTACCTGCCCTTTAGACTTGTTAATGTTGTTTCTTCTTTGAGTTTAATCTAATAATCAAGAAGTCTAGTTTTTACAAAGGATAGGTTTTAAGTATCCTCGTTTAACGTTTCTGATGCTGTGATCACTCCGTCATAAGATGGAGACAGAGTAAGTAACATATGAGATATTTTATCCATTTCATCCAGCTTGGCTCCAGCAGCGAGTAATTCTGTTATGAGGTCATCAAAACGTGTGAAGTGTTGCAATAAACTCATGTCTCCTCTAAACTTGAGACAAAGAAGCTCAATGCCAACTGAGTGGCTAAACTTCTTCTTTCATAAATGGCATTTAGACTATTCAATACGCCTCTAGCGGTTGGCTGATTTTTGCAAATCCCAAACATGACTCACTTAGGTATTCTATGATAACTCCTTTTGCACTCAAGTCATGTTTCTTTTAACTGTCACTAGGTTCACCAGGAATTTCTTCTTCAACTAGGTATAAAATATTCGATTCCGCGAGTAACCATTCAACACAGAATTTCCAAACACCATATCTTTCACCGTTGAACTGGTGAATATTTCTTTTATTAGTTTGATCCATTGTTTTTGCTGAATTGCGGTCACTGCTTACTTCAATCACTATACTTCCAGTAAATAATCAAGTTATGCGAAATCTGGGCCCATAACCTATTGAACTTATTAGATTAGGGATTTAAATAAAATACATAATTCGTTTTTCAAACGTATATAAACGATTCGTACAAAAGCTGAGTATCGACTAACTATGTGTATATTATTTCTGAAAGCATCTTCAGCATATTCGGGCTTATGAGAGCCAGAAGTGTTTATTACAGTTGATAAATCAGACCCTCTTGAGAATGCCGCACAAAGTATTTTTCGATGAATCATAACTATTTGATTTGTGTTTTTGTCTCGTTCACCTAGCGGTAAACTCAACATCTACCACGTATAACTTTGTACCGGGTTATTCAATTTAGATGACTATTTTTTTATTGAACAGGGTATACCTCAAAGTTGGTCCCATTTTAATTTGAGAAAAATAGGGGAAGATTGATTTTTCATTACATTGTTATCGTTTTCTTATTCGAGCAGTATTTTTTGCAGGTCTACCCATGTTGGTATAAAAAGATTGTTGTTTTATGAGTATATTTATATTATATAACAATTATTAGTTGAAGTAGGTAATCCTAGTATAGAACAGTTGATACTTAAAGTAAGGTAGGTAAGTAAATATTTTAAAAGTAACAAAAAATTAAATAGGTAGTAATAGACCAGGAGCCCATAACACTTTTTCTTTATCATAACTTGCCGCTCACAACTATCTTAAACTCCATAAATCTGTGTCCCACATCAAAATCGCATCGTTGACCAAAATCCGTGGCTATAAATTCCTGCGTCGCCGCGATCAAAGTATTTCGAAAACCCAGATTTTGGAATCATACGCTTCCATTCGGCATGCGTTGCAAATGACCATTTAAAAAAAAGTTTGGGCGGTAGCTAATGCCGAACATGCAGGGTGGCTATGGATGGCACTAGCGCTCCAGGCTTTTGTAAAAAAAAAAACAAAAATTATTATAACTCACTGTTCGGCATTTCGTTAATATCCCTGATTATTCAATACAATTCAAAACAATACGGTCCCCGAACATTTTGGTTGGCTAGGAGCCTAGCCGCACACGCACCCTTTCGTTTTTAGGTGTCATTATATGTGACATCATAGGTTACTGTTCGGCGTCGATTTCATAATAAATATAAAATAAAATTAAAGTAAAAAATATATATGCCGAACAAATCAACATCAACGGAAATACATTTGTTATAAATAACAAAACGCAAACATTGTTAACAAATTATACTGTACCGTTCGGCGATTTTCTTTCGGAACGAATTTCATCTTATTTCAATCAAAACTGTAACACCCGAACAAAATGATCAGCTATATGTTATTCGTAAAAGAAAATTGCATCAATTTCATTTTATTGAATTGAATAAACAGCTAGTTTTTTCATGTGTAATAGCTTTAAAAAATTTATTTGTAGATATTATCAAATAAATTAAGGCGTGCCGAACAAAAAAATGCAACTGCCGAACATTTATGTTACCTATGTACTTATATCTGATGGAAGTGACATTTTAACATCATAGCCTACTGATCGGCGTTTGTTGATTATCATTTATTATACGGAATTAAGTAGATAAATCGTAACACCGAACTTTTTAAAATACGCTTATTTAATGAAAAAAACCTCCTAACACAGTAAGAAAATAATACCCAGATGGACAAAATTACCATTTTCATTACAAACTAAATTTATCTAAGTTTCGTCATCACTTCCATCGAATATTCTACAATCACCCTTTTTGTTTAAGCGACATGACCTAACATCAAAACATCCAAACTATATTTGACTATCGAAAGTTGAAAGTATCGATGGCTTATGTATCAGTGGCGCACAGTGTCGCTATAAATACGATGATATGATTCCCTTTGTAGCTATTATTTTATCATATAAGTTGATGAATTGCATATTATCGATAAACATCTGTACAATTAAATAGGTGCCGAATAGTTAATTCTATTAAGTTATGTATCGAAATTTGAAAAAGTAGGTTATGATGTCACACATAATGACACTGGAAATACGGAAGTGCACAGGTGCGGCTAGGCTCCTATAGAACCAAAATGTTCGGCAACTGCCGAACAGTAAGTTATAATAATTTTTGGATTTTTTTTTACAAAAGCCTGGGTCGCTAGTGCCTTCCATAGCCACCCTACATGTTTGGCATTGGCTTCCTCCTAATTTGCAATGTATTTCGAATGGAAGCTTATGTTTCCAAAATCTGGTTTTTTGAAACACTTTGATCGCGCCGGCGCCGCATTTTGTAGCCACGCCTTTTGGTCGATGATGCGATTTCTGTGATGTGGGACACATATTTATGGAATTTGAGATAGTTATCAGCGGTAAGTTATGATACATGAAAAAATTGTTATGGGCTCCCGGTCTATAATCAGTAGATTTTGTCCACAGAAAAATCTAAGATAAAAACTTAAACTGATAAAAATTAAAACGAAATGTTTTAGTCTCAATAACAATTTTTTTTTTGAAAAACTGATACCGACATTCAAAAGAATGGAAGATTTTACATAAAAAAGATATATAAAGTTTTTCTTTAAAATGAAAACTGTGCGCTGCAGATGTTTAACCGACGAAATGAAAAAGGAGGAGGTTCTCTGTCTAGTCGACGCGTAATTTTTTTTTTTATGTATGATCACGCATTACTTTTCATAGAGCCGTTCGATTCCGATGATTCTTTCTCCATTGGATAGGGTGTATTCCGAAGTTGGTCCCGTTTGAATTTGAACAGAAAATACATCCCTAAGGCTAGCAAAATGGAGGATATTGATCGTTCACCCTCTGAATTTTGGTCCGTTTACCGATTCTATCAGGCATAACTTTGTGGTGGATTATCCGATTTGGATTATTCTTTTTTTATTAGATAGAGTATACCTGATAGTTGACCATATTCCAGTTTGGAATAAAATTATCCACTCCTCTGGGTAGAAAAATAGGGGATGACTTTTCACTTGTGAACATTGGCACACATATGTAGTTGACATTGACAGATCCTCCTACAACCGTCACAATAATAACATTCTATGAAAGGATGGAATTATATACAAAGTGATGGAATCAACTAACCAGAACTTTCGAAAATAATTTATATTATATAACAATAAATAGTTAAAGTAGATAATCATATTTCAACAGTTAATAGTTGAAGTAAGCTAGGTAAGTATTTTGGAAGTAATAAAAATTAAGTAGGTAGCAATCAGTAGATTTCAGCCACAAAAAATTGAAAAATTAAAACTTTTTAACAAAAAATTAAACTGACGGAAAAATCAACTGAAAAGCAAAAAATAAAATAAACCCTCTTAGTCTTAATGATAATTGAGCTCCTAAACTAATGTGAGTAACTAATTTTGACTCGGCGCCAAACAAACTAGCAATTGAATTAGGTAAAGCGTAAAATGATGACAGCGAGATGCACAGCGGCGTTTTGATTACTTCTTCAAAGTAATATAATGATTGATTTGTTGAAAATATAAACAGGATGTTCATAAAATCAGATGTGGAATCATCTGCGACTGAAAGATAAACTTTAGTCACTATCTTCGATCTTCAATTCACAGAAAAATATTTCTATCAATATTCAATTGAGAATGTTTCCCTTTTTAATAAAATGATCTTCGATAATTGTTTGGTTGGCGCCGATTCAAAATCAGTTACTGACAGTAGTTTAGGAGCTCAATTATCATTAAGAGTAAGAAGGTTTATTTTATTTTTTGCTTTTCAGTTGATTTTTTCGTCAGTTCATTTTTTTGTGAAAAAAAAATTTATTTTTCTAACGTACTTAAATGTGAGGCGGCGATACTGAAGTGCACCTCTCGAAGAGCACGTAGCCAAGAGCGCGCTCCACTTAATTTGTTATAACTTTTGATCTAATTGAGCTATCAAAAATATAAAAGAAAGAAGAAAAAAGTAGCTAACAAGGTGTCATGTTTTCAAATGTGAAAAGAAATATGAAGTTACGTCAAAGTAGAATTTTCTATAAAATCAATGAAAGATCTGCCATTCTTCAAATGTTCAAAATTAACACACGAAATTTGTACAGTTTACTCCTAAAATGACCTTGAGAAGGTGTGCGATTGAAAATTTTATTTCAAAAAATACAGTGGTCAAAATATAAATAATTTCATAAAATGACAAATTCCGGGTTTGATGAAAGATGAAGCGAACGGGTGCATCATGACTGATTTCATCGGACTCCGTTCTAAATTATAAACATATAAAGTTCAGGGCAAAAAATGCGTGAAAAAAATCCAAAGGAGGATATATATATATATATATATATATATATATATATATATATATATATATATATATATATATATATATATATATATATATATATATATATATATCGATTATTATCAGCCAATATATTATTATTATATCCATACAAATATATAAATATATAATTTATTGTTCATACTCAAAAAATATGTAAATAATTTCATAAAATGACAAATTCTAATTTTTAGGCCATGCTTCAAAAACTAAAAACTCCAGTTCAAAATGTGATATCAAGATTTTTCAATCCTACTTTCCGAAACTTGTAATCTGTACTTCAAGGAGGTTTCATTGGTTTTATTAAAAAAATTGAATTAATAATAAAATTTCGCCAAAAACAAAAAAAATAAACAAATGTTGCTCCAAAATCCGTGAAATTTTTTGTTAAATAAACTTTGATAACGTTTATATAGAAAAAAAATAAGCTGACCTAACCAACATATATTTATATTACGATCTCAAACAAGGTATACGCAGAGTAAAATATGGTTTTTCCTTGTTAACATAAGTGTAAATTTTATCAAATACGAAAATATTACGTTTTTTAGTAAATTGACGAAATGACCATTTTATAAATGAGTTCCTGCTTAAAATTCTTGTTTAACATTGAAATATAAGTTCATCATTTGATGTACTTCATATTGGATCGAAAATATTTCAATGTTAGAGAGAGATAGAACACGGGAGAACAGTTGATCGTTAAGTTTAGTGCTCACCTGACGCTCTACGTATACTAGTGGAGTAATATTAAATTTTAGCTTCAGAAAATTGGGGGATGGTGGTAACTTTTTACTGTACATTAGTGATGATGTTGGGAACAACATATAAAAAGTAACTAACCGTAAAGTGTGTGCTTAATTAATTATTTAACAAATAAGTTGCCAAATTACATTGTATATTGAATATTTGAAAAAAATTAATAACCAATGGTGCCACTGGCAAAAATGGAAAATTTTACATTAAGAAGGTATATACAATTTTTTTTTAAATAAAAATTGTAAGCTGCAGAATTTTTTTGCTAACGTGCCAAAATATGAGGCGGCGACTCTGAAGTGCAACGCTGGAGGAGCACGCAGCCACGAGCGCTTCACACTAAATTTGTTATAACTTTTGATCTAATTGATCAAATTAAGCTAACAAAAATTTATCTGAAATGAGAAAAATCCAACTAACGAGTAGTCATGTTTCCAAACGTGAACTAAAATATGTATAGGAATAGTACGTATATGAAATTACGTCAAAGCAGAATTATGTCTAAAATCAATTGAAGATCTTAATTTTTTTTTATTTTCAAGATAAATATCTGAAATTTCCACAGATTACTTTCAAAATGACAAATAAAAAATGGTCGATTTAAAAAAAACTTGAAATTTCATTTCGAAAAATACAGAGCTCAAAATATTGAATAATTGAAAAAAAACAAAATTTTAATTTTCAGGCCATACTTCAAAGACCAAAAGCTCTATTTTAAACTGTGATATTAAAACTTATATATGGGATATAACGAAACTTGTTAAGTGGAGGCCACATTTTTCAGCCGAATGAAACGAAAATACTTCTCATCAATACCTCGGCTAATTTTGAAAATGGTCCAGTAGTTTCAAAATAGCAGCTGTTGAAAGATTTAAAAAAATCGCAATATTTCATTTCTATTATCCACAACTTTTACCCTTTTACTTTTTCTCCGAGATGTACACATAAATAAAAAATAGCTGTAAATTATCATTCATGAAATCTACCTTCACGACTAGCCAAGCCATCGTTTTTTCAATATCATATTCTTGTTCAGCGACCCTCAAAAACCCCAATAGCATCAATTTGGGTCAAATTACTTCAATATCCATTGAGTTATTTCAAATTTGCGTAACAAAATTGTTTTTCATTGTTTAATCAATTAATAAACAATCAGCGCACAAATATGAATTTCTAACTTTTAAATTTTATTCATTTCGAGATTATATTTTGTCGTGCAACTTCTTAGTTATATTGTAATATTGAAATGGATAATCGGCATTCAAAAGGCAAACATGCATTATTTTTAATTTTTAATAAGTATAATCATATTTGTTTTCTGGTTAAGACAGCAAATGATTGAGTGTAAATAGTCAAAATAAGTCCACTTTAAAATAAATGATTTAAAAAAATACCAACCGGACACAATAAAGATATAAAGTAACTAATAAAAAACCGTTTTGGAGACAAGCTTTTATTTAAACCGTGTACTAAAACGTATAATATAAGTTTAAGTCATCGCTGACAATGATTTAATGATTTTTTGTTGAATTATTTGGTTTCAAAAAGCTTGTCGCGCGAAGCAAGATTTCTCTTTTACCTAAACGATATAATTTACAGGAAAATCCCAAATGAAATAAAAATCAATAGTTCTGGCATTTTCAAAAAAAAAAAATATGGCTCTTGAATTTAGCTCCCAACCAGGTTCTTCAAATATTTCAGAGAGAATCATAAATCGAACCCTATATAACACAAAAAAATATATATATTCTATAAACCGAGTCATGTATTCCATATGAGACATAAAGTTACGAAATAATTTCAATTTCAATTTATCGCAGCTCTGCACCAAATTTTAAAGGATCAAAAAAGATTAAGACATTTTTATATGAAATCTTTATTAATAATTATTAACATCATAAACGTACCAAAACCTACATAAAACCTTAGTTACTCATAATACATTAGTTACCATAATTTAATACGTTAGTTACGAAAGCATAATACGTTAGATACCAAATAATATTAGAACTAGTTTTCATGAACATGTAAAACAATATTTTGACAGTTTTCAAATTTGATGGATACATCTTCAGAGAGTAACAAAACTGCCGATATTCTTTTTCATGATGTATTTTAGATTTATCCGGAAGCAAGTTCAACCTTATAGTGTTGGCTGCAGCTGATATATCGTCAGGAATATCAAAGTCTTGCATGATTTTAATGATGACTTTTGAAATGCCAAAATGAAATGACATAAAACCTTGATGCTTTTATTTTCGCATCGCCGTTGTCAATGATACGATAAAGCTTTGAATGTAACTCGATTATTAGCGATTTAACACCGTCTCGGACATTGCGGGTGACTCGGCTGTCGCCTCGTCACCTAGCAATGTCCTCGACTATTATAAATCGCATAATAATCTCGTTATATTAATAGCTATAACATTATCCTATTATATTATATATATTTTATAGTTTAGGCTTATATATCATACCATGCACAAGGTTTTACCTTTTATGGGTTTTCTACTCTATTTATTTGCTATAATTTGAATGTATTGGACGATTCAATGTTTTATTGTATTTTGAGCAAATAAATTATTATTATTATTAAAAAATAAAAAGTCATAAACCATAAAATCTTTCAGAAAAATCCTGCCAACTAACAATCCCATTCATTTGTAAAAGGGATAAAGGGAGAAAATAATCCCTCAATAAAATCAAAATTGACATAGGTTCCGCCAGAAAAATTCTGTGAAAGCTACCACTGAAAAATGTTTCTCTTTATAGAATTAAAGATGATTACCTTTTGCGCTATTCTCAAATATATGACATTGACTCAGAGGTTGAGTGGAGCTCAATATGCTCAGTGAATTCAAAGTTGACAGTTTTTTAATGGACTTCTGATTTTTTCAAGGGGAAGTGAAGAGTATGGGTACAATTATCACCCTCATCCTCTTTGCAAACGAGGTTCATAAAAGTAGGAGGTTCATAAAAGTAGGTACCAATTAATTTCATTGGACAATGATTGGTTGGTGAGTAACAACGACACTTTTATTTGTTTGCTTCAAATACATTTTATTTGATTCAACAATATGTTTCTGTGCGGCTTAGGTACGTTCGGCGTCTCATAGACGTTTTGGGGACGTACAGATTCCGCGCAATTGTATATCACTGGTACGTCCTTCTTGGATCCTCAACGTGCTTGAACTGGACGTACCAGAAACGTATGGATGTTGGGGATCTAGACATCCCCAAAATGTCTATAAAGTGTTCAATTGCATACATATATTTTTTGCCGACGAAAAAAAAGGAGGAGATTCTTCAGTCGACGCGTATATATTTTTTCATGTATAAACCACGCATAATTTTCACAGAGTGGTTCGATTTCGATTATTCTTTTTCCATTGGATAGGGAATACCTCGAAGTTGGTTCCATTTGAATTTTTGAAAAAAAAACCCTCAAGGGTAGAAAAATAGGGAATATATATCGTTCACCACTGAATTTTCACACGTTAACCTATAGGGAGTCGGAGTAACTCGACCGGGAAACACACAGCGTTCCTGATGATTTTTTTTCTTGAACGTTGATGTCTCCTTACCTATACGATGTGAATCTAACATCATTTAAAAGAGGGAATGCGGATGTTTTTCGAAAAGAAAGCCTTTCAAAAGGGGCAGGTTTATTGAAAAGTTGCCGTCTACGAACGAGCTGATGGCAATTTTGTGATCATTTGTGGAAGAGTTTTGCGGAAACTCCAGGAGCTCAAATTTGAAAAGACGAATACGAATGATTATTTCCCTAGTTTCCATTATTTTCAAATTAGAGTACCTATATTTTTTTATTTAATTTATTGTTACTGAACATCAATACACCATTGCCCCGGAAAACGATAAAAACTGAGCTCAGGATTTTCACACTCAGAATTCGGTCATCCAACGACGCTACAAATTCTTTTTGATCCATTTTTTTGACAAAAATTACACTGTAATCCATGCTGGCTAGACGACAAGCTAGAGTGCACTTACTATTAAGACCGCATGGCCTCCTGGGCTAAAAAGAATTCTTTTTTTTTTCAATCGTAGATTAAAAATTCGGCAACACTGTCGTATGTAATTTGAGCCGTTGAATCCGAAAAACATCAAACATACTGGGTGTTCTATTTGAAAAATCGAAGTTGGTGGTTATTCTGGCAAAACCGAAAGTCGCCCATTTTGTTTTCATATGTCTGTCAATCCACAATTGTGTCTCATATATATGTACAAAATTGCATTCAAATCGGTTGATAAGTGAAGCAGATGTAGGCATGGCCCCAGTCCCATTGTCACTCGGTTTATTACATGCCAAGTATTGTGAAGACGCTTTATATTATAATCAGTGAGGGTTATTACAAAATATGTTATGGGGATTATTTTTTGTACAAGTAAACTTTACAATGTGCAATTTTTGTGCACAATTTCCGGCGCAAAATTACTTTTAAGGTAAATTTACATGGATATTCATACGAAAACTTAATTATCGTTAAATGTTATGTGAAAATTACATAATTCATTGTATAATTTTCACATGCATTTTTTGAGTGGTGAAGTCAAAATCAAGGGGACCTCACCTATTATAATAGGATCCGGGACTATTCTTGTTATTAGAGCCTTATAAATTTTCCTTGCCGGATACGTATGAATATCATAGTTTTGGATGTGGATAACTGTGCGTATGTTTTTTAAAATAATATAATATATTGAGGAATATTAGTGCTTGATACGCACATAATTTTGTTTGTAAATGACGTATTGTCTGCAAGAATATCTACGGTCCATTCCATAAGTTTGTACAACGATATTATAATAGGTAATATTATCTGATGGTTCAATAATTTCATTGCCTACTCCAACATAAAAACTAACAATTTTTTCATCGGCTCTGGAATAAAACTTCAAAGCTCTTTTTTCGCGCTCATTATCGAATAAAATTTGTTACACCAATTTGTGTACTCGAAGCTCAAAGTATTATCGGCTTCATCTGCATGGAAAACTATTATAATATGTGGGTATATGATTCGGCATATCGTTAATAACGACCAGAAAAATGATGATGAATTTTCTATTTCAATATATATTTTCCTGAGAGTCAGTTATGATCTGAGGCATGAAATAAAGCTAACTCTGAAATCAGGTGAATACAGTTTATTCCAAATCATTTCAGACTTATTACCTAATATCGAATGCATTTGATAAGTCAAGAAAGTATACCTACTTACTAACGAATTTCAGTCATAGACACACCCGATAAAAGTCCGAAATGCACCCTCCGTTGGCCTACTACCTAGGCAAAAACCATACTGAAACCCGTTATAAAATAATATCGATCGAAGAACGCTAGCATTCTTATATGAACAAATCTTTGAATTGTTCTATAATTTTCAGTTTATAAATCTCTGGTTTCAGTTGAAAAAGCCATCAAAAATGCCAAAGGCTCGCAAATTGAGTTACTAATGTTCTTATTATTTTCACTGAGATGCAATCTATTTCAACAGAGTTCGTATTTTCAAGGTTAGAAGTCTTCTAGGTGAAATTCCTCATTACCCGTTGTATGGGATGAGGGCTCTGAGTATTTCCATCCACTACTTCCTTACTTCATATTCTTCGTCTTCTAACTTCAGGCTCTGATCGAAATGCTTTGTATGGATCAAGGATTTCATGAAAACCATCCACCTCTCACCATTTTCAACTTCTCTAGAACTTCAAGCCAACCTTATATGGAATAGGAGTTTGAAAGTTTTCACCTTTTCCAAAACACTCCTTTTCTTCTAACTTGAGGTTCACATTGAAATGCTCTGTATGGATCAAGGGTTTCTTTGATAAGACCCCTTTTTCTCTCACTATTTTCATTTTCTCAAGAAGAGCATTTACAAGCCAACCTTATATGGAATAAGGAGTGTACTTTGTCTAGCCAACCTCATATTACTTGAGGAGCTTGAAAGTCCTTCCACCAGTTCACTTTTATTATTGAATTTAATTAATTCTTCTTCTCCAGCAGTTTTTCTACTTCCACGCCACCAACCCCAGCTTTGCTCTGTCAACACAACACTTGTCAAATATGTATGCTTTTCAAACCTCTTATAATTTTACTATCGCGCCTGATTCGCATCAAAACTTGAAATTCACTATCTGGTTCCTCTCGACATTTCTCTCAACCATACAAGCCATATTGCTCCCATAATTTTTCCATATTATAATTTTTCAAATTTTAAGTGATGTCTTTAACCATAACCATATACTTGTAAATCTGGCAACATCGCACACAACGTGACACTTGACAGCACGCTGTCTTACCACGGCTGTTTTGAACATTTTAAATGTGATTCTGAGAACCAGGAACATACTACACATGTGAGAATGCTCACAAGTTTTTTACTCAATCAAGATGATTTTTTATTCTCATTGACAGGTACTGAACAATTTTTCATATTTGTACATCGTATTTATATCATAAACATTCTAGATAAGCACTGAAGATGGCTGTAGGCTGAAAGCGCTTTGATTAAATATAAAAAAAAATTACACGAAATACATAAATTTCCGATATAAAAAGTAATAACGAGTTCGTTTTCCACTAATAATTAATGATTGATATTTTGTTTGTCCCTTCCGGTGTTGCTCTCCATTATGTTCTTATTTTTCTGCTTCTCGTGTTGACTATACTTATACTGATATTGTGGCTATACAAATAAACTGGTCAATAACGTATATATTGTATGAGAAATAATATTCTCAAACGGCTTTATTGTAATAATAATAAACAAAACGATCAGGTTATTTCTGCCTTATTGCCATATGTTGTGAATTGTGCTCCATATTCACTTTATATTATCAAACTCACCAATATACTATTCTTTTTCAGTACGAAAAGAGAATGAAGAATTCATAAACGCCCTGAACAAAAGGAGGAACTCATCGTCAGCTACCCCCGTCCAAAATGTAACATGAAGTACGTATAGAAGAGGAAGACTTCCTGATGAAAATAGTACTTTTTGTCGAGGGGCTAGTTTTTGAAAAATGATTTTGTACAGAACAGAATCCTTGGAAAGTTATATCATTCGTTAATTCATATTTCATAATGGATGTTTTTTGGGTGATGATTTTGTAAAACTGAAAGTATTCCAGAAGTATTTCAATCATAGCTTCAAAGAAGGATCTCTTATCAATCGCAGAACTTTTACTGGAATCAGTGGGCGCCTGTCTTCATCAACTCATTCATCATTTCAGAGGTTCCATTCCAGAAAGATCATAAATCAATTCCATACTCGGAATGTGTGACAAATGGGTGCTAGAATCTTCCTTATTATATTCGATTTCCATAACCAAGCATATTATTTGCAGTATAAAATTCCACAATTGAATTATTGTCCGCTCAATTTTGTAAACCATGCTTATTTGAGAATTTTGTTCGTTAATGCCCAACTAGACTAATAATTGAGGAACATATTTTTATCAGTCAACTAGGATACTGTAATCCACGTAAATCCAGCAGATATATTCGTAAGATCTAGGACATCATCCTATATTGATTCCCAAATAGAACCCAATTGCAGAAATGTGGTATTTTTAGTAACAACATTTTTTAAATATAACATAATCGAGTCAATGAAGCGAAAAAAGACTTGAAAACTTCTGAAACCTCCGAATTATGATGATTTTTCTAAGTTTTTATGTTCAATAATTCAAACTCATATACATGTTATGTGGTAGATACTTTTTTGAACTCCAGATTTCAAATTTCAATAAAAAAAACTGTTTTCTATGTATTAAGTTCGGTACCTGAAGGAAGTATATGATTTAAGAGTTTTCGGAGCCGCTGAATTTGAACACATCGTTTTTTTCTTCGAAATACTCCGAAAATGAAAGTTATACTGGTTTCTTGATTTTCTTTGTATATGTATCGCTAGGTTTCATATTGGTGTCATCAGAGGTGTTTCTTGGATCATGCTATCATAAATAGAGTAGAATTAAAAGAAAAAAAAATTTTACTGAAATTTGAAAATTTAAGCATGGTTTTTTCAATGGAGTTGGGATTAGTGAGTTTTCGGGGTTGATGATGGGTAATTTCTTAGCAGAATTGAGATTTTATCGGTATATTCGACGATATGTGGAAGACTTTATTGATGTTTTTTCAGAAGGAGACCAAATCTAAAATACCAAATCATGGAATGAATGAATCATGAAATTTGAATACAATAATAAAAATACATATTTTCCATTAGTCATAAACAGTTTTGCGTACAATTACAGAAAACCTCAAAACTAACACTTTGAGGATACACAACATGTAAAATGATTGAAAACAAAAAATACATTGATTTAGATTTTCATTAGAATTTGTATCGTGAGAGTCTTCATTGTCACCTATTGTTGTAAAAATGCTGCAGTCGTTTTTACTGCTAACAATACGTGCTAGAGAGCAATGAAGACAACTCTTTCTA
Source organism: Gonioctena quinquepunctata (assembly GCA_018342105.1). Classification (NCBI taxonomy): domain Eukaryota; kingdom Metazoa; phylum Arthropoda; class Insecta; order Coleoptera; family Chrysomelidae; genus Gonioctena; species Gonioctena quinquepunctata. The sequence goes on from JAFIRS010001407.1 coordinate 153,769, forward strand.
CAGCCTCATGCTGAAATGCATCCAGTTTTGCAAGAGCAGAAAAAAACATCCAAGATATTATTCGGTGATGCGGACTGCGTCATGCCAATTGTCAATAAAATATAATATTTCTCCCAATTCCAAACAGCTGATGACAAAAATCGACAACCAATTTTGATTCAATTGCGCAGAAAATGCCTTCACTGTTGGCAGCCTTCTTGTCACTCTTTCATACTCTCATTCGAAATTATCGGTGCATCTAAACTCTCTTGGTCAACAACAATATCCTGTGAAGTGTACAGTATCCTGTTACATAAAAGAAAATGTTTACATAATATATGATCTTAGAAATGGAGTAGTTGTGAAACAGGAAACTGAATTTCATTCAAAGAATGACTCATCACATTTTTCTTTAGCAATTTATCTTAACGACACGACGAACGTGACGGACTAAAAAATTAGTAAAAAATAATATAAAATTTCAAATATTACACTTAGAGGGCTAAAACTTCCAAATTGTTGCATCAATACGTTACAAAATAGGCAAACAAAATTAAGTTGAAATTGAGTAATTATTTGTTGAATGGAAAACGTCTCTTTTAACTTATATGCAACGCCACCGAGTTTGCTGTGATGCAAGTAACGTGATTATGATAAAAAATAATGATTTTACAGAATATCAAATTTCATAATAATATATCTTTGAAATACACGAACAAACTCAAACAGATATAATCCAATTATTTTTACCACAGACTAAGAAAAAATAAGATAATAGTAGTTTATGTAACAAGTACGAAAAATTTGCGGACGTGTTGCATACAATATTTTTTTGTATAAGCTTTCCACAGAATGTTTCATGTAGAAACTATGATTTTATTTCTGCTATCAATTCGCAAATATATTTCGCGTTCTCAACAGAGTCCGGGAAATTCAATTTCGCGGCCGTTACCTATAGCAACGGCCGCCAAACCAAACGTCACTTCCTTATTTGACATTTCTAAAATACGACAATGACAAGGATTATTCTACATTCTGTTTGTCACACCAATCTTTCAACTCGCTGTAACATATTTCGTAGTGCTGTTTGGAATTTTCAGGTATTAAAACGGAAGGCGCCAAGTTTACAATACGCTCTGGAGGAGTGCAATATTCTAAAATATCACTATCAGTATCAGACATATTTGCGTTTTGTCAAGAACTGTCAAAATGGTTTGCATATATTCAACCATATCATTTCCATAGCAACGCTGTGACTTGGTAAATTTAATTGAACTGCTGTCGATTTTGAAGCGATAATATATTCATTTGCAGTTATCTAGTTCAATAATTTTGACGATTGTACGAAAAATAGTGTGTATGCCATGCCATGCCAAGATTATCCTGCCTCAGCCGCAAGCGGCCTCAGCGATAACTTTTCTTTCGGTACGCTAAAATGGTGTTTCGCAGCCTTGGCATACAATAGTAATTTACGTAAGTCCGGGAAATAGGTTTTTTTGGACGAATAGACAAAATTCTAGGACGAGCCGTAGGCGAGTCCTGGAAGTCTGTGAGTCCAAAAAACTATATTCGGGCGTGTTGCGTACAATATTTTTTCGGCAACCGTGTAGAGTAACAAATCAATAAAACGACATATTTCTTTATTTCTTTATTATACATTTTAATTCTTATTTGAATTAAACAGAACAGAACAGAAAATACCACATATTAACAGAAACATTCTAATTCTTATTTATATTAAAATTCGAGCAATTGCTAATATTGAGGGGATTCAATTTGTTTGAAATGCTTGGTATATTCAAATTCCTTTTGTTGGAGCCAGAACAAGAAGGTAAAGTTTCCGTTTCACAATGATTGTTTTCATCTGATGATTTTTGAATGGTCTTGGTCTTGGTCTTTGCTATGGTAATGATCAACTGCATTTATCAAAACCATACCTACCAAGATTTTCATATTTACAATGACAACAACGACGTGATTCTTCCCGGCCTAGCCCGGGAAGTACGTACTTCCCGGACTAGGCCGGAAAAAGCTACTTTCTCAAAGAAAAAGCATCCGGGAAGTGGGTACATCTCGGACGGTTGCCGAAAAATAACTATTGTAGGCAGCATCGGCAGAAGGCATGTCAAATATGTCAACTAGTCAATAACATTTACGTTTGTTGTTATGTTCTCCCATTATTCGTATATTCTTGTAAGTGGATTATATATAATTGTTCGAAGAAAGACGGTGTAAAAGTCATCAATGCGCATCGACAATTTTATTCTGAAAAAATCAAACTTCCTAGCTTTTTTGCGGCAAAATGTTATACATTCATAGTTTTTATAGTATTTATAAACACCCGTTAATTCAGTTCGTAAAATATTGCCATGACGATACTTTACGGGCAAGTCCGTAAAAGTAGCATTTTACGGATTTTTTGAAATTGCCAGAGATGCCGTTTTGGGGAGCGTATACAAAAAAAAATTATTTCATTATGTTTTCACGCTTTTCAATGATTTGTGATGTCTCATGAGTTCAATAGTCCATAGTTAATGTTCGTGAACTTGTTTAAAGTATTAATATTCTCAAAACACATGCGTTCACCATTGTAATCATGAGACTACTGCGCGTCTTTTCATCAGAAAGAGAGTAGGAACGGTGAAACATCTGGAGTTTGGCCTTTTATATATATATATATATATATATATATACTAGCTGACCCGACAGACGTTGTCCTGTCCAAATTTCTATGTTCCCTAAAATGTTTTTCCCGAAAACTCTCGTCCGCGTAGAATTTTTTTTTTTCTATGTTTTTCTTCATGTTGTTCCATCTAGACTATGCTTTTGACTCCTTCCGCTTTCTCTTGTCCCGTTATCCTGTTTTCCTGTTATCCCGTTTTCCTGTTATCCCGTTTTTTATATCCCCTTATCCCGTTATCCCCTTATCATGTCATCCCATTATTTCGTTTTTTTGTTATCCCGTTATTCCCGTTATCCCATTATCCCCTTTTCCTGTTATCCCATTTTTTCATCATCCCGTTTTCCCCTTATCCCCCTATCCTGTCATCCCGTTTTCCCGTTTTTTTCGTTATCCCATTATTTCCGTTATCCCGTTTTCCTGTTATCCCGTTTTTTATTTATCCCGGTATTCCGTTTTCCCGTTATTCTCTTATCCTGTCATCCTGTTATCCCGTTTTTTCGTTATCCTGTTATTCCCGTTATCCCGTTTTCCTGTTATCCCGTTTTTTCTTTATCCCGTTATCCCATTCTCAATTTATCGTACTACGATTAATATATTCGATTGCCATCTTACCCTATTGCGGATCTGTGGATAAAATAAAATAAAAATCGCGATGGGAAAATAGGGGTTGATCGTAGAAGGGTGAAAATTCAGGGTGGTATGTATTTTTGAATGCTGTATCATAAAAAAATAAAAACAACAAATTTTATCCAAAAAATAAAATAAAAAATTAAGGGGTGGACCACCCTTAACATTTAGGGGGATGAAAAATAGATGTTGTCTGAATTCGCAGACCTAACCGATATGCACACAAAATTTCATGAGAACCAGTCGAACCATTTCGGAGGAGTTTGATTACAAACACCGTCTCACGAGAATTTTATATATTAGATATATATATATATATATATATATATATATTCAAAAGTAATTCGTATATTATATTTTTCCGTCTGAATGATTCAATATTTAACATTTATCAATTACTCTTTATTATTTATCAATTATCAAGGATTCTTTATGATTTTCGAAACTAGAGAGTTCTACTTGAATTGCATTTTAAAAATATTTATATTTTTTATCCACAGCTGGCATGTTATAGAGTCATAATGCTTCTGTTTACAAACGTCTTATGGGGTCAATAAAACGCTAGTGTGTCAATGAAACACTAGTGTCTTACGATCATAAGACACAGTCTAAAACAATCTAAACTCACATAATAAACAAATATGTTGTCATAAAAACCATTTTCAGTAACTGTCATAAACATCAAATAAGCCCTCATTTCCGGAAAAATCTTCGTGTTTATAACACACCACCTGTGGGTACAATGTATTGCATTTCATGTCTTATTAGCATATACTTCAAACATTTAAGGAAAGCAAACACTCGAGCTGTGCTCTCGTGTTGCTTTTGTTTCGTGTTTTGTATGGCTCATACACTCGAACAGTAAATAACCATTTTGGTCAAACAGATTAAAAACTGAATTGCCTTCAGCTGGAATATCTTCAATAATTGAATTTAATAAATTTAAAAAATCATCAATGTCGGAGTTGTTTCAGAGGGTTTAGAAGTGGACATCTTCACTGACTCGACTATCACGGAATATGGAACTCGAATAGAAAACATGGTGGAATTCTAAAACCCAATATTCTCAGAAATATTCACCCATATTGTCACTAGAATTGGATTCTAGCCTAAAAGTTGCTTGTACCAGTATTAACTAATCTGAGTCAGACCTAATAAAATAACAATGGAACAATAGAATAACAATCGAAAAAAATTTATCAGTGGCATTCAAAAATTCCCATTTGATCCGTATTGAGGTTGTAATGAAAATTGTTTGTTATATAGTGTGCAGGAGAATGAGAGACATTCTCTTACCGCACTGAAGCAAATAACTTTTATAATTAATCTCTTGGTCGACGCAACAACTCGACAAAAAACTCAAGATGAAAGAGTTTGATTAGCAGCTTTAGAATCAAGCTATTAAGATCGAACTAAATTATGGGTAAATTTGGACTACCACATCAGGAAATGCCGTCATTTTAGGGAGACATTCGTGACATTACTACGAACTCAGCCTGGCAGTGTTAACACATTATGATTATGCATAGGTCAACGTGAAATTATCCAAACAATTAAATTTCAAGTGGTTACTTTCTTAAATCAGATTACTTGGAATTATCGTCCCAAGGACACACACAATGACGTTAAAATCACTTTGTGAAATGATTGAAAACCGAAGGCCTGAAAATGATATAATGATAATAACAATAATAAATCGTCTTTTTTCACCATGAGTAAAAAACATATATTAAAATATTGAGTTTTGAAAAAATTGGCGGAGTGTCAGCTTGCGCTGTTTTTAAACTGAACTACGTATCCTACTTTTTCAACAAAAATAATAAATCTTGTTTTTGAGCATATTGAAACGTCAAATTTTCGTAACTCCTCTACCTATCAACTTTTTCATTTATATTGAATAAATCGTCAAATGTTTTTTTAAGTTTATTGAAACGTTGAAATATGGTGAGTTTTAAAAGTTACATAAAAACGTTTCTCATAAACGGGTAATTAACAAAAAAGAACAATGTTTTTCCAGCAACTAAAAATATTTGAGCAAAATTTTTGTGTGATAAATTAAATTTGGAAATTAAAAAAAAAACTTTTTTGGCTGTGGAAATCACAGTCATTTCATTGAGTTGCGAACAAATTTTTCAATCACATTTTGTCTTTTATTAAGGGTTTTCAACATTCCACCATCATCTTCTTGAGGTTAAATAATTTCATTAAATACAAAATGTGATTGAGGGATTCAAATAAATTGACTCTGTGATTTCCATACCTAATAGGATTTTCGGTTCCCAAATTTTTATTTTTCACAAAATGGCCGATAAATTACAACAATACGAACACATTTTTAGGCACTTCACCAAATTATTATTAGTCGTTTTCAATTGAAAACATGTAGACCACACTAAAATTTCAGACAACGACCTTCCTCGATTTTTAATTTTTGAAATGTTTGAATAAAATTTATATTCCTCTATCATGTGCGTTACATTTCACTACATTACGGAAAAGTCCTTAATTTGAATTTGAATTCATTAATATTGTCATTTTGAAAGTATACTCAACTTTTCCCGCCAACGAGGAACGTCCTTGCTTCGAATATTTGGGGCATTTACAATAGAAATATGGGAAATAATTTCCTCGTTTATATTCACGTGTAACACACTATGCATGTGTTAAATTTTTTCTGGGAACAAACTCAGAATACTACATTATACAGTGCGGTTCATAGTTATGGAATAAATTCATTTTTAGCGTTATATGTATTTGTTTAAAAAACCTGAAGCAGGTCGATTTCTTTTGTCAATTTGACAATTTACAGTATGAAAATATTACCCCCTTCTGCAGCCCTCTGAATTATGAGCACCCCCTCAAAAATTTTAAATGAGAAGAGGGGTCGTGTGGAAATCATCGATATTGAGAGCTTTACAGAAAGAAAAATACCATCCTTATAAAGTTCAGTTGGTTCAGGAGTTAAATGAGGATAATCCTGATAGAAGACAAAAAATCTGTGATTTTATGATGAACAGAATGGAAGCAGATTTGCAGTTCATAAACAATATTGTTTTTTCTGATGAAGCTACTTTTCATTAAAATGGAACGGTTAATAGACAAAACTGTAGATATTGGAGCAGAGAAAATTCCCATTGGATGTGTGAGGCTCATACACAATATCCTAAAAAGTTAACGTTTGGGCTGGTATCATTAACAACCAAATTATTTGCCCTTATATTTTTGAAAGCACAGTTAATGGTGAGGTTTATCTAGATTTTTTTATGAACTTTTTATAGCCAAAAAGACTTTTTCCTGATGCTAATGATCCAAATGCAATATATCGATCAATTTGGTACCAACAAGACGGAGCTCCACCGCATTACAAACATATTGTAAGAGATTATTTGAACAAAGTTCTTCCCAATAGGTGGATTGGAAGACGTGGAACGATTGAATGGCCGCCTAGATCCCCCGATTTGACTCATATCGATTACTTCCTATGGGGTTATTTGAAATCAAAAGAATATTTCAATTGACCAGACAATATTGCAGATTTAAAAGTTAGGATAACGGAAGAAATTAACAACATAACCCCTGAGGTTCTACAAAATGTTCGAGAATTGTGGTCATTTTGAACATTTGATTTAATTCTAAAATAAATTGAAAAATACTCCCTAAACATTATGTGGCATTATTTCCTTCATTCTACGTAAAGTATCAAAATTTTACATTTTCAAAATAAATTTTCTCAGTGATTGCACCATATTTCAAAAACTTAATATTGCTGAATAGAGAATGAAAATCCCTTTCGAACAAAGTGCCACACGACCCCCCTTCTCATTTAATTTTTTTGAGAGGGTGCTCATAATTCAGAAGAGGTGCAAGAAGGGGGTAATATTTTCATACTGTGAATTGTCAAATTGACAATAGAAATCGAGTTGTTTCAGGTTTGTTTAAACAAATACATAATAACGCCAAAAATGAATTTATTCCATACCTATGGACCGCACTGTATGTAAGAAAAGTGAACATTCTCAAAAAAAGATCCCAAGAAATGGTTTAATCTACGATTAAAATCTACCATTTTTTGTCAACACTTGTCATTGAACTCTAGTAAGAGAAAATCTGAATGTGATAATTTGCAGATTCATTCAGTCAGTGCTTTGATTTATTTATCAGTCTCATTTGAAAAGTCGTATATCTGAATTAACCGATTGATATTTTTTGTTATTGAAAAAAGTCATTCGTTCAGATTCTTCCAGTAATTTTTTTTGTATGTAGAGGGTCACATATCCAAAAAATGTCTTATTTATTTATTTATTTATTTTATTCAACGGGTAGTCCCAATTACAACTTGTTGTATAAAAAAAAGAAATTTTGTAAAATCTTAAACTAGACTAAAGATAATTAATACATAACGCAATACTAATACTAGTAATAATATAAAACACAATACAATACAATATAATAGTAAAGTCCACCAAAGTGGTTAAATACAATACAATATAGTGGTAAAATATCATATAAAAATACAAAGCTTTATAATAATAATGAAATGAAATAATACTACAGAATCATGAAAGGAAGTGTTTCAGGAAATCAGTTCAATTTTAATGGTGTTTGTCGAGCTGCTAAAGACATCAACCTGTTGATACTTATTTCCATTTCTGAGCATTCGGGTGAGAGGAGAGAAAAAACCATAATTTGTGGAGTAAAACGGTATTTTGAATATTTCAGTACTAACTCTGGTCTGTCTACTGACACTAATAGTAATTGAAGATAAAATCTCCTCACAATTGATGCTGTCTGATAATATTTTGTTTAAAAAACATACATCTATAATAATTCTTTTATTCTGTAAAGATAATAGGTTCATCTGTTCTCTAATGTTGTTGTATGAATATTTTCCCCTTCTTAGACCTATCTTGTATGCACAAATCCTAAGGAAAGTATTTTGTACAGCTTCAATTTGTTTTATGTGTAACTCATAATATGGGCACCAGATTATTGAAGCATACTCCAATAATGATCTCACTAATGAACAATATAATAACTTGAGAGTGTTCAAACTGAAGTCCTTACATGATCTATCAATGGAGCCTAACATCTTGAGTGATTTAGATATAATATACTCATTATGTGATCTAAAGTTCAATTCACTATCAAACGTGATCTCTAAGTCCTTCGTTACTGATCTCCTATTAATTGGTATATTATTGATGCTGCAGTCATGTAGAACAGGGTGATTAATCCTAGAGAATGTTTGGCTATAGCATTTAGATATATTAAAGTCCATGTGATTAGTACCACTCCATCCATAAAATTGTGACAAATCCTCTTGTAAGAGCGAGACATCGTTTATGGAAGAGATTGATTTAAATATTTTTACGTCATCAGCAAAAATGAGAACCTCACTATGTTTTATTATTGTAACAAGGTCATTAATGAATAGGTTGAATAACAAAGGTCCACAGTGGGATCCTTGAGGAACACCTGAAGATACAGGGATTGTGATTGATACACAGCCTCCTATTTTCACTATATGGCTTCTACCAGATAAGAAACTCTGTATCCACTGCAAAATTGGTCCATAAAAACCCAGCGAAGACAGTTTGGCAATGAGCAACTCTTCTTCAAGAACTTGTAGAAAAATATTTGAAAATATAGGTTCATATTTAAAAATTCCAATCGAGTGGGTTACAATGCCAAACATTGCATCGAAAACATTTCAATTTATATTGTTAGATATTCCCAAAAAGTCCTCATTTTCTTTATAAAAGTGAGCATAAATATAAAATTCTTATATATTATTAAATATGTGAACCATTCTCTCCTCATCTTCAACCATTCGGTAGGATGTTGCAAGATATACTTTCACTAATTTATATATTTGATATTATTTCATTCGTCCCCGGTACTAAGAATCAGAAATACTTAATTCTATTGAATCACTAGAGATCATTTCTATGCCGCTCTCTTAAAATGTTTCAAAATTTGGGCTACTATGGATTTATTGAAAGATTCGAAAGTACACTAATTTCCAGTTCTTACTTATCAGTGAATTCATGAATATCACTCTGTGGTGGTTGAAACAATTTTTTTTTCCAATTTATTCAATGCATTTGAATATGACCCACCCAAAAAGAACCAGAGAAAAGCGTGACATCACGTACCCTTCAGTGTTGCAACTTTACAAATAACTATCCAAATTGCTGATGGTTTGAAGATCTTTGCTACCGTCAGATACACATATTTTAGGAGACATTAGTGAAACTGAGATTAGCAACAAAGCCCGCCTCAATCGCCAATCATATCACGATTGTCAATTTCAATGTGAATGTGGAGTTCAGATAATATAGTTAAAACGTTAACGGATGGCGAAGGTGGCAATAAATCATTGACATACACGTCTAAGCCCTTTCCACTTGATTGAGATATACTTTAAAGGCACGCCCAGATACGCACGCCCCTGAGTAAGCTACCACTAACGTTTCGGAGAAATCACTTACACTAGAGAAGGATGGCCAATAAGATGTACATTTCGTCTCACCAATGATTTATTGCCTATTTCGCCTTCCGAGAACGGCTGCACTATAGATAAAACTAATCAGAAACATTATACTGAAAGTGACTTGAGGTGCGTTTTCGAATTTGAATTATTGTTTGAATTTCTCGATCGATTCCGAAGCTGCTATTCATTCTTTCTGAAAAATTATTTCACATGTTGATTCGCCCCATACATTTATATGTTTTCTTCGTTATGAAAACATGTGGTTGAGTTTCTTTTTCGTAGCTTGGAATTGAAACAAACTCGTCTGACAGCCTGGTATGGAAGAGAGTTTTTAAGAATTAGAATCAGGTTTTTGCTTTCTAATCCAATTCTGAGACACTCTATTGCTGTTGTTTGGTTTTATTGATGAATGTCACTATTGATAATGGTAGTCTCTTTTTTCTGTGTTATGAAGTTGAAACACAATAACTCTGAAACAATCAAACCTGTAAATGAAAACTGCCTTAAAAGATAATATAAATCATACAAATACAGATCTCAAAATCACTCGTGACTCTACAGTCACGTTAGATAAAAGTGAATAAATGAAATTAATACTAAATGTTGGTAAAATTACTAAACTGTAGAACTAAATGATATGATAAACTGTACAAATCATTTAACGAAATACATTTCTCCCGATTATCTATACAGTATTATGCCCCATATAAAACTACGTATGCAAATATCCGTAAAATGGAACAGGATGCACTGTATAATTAAATGAATTCGATATCGAAAGATCCTCTCATTCACGTAGAGATCGGTCATCAGGCATTTTTAGTTGAGGCACCGCGACACCGACGCCATTTTTCAAAACATACGTTAGAGAGCATTTTTGTATTATGTATCAAAGTCTGAATCTAACGATACATCTTACCAGTGGATCGTTTGTAATATTCATGCTAAAATGAAGTTCCAATCGAAATTTATAATTCGGTCATAAATTAGCTTCAATGGGCGATGACACGAAATTTTCAAAATATTTTTAATGGATTCTACAGCTTGTAAAAAATCTGTTGGTAATTTTCTTTCTTCTTTTTTATTTTCTAAAACTTGAAGAAAAAATATTTAAAGTCGGCAAAATTCAAATGGTTTCTCTCTAGCGCCATTGCAAAATGTTGTTACGTAATCACCCGATCAACCAATACCACAGTTGACAGCTTCAATCAATTTTGCAATGTTGCCATATTTTCAAATCTCACGCCGCGCCTCCATAACAAGAATAAATGATTGGCTTTCTCTTTATCATAAATCGTTTTCATGGACCCCAATGATTCGTTATATCAAAAATAACAAGGTTTATGTGCACTGTGAGATCAAAAATATGACAGATCGAGAATGTTTTAACATCCTTCAAATCCGCCATCGTCGCTTGACATTGCGACATTCTAGTTCTGAATTTATAGTTCAAGAAACTTGGCAACACTGCCGTTTAACTTCACAATCAACCCGATTACGCCTATTGGCTACTCGGTCGTTCACGTCACAAAGAGCGCCAATATCAGTAGCTTCAAAATTTGCTGATTTTCACAAACGAATGGGAACTGCTGTAATTGAAATTTGACTCAAAAAATGTTTTCTGGGTACATTTATATATGCGTTATGTATTTCAAAGCATATGTGAAGCGATAATAATTTCTCGTGTCCTCGCCTATTAGATTTCTTGGGATTTTGACATTTTCTCACTTTATTTCTTGCTCAATGTCATCTTGTAGTAGAAAACTTCATAAATGCAGTCAACACAAATTGAAATTGAAATTTTTATGGAATATTTTACGCTGGAACAAACTGAAACAGCATGATGATGATAACAGAATAATGAAATAGATAACATGAATTATTTTTGTAATTGCTCAAATTGCCTTTTCTCGCGAAGATATTTCTCAGTTTCTTTCTTGATTCGTGAAAGATAAAAGATTATTTCGCGATATGGAACCGCACACATTTGTAATAATATTTTTAAATCATCTGTATTTCTCAGACGTTGCACAAAAACTCAGTCTGTGATATATTTTCGAAAAAATGCAGTGAAATAGTGAATTCTTTCGACAAAATGTGGCTCTTTCAAATAACAACCATAAATGAATCTGTACCAAAACTCACCCTCCAATCAACTTGATATCTCGCCTCCTGAATCCACTGAGGCCTCAAATTAGACCAGTAGTTACATGTCTCTTAGCATACAGTTGTTATTTTTTTTGACCCAGAAAACATTTCTTGAGTCAAATTTCAATTACAGCAGTTCCCATTCGTTTCTGAAAATCAGCAAATTTCGAAGATACTAATACGACCGATCAGCCAATAGGCGTATTCTGGTTGATTGTGATGTTAAACGGCAATTTTGCCAAATTTCTTGAACTATAAATGTCAGAACTAGAACACTATTCGCAATGTCAAGCGGCGATGGCGGATTTGAAGGGCGTAGAAAAATTCGATCTGTCATAAAACAATATATTGTCGATTTTAGAGTGCACATAAACCTTTTTGATATTACGAATCATTGTGGTCCATCAAAATGATTTCTGATAAAGAGAAAGCCAATCATTTATTCTTGTTATGGAGGCGCGGCCTAAGATTTGAAAATATGGCATCGTTGCAAAATTGATTGAAGCTGTCAACTGTGGGATTAGTTTAAGATGTATAAGAACCCTGGTGCTTGCACTTATACTTGTAGAAGTTTGGGATCAACTTGGCGATACTTGGCCTACTTGATAATAGAAATTAATAGCGTGTCAGATGGCGCCAATTTCGTTTCTGTTTCAATTCAGGAACAGGGTATATTTATTTCCCCAGCTTTCTTTTTGAGGCGATCTGTTCGCGGGTTCTAATTCTAGCTTTGCTATTGGTTGAAAAGAGACATCTGTCAAACTTCACCAATAACAAAGCTAGAGTTAGGAGCCCCCGAACATTGCACAAAGAAAGCACTGTCGTGTTGTTTTTCGTATTTGGTACCATTTGAATTTGAGGTTAACTGCATTTTGACAGACGGAGAATTGGAAATGAAATTGTCATTGAATTGCAGAAAATATAAAATTCAATGCATACAATATGATGAACTATGAAAATATCATTATTAGTCAATTCGTCAAGATTTGTACTTGCTTTTGGTACTGAATACAGGTGAATATTCGAATCTGCGGCTTTATACCACACAAAATACAAATGTGGCCCATTCTACAAGAAGTATCCTTACACACTGCACTACCTGAAAATAAACAATTCCTCACGCACTAATGAACTGATGAACGAGTGATTTTTTAAAGAACAACTCAGGTATAAGCTTAGCAAGATTTCAAATCAAAGAGATGGAAAACGCACAGATACCGACAAAACACTGAAAATTATTTCATATAAGATGCTGCAGATGTCAGAAATTAAGCTCTGACATTGAGCGAGAATATAAACAAAGATTTTCGGACGGCGCGGTGCCATCTACCACAGACTAACCACAGAGAGAAGCTCTGTTGAAGTAACAGGTGGTGTCCCCTCGAAAATCTAAACAATATCGAATCAGTTCATTCACCAGGGTTTTTAGACATCTTAGATTGGTTGATCGGATAATTATGTCACAACATTCTGCAATGGCGCTAGAAAAAAACCATTTGAATTTTGCCGACATGAAATATTTTTTTTAAGTTTTATAAAATCAAAATGAAATTACCAACAGGGTTTCCACAAGCTGTAAAATCCATTAAAAATACTTTGAAAATTTCTTGTCTTCGCCCATTGTGTTTCCCCATTAGAAACTATGAGTGGTCTAGGTATATACCGTTTGATGCAAAATCCAAAACTGCCCTCAAATATATGGAATGCCATAAAAAATAGCATGGGTGTCATGACGCCTCAATGGAAGACTTCCTAGTGATGGATCTATACGTGAATAAGATGAGTTTTTGAGATCGAATTCGTTTGTATCACAAAAGAGAGATATTCTCTTTGATTTTATAGATATTTGCCAGCGGAGTTTCATGTGGGACATTCTGTAAAATTTGTGAAGTGTTTTAAGTTTTGCCAGGAGTTTCTTCCAAAATTATTATTGTATACTTGAAAAATATCCTGATTCAATAAGGACTACTCATTGTTACTAGCCCACACAAGAGGTTATGGTTCGTCATTCATTAGGAAACAGCTACTTTCCTGACTGATACCTCGACAAACATTTATTGATTCTGTTTGTGTTCGGCCCAAACTGTATGTAAATTCATCAATCTTTCGTCTACTTCTTAGAAATAAAAGTATGTAATAATCGACCTCAATAACTGTCCTGATTCGATGACAACTGCTCGCATACATACATATGGTATATATATAGGTCGTATATTCGTGTCTATATCTAGTTGTTACACTAATAAATCTGGGTGATGCTTTGTGATGGTTCAAGTTGGGATGGTGTTGACGACTAGTTTTTTATTACTCTGTCTACGGTATCTTCATTTATTCTAAGAAATAGATGGAATATTGATCATACATGGAAGAATTCAATTATTATCTGTATTGTCTGTATAGTTTTATTTTATTTGGCTATTTTGCAGAAAAGTAAACCCTGTGGGACTTTGTATTCAATGGAGGGTGGAACTGTCGTCAAATCAAACAAAGGTTCATTGGTTACGGATTCCAAAAATATCATCAACGCTGCGTACACAGTTTGAGTTTGGAACGTATTGTTCTCTAATTGGTTACTAATTGATAAAATCGTATTCAGTGTATTCCAGTGACCATTAAAGAAATAGTCTAGTATATGCTCAAACACGAAAAGCTGCCATGTGAACGCAGCATTAACAGTATACCGGAATTCGTGACCAATATAGTTTGGTTTAATTTGATTTGACTCTAGTCGTCAGATTTGAAGAGCACCGTAAGTTGTCGAATACCGTCACATTGTTGCTTGTTGACGCTATTGTAATAAACGTGTTTCGGGAATGAAATTGGAATTGAACAGATGGAAGCCTATAATACTTCAGGGACCCAATTCTTGAGATCGCAGGAAATTTTTCTCCAGAGAATTATTCCATACTTTCAAATTCTCTTGGGAAATATGAAACGTAGGAATAGTTATTCTTGGGCCATTTAAGAATGTGTTTCAAGAAGGAACCATATAAGTGACGTATGTCGAGTATGATTTCGGCAGAATTTACATTTAAACCAATCACATTCTCAGAAAGCGACAGGTTTTATTGTTACCCCTCTAAATTATGAATTTAAATGTGGGGGGATTATTGGTTTGAATTCTTGTACTCTTGATTGAAAATGATAAACTAAAAAACAGCAAAGGACCCCGCTGAAACCTTATGGAAAAGTGATATTTGTGGGAATTGCCTGAATTTTTTATACTGTCCAATAGCCCAATGATACTGGATTATCCCGTGATCGATCCCTATCGGTAACAAAACTTTTTTATTTTATTTTTTAGGCTCATTGTTTTTCAGGTTGTTTTTTGTGATAAGTTAGTTGTTAAAAGAGAGTTGAGGTTTTCAACAACCTATAAAAAACAAGCATAATCTAAAATAACAAATGGATTCTGATATACGAACATCCTTCTTGCATTTTCCATTTTACAAGCGTTTGTATTTTCCGATATTGTCAAAAATAATAAACACAAACAATCGCGAATGGTCAAACAATCTCACCAGTGAATTCGATTTCTCCTATTGAAAACTTGGAGAAAGTATTCCTACAATTTTGAAAGGAATCATCTCCTTAAATAAGTGTCAAGAATAGCAAAATCCAGTAATGAGAGAAAATGACGTCATTTTCTCTAGAGAATATTTTCCTGCAAATGAAAGAATTGGGTCCCACTGGTTAACGTGCCGCTTCCCCTCCTTAGGCCCGGTTGTTCAATCGAGGATGACCAAGTGATTTGGCTTAAACCAGGATTACCAATTTTGTTTCAGTTGTTCAATACGGGTTTATGACATTAACCTAGTTTAACAATGGTTTAAGTTAATCTCATGAATTCGGGGGTTTAAGGAGATAATTTGCCGATTCTAACCTATTTGATTGTTTGACATTTCAATAGACATGGACTATTCCGAAAATTAATATTGTGTTGAATATTTTACCGTAATTTCCGGTGACTTTGGCTCATTTTCAGAAATAGACATTATTAATTATAAAAAATTTAAAGAAGAAAGATACTTGTATTTAGACAACTTACCGTAATTTCCGGTGACTT
Source organism: Gonioctena quinquepunctata (assembly GCA_018342105.1). Lineage (NCBI taxonomy): Eukaryota > Metazoa > Arthropoda > Insecta > Coleoptera > Chrysomelidae > Gonioctena > Gonioctena quinquepunctata. The sequence continues at coordinate 169,765 of JAFIRS010001407.1, forward strand.
TGGCTCATTTTCAGAAATAGACATTATTAATTATAAAAAATTTAAGCCTGTTTTTATACCTGCAACACTGTAGGTATTCCATTCAGGAGTCATTTGCAACCAAATTCAACTTGCATAAAATATGTCTGCAACTAGCAATATGTTTTTTTACTCATTTATGATGATTAAAAATGAAATAACGTTTTTATTGGCAATTTTTTTTGCTTATTTTATCCGTCAGATTACTTTTAAATCGCCCAAAATTTAAGCCATGGGTCAAAGTCAACCCTCAATATGCGGGTGACTCTGCATACCATGTTCTTTTAAAGTCTTAATCACAATTTGAAATAGCTAATTTGAAAGAGTGGTCAAAGATCAATATTTTGGTAGATAATACCAATTTATTTTTACAAATTAATCGTAGACATTCTTTGAATTCAAGTAAGCCAAAGTTACCCGAAATTACGGTACCTAGAAACCATTTGGAAAAATGGACAGAAAAATAATTTTTGAATAGATTTCGCCTGCCTAAAGATATCGTCCGCAACTAACAGAAATACAAAAAATCACCCCTCACTACAAAGGCAAAATGGTAACAAAAAATAAACTTGCAAATAAAAATCAAATCTTGATTTTTCATACCAAAAACGTTTGACATTAAAAACTAAAATTAAATCATCACAAATGCAAAATGAAAAACATGATGTGTTCTCAGGAATCTTAAGCAAATGTTGATTTATTGATGGTTGATGAGTTATGTTTCAAAGATAATGTTTGTTTATAAATCTCAGTCATATGGGTTTTCTCTAGATTCTACTCCTCCCTTTGTAGTTCCAAGGAAAGTTGGTAATTTTCTTTCATGTGTATTAATTTCAACTTCAACAAAATCTGCTTTGGACAGAGCCCAAGTAGAAATTTTGTCTTTTATTATTAAGATGCTATTCCTTTTTTTTTGGGACCTCCGCAGATGGTATTGTATTCATTACTTATCATAGCCCAAACTTCAATTTTTGCGAATTAGTAGCTGCGTCCGTTTTTTACATTCTACAATATCTTGGAATTTTTTTACGAATGAAATTATGAGTAATTTTTTTCCCAAGAGACGCCTTACAATTTATACAATACACTTGGCTGTTTTCGATCAATTTTTCTGTATACATTTGACAAAACTACGAATTCTTAGGTTAAGTTTGATTCAATGTTGATGTTTCTGAACGTTCCGAATGAAGGTACAAGCGGAAAAATGTGTTGCCAACATATGAAAACAATGAGTTAAGGAACCAAGGATTAGTTTTTCATTGAAAAATGCATAACGTTTTAATCCATAGTTAATTAATAATCCGAGTTCAGATAATCAACGGTTTAAACTCGCATTGAACAACCGGGCCTTATTAGACTCCGGTTTGAGTCCGATCGGAAAGTATGCTTTTTGAGATGGTGGTTGGTAGATAATTAACCCTGGACTGGTATCGTGTTTTCCCGAAACATATCTGGTATCGTGGGGTTTTTCAACACCCCAATATATATATATATTTATAATTTCAAAAGAAAACTCGGGACTTTTTCAAAAATGTTTTAATGTTGTGAGAAGTTATGATTATGAAAACTGTTAAACACAAAAAATTTGATTTAATATTTGAATTAACAGAAAAAAAAATTTCGTATAAGTATTACTCAAAAGCAAAATGAAAATCCATATTCTTTTGGAGGCTGTAAAAATCACTTGAAATGTCGTGTGAATAGGAGTCGCTATTGCAGGTTTGTCCTTCAGGGTTCACTCTTGACGTCTGCAGCAAAAATACTAATTATCACTTTATAGTAAAAAAACTGATAGGGGTGTTTTTTTTTTCAGAAATATCATGGATTTCTTCAATTCTTAGCGTGATCTTTCTACCAAAAATACAATACACTTAAGAATTGATGATGATGATGATAATAATAATAATAACAATAATAATAAAAATAATAACCTGTTTTGGCATTCCAAACACTGCAGCACTTGTTGGGAATGGTCCTAATAAACGGCTTTTTGGCAATTTGGATTTTACTTTTCTGTCCTTTTTTCTAGGGCATAAACTGCAACGCTTGTATCTCCTCTCTTGTCCTGCTGGTTGCTTTCCATCATCATTGCTAGGTTTCTCACCCAATATAGTACTTATGATGTTCATGTAAGAGTGATCTTCCCAACGTAATAGTAAATTTCCTCCGTGTCATATTTAGGTTTGCTATTGCGTCCTTCAAAAGCACATAACTATTTGTTCGTGAGATCGCACCAAATATTGCCATAGGCCATCGTCTGGTTCGCCTCTGACAGGAGTAAACAGCACATTTTTGGTCTAATGAATCCACACCGCCTTTAGTAGAGTTATGAAACTGTATGATCTCAGGTTTACTTTTGTTCTCGGTCAATGATTTGTCGTGATGCATAGACGAACAACACTCCTGGTTTTTTTTCGGCACATACGATACCAATGTCTTATCACGTGTAGAAGCAAACTCGGAAGAATGAAGAGGGCGAGTTCTTTTTGGCAGAAATTCATTTGGAATATCAGCCTTCGAGATGGTGCAGGTGGATTTTTCGACCATTTGTATCTATTACGACCATAGTAATAGAACCTGATTCTTGCTCTTGTTCTATTTCTGCTTCATCTGACTATTGTTCCATTTCTGCATCATCTGACTCTTGTTCCATTTCTGCATCATCTGGCTCTTGTTCCATTTCTGCGTCAGAGCAAAGTTCTATTTCCGATTCGGATTCATGGTCGCTGTGTTCACTAGGAGCATCACTGAGGTCCCTGTCCTCTTCTCTGAAGTTGTCTGGTACGTCATCCTCGCTATCACTTTCACCAAACCTTGCGGCAAACCTTTCCAGCTCAGCCCCGTTCAGATGTCGGCGATTCATTTTTTACAGTCCATATACGTCAAATAGTATCGTGGGGTACTTGCACACCCCAATCACTCTTTATTTTCTAAACTAGTCGACTTTTGCAATAAAGTTCACTATGATTCCCGAGATATCACCAACTTAGGAGAATACTTGAAACAACAAATCACCAAGTTAATTGAAAGTATGTTATTATTGCGGAATCATCACTAGTGGGGTGCCGAAACACCCCAGAATACCAGTTAAGGGTTAAATTAGTATCTGGTTAGTTACTAGGAGCAAGTAGAAAATGACATGAGAGCAACAAACATGTTAGTGGTGGTAATGCGAACCATGACAATATGGCAGCCATATGTTTTTATCGAGATCCATTCTGACGAGTAGACTATAGTTGATCGTATCAAATGTTGGCTAGGAAATTAGTTGTTTTCTATTGATCTCAACCAACCATTTACCTATTGTGTGTGTGTTAGTAGCAGTAAACAGTGTTGATTGAATCAGGAAACTTCATTCAGTTTGCCACTGCAAAATATTCACATTTCTACTTTACTTATAATTATGGTGTTTGTATAACTCAAGAAAAAATTCAAAATTATAGTCTGATTAGGACTATCTAATTATTTATTTATTTAATGGAAGGCAATGAGCCCAGAACTGAACCGCGTGGCTCACTGTAATATACATGTACATATAAGTGTTGATCGTTGTTGATATTTGTTGAGATATATAATGAATGTTTTTATTTTTAGTGATAAGAATTGAAATAGTACTAACTTTGAATTTCTATTGGTTTGGGCGTAATATTCATTGTCTGGCCTAAGAGTTCATTATATTTATATTTACAGGGTATAAGTGACTATAAATTATAACAAATTTTATATAATTATATTCCAAAGAATCTTGTTCCACGAGGCTATTGATATTCAATTCTTATTTTGAATTGTTATTGACAATGTTTCGAAATGATCATGAACATGCTAGTATGCATGAATATGAGTAGCTTCAGTAATATTATTATCCACAGTTGACTGAGCAAAATGTAAACACTCCCCAAGGATTAAAAATATCGACTCAATGACAATCACAATAATATCATTCGAAATGTTAGAATGTTAGAATCGCCAGAAAAAAGAAAAAAAAAGAATAGTAGTCGAAGCAGAAATGGCAATATGGTAACCCAAACTATCATGGCCGATTTGACTGAAATATTTGTCGATTTGGTTAATCTTTTGATATACCAACCCGATTCTATTATTGGCTAAGAGAGCCCATTGAACAGCGTGTTCGATTGCTCAATTTTCGAAAATGAAATTGACTTTTGATTACATTCTTGGTAATAAAGGATTTGTCACATTGTGGCAAAGTTAATCAAATTTAGATGGATATTTTTAGGGGTCGCTCAAGAATTTTTTAATTTTTGAAATAGGTCAGAATTCGTTTTTTTTTTCTCGTGGAGGCAATTGTTTGTACATATAATGGCATCCTGAGAATTTCAGCTCAAAGTATAAATTTTTAAAGGTCGCTCAAGAATTTTGAATCTCTAGATTAGACGTTTTCGAGCGACCTTTAAATATTGATTTTGAAGTTCTATTGTTTTTCTACAATCCATTAACATAATTATGAACCAATATGAAATACGAGATACATAAAAATACCAATTAATATATTTTTAAACTTAATTGATATGGATAATGAAAAAAAATTAAAAAAAATCGAATAATGGTTTACTCATTGATTAGCTTAAATATCTTCTCTGGTTAGTGATTTCATTTGAAATATGAAACTGAAATAAAATAAATTAGAAGTTTTTGTTATGTATTTCGAATTGTGTAATCACAATTGTAGATAATACCTATAATAAAGTGTTCACAACAAATGTCGCAAAACAAGTTTTTTTAGAATGAAAATATATTTTTGGTTAAATTATTGTTACGAGAATAAGTACAGTATGCTCCTGCGTTGGTTATCCCGCACAGGCCAGGCGATGTGACGGTTTTTCATACAGGAGAAATTCCATAAATATGACGACCCCATCGAATGATTCCGATGTTTCACGAACCGCTCAAAGATTCTGCATGCCAAGGGCGAGGATATGTAAGATCGGGTGAACCGCCGAAGGGGGAGTCATTAGGTAATAATTCATATTACCGAATTCAAGATGAATTTTTAGTGCAGTGCGGTACGCGGTACATTTCAATGGTAAACTGCGATTGAGTATTTTATTGTCAAAGTGCATTACAGTGTTGTTTTTTCGAAGTGTAATGAACGGACATTGAATTTATCGTGAACATATTAATAAAAACGGGCCCAGTTTCGTAACATTATCCGTATTAATTGGGTATACTAGTAACAATATACTCATTGATATTTGTATATATCTCGTGGTTTATATTGGTTCATAACTATCTTAATGGATTGTAGAGAAATAAATAGAGCCTTCAAATCAATATTTAAAGGTCGATCGAAAACGTCTAATCAATAGCACTATCCAAGATTTAAAATTATTGAGCGACGTTTTTGAAAAAATGGATAATGGTAAAATATTGTATTTATTATTGGAAGCTAGAGGGCTCTGCGATTATTATGTGATAGTGAATATTTTTATCTTAATATCTCATGTTCATGAATCGGGAGAAATTTCGAGTAGAAGACATAATTGAAGATAAAATTCAATGACAATCAATAAACATCTTGAATTTGAATTTTTTCATTGCGTCTTTGTACTCTACCTTTCTCCATAAGACAACAGTTTTTTCTTTAGATTTTCTTGATTATTTTTTCATCAAACAAAGAGGTAGAAAGCCAAAAAGTTTTCAAACTCTTATTGGATTATATATCATAATTTTCAAATTTGAGAAACCAAACAATTGATGTGATATAAACATCATCATAAAAACTGCAACAAAAATAAATAATCATAAAAAATTCCGTGAGAAAAGGATGAACTTTTGAATGTTCTTTGCTCATCCATTTTTTCAAAATTTCCAGGGAATTATATGGTGTCTTTCCATGAACTAAACGGTTGATCAAATACATTTTTCATTGCATAAATGTGATAACTCTACCTACCCTCCAGCAGATGATATAAACAAACGAAATCATTGCATAATAAGTGTTTCGAGAAATGGTAAATGTGGACCTATAGGTATGTTATATGTTTGTAAGTCGGAATAAGTGTACATAGACAATCATTTTTGTTATCAAACTTCAGTCGATATGTGAAATATATCAATCACGAATACTTCGAGTAGACCTTTTTTCTCGGGTACAGAGTGCACAGAAAAATATGTTCAGAACTTTATCAACATCAAAGATTGTTTCGAAATATAAAAAAGTTGTTCCCTGCTAAGCCTTGTGCATTATTACCAAGTTCAAGGAAATGGCAATGATATTTGTTTACAATAATTTTATAATGTTTACGCTCAACTGTATTTCAAATTTTATGAACATTTACAACACAATTACTTTAATTATCAAACAGAACAGTTGACATGTCCAGTTTTTCTTCGTGTCTCTCATCAAGATTCGTAGGAAAAAAAATTCCTGATATTTCATTCTGCTAAGGAACACGGAAATTTTATTGGACATCCCCCCAATAGTATTTATATCAATCTTAAGTGTGCAGCACTTGTATTTTTTTAATAATAATAAAATAAATACTAATCATAATTAATGTATATAATGTTTATTAGTAAGTTTGTTGTATGAATATTTCAGTTATAGAATCTGGCTAAGTCTATGATAAATATAAGAATAAAAAATTGGTTTAAAATAATTACAACAACTTGCATTTTCAGAATTTAACAAATATCGTATTCATACATCACTATTCGTCATGGAAGTAAGATGCCAAATTTCCTGCATTACTTTTGTTCATAGCGTAGCGCCCATGTTTCAAGATATTGAAAAAAATGTACACCGATACTGATGAAGAAAATTAACTTGTCCGACATCTTGTGTCTCAAAAATGTCATAAGTCTTTACTGATTTATAGATATATAATTATAGTTAAACAGCTTTTCATGCACAAATAATAATCAAAATCTTATCACTGGTTTTGAAAATATAAGCAATTAAAAAAATCATATACATATTCTCAAAATATGAAAGTGAATCGCGCTTGCGCGGTATGAATATGAAAAAGAATTAAATGTTGAAAGTTAGACAATACTTATCGAAACCAAAAAACAATTCCTTTCGAAAAATGTATATTAAGAAAACAACGACATTTGACCGTTTTTCGCCCAAGCCAAATCACTGTGCGACGCCTTTGTTTGAAAAATAAAGCATTGTTGCCAAATTTACTAATTAAAATAAAATGGGCACTCAGAGTGTGCTCAATGTGAATATTCCGCATTCACTATGTTTTTTTGATAATAATTCCTTTTTTTATTATATTAATTTTCCTTGATGACAAAGTAAAGTTGCTCCTTAAACCTATTTTATAACTAAAAATTATTATCGGTGACAATTACATAACTTTTTTTTTATGGTATTGAAACAACGTACCTATTGGCAACTAGGCCAATAACAGAATTTCATCTTTCATATAGTGTTATAGGACCCGCACTCTTTTTCTCTAATTAAATTACAGATTTTTTTCAATAATTTCATGAATTATTTCCCAGAGCACTTTTCAGCCTAATGAAGAAATAATTGCTAGATATGAGAAAATATTCCTTGGGACGAAACATAAAAACTATTTACCAAAACCGACAAAATTTTTTTATATCCGTCATACTAAATGATCGAAAATATTACCAATTCTAGATGAAATATGGAGTATGGGGGTGATGTAGTAAGAATATTGGAAAAACAGTGAAATGAGGATGAGGGTCAATAACTGGTTGTATCAGTTGTACTTTACTCTACATTTGTATATTTACATAGGTTTTATATTTTTGTGGTATAAGGGTCGACATTGCATTATCTGCTGCATTTTGTCTTGTGAACATTTCAAACGAGGCCACCGGCCGAGTGTTACCTACAATACATAAATAGTTATTTTCATTCTGATAAAAGTACCTTCATAACTGAAGAATATAAAGTGTCAAATTGATATTTGTGTGTTATTTTTCAATTTGAGGACTTATGGACATTGGTCAATATTCCTTTTTGTGAAAAACGAATGTTCTATTCCAAAGTGATATCTTGGTTCAAGAAAGATCTTGAATAACTTGTGTTTTTTTTTGTGTACTCTGACCGTTTTCTGTTAGCACATTGGTATGCCTTCTGAAGTATTTGTGCATGAATATATTTTTCACATCGAGCAGATCATGAATGTGAAATATCACAGGGGCTACTGTAGTCCACATCCAAAGAATGCCTTGTAACTTATGAATGGGCTCAAAAAAAGTATGATTCATGTATTTCTATGGAATGTATAATTTATATAATTATGAATTCTTTGTGAAGAATATCAAATAATAACAGAACTCATGAAAAATTATTTATTAGAAAAAATGTGTGGTGGTTATTATGATTTTTGTTCAATTAGTATTGATGTAAGTAGTCAATTATATATTTTTCTAAATATATTGAAAATTTTATACTTGGGTACAAAAATGGTTTCAGTAACAGTATTCGCATCTTAGTATTTTACAAGTATTAAAATTAAATATTATATTCCCGAATATCAAGGAATTGGAAGTATATACTCATTTCTGCGCACAAATAATCAGTTGACCCATTCATTAGGTTACTTTTATTCTTTTGATAAAACTGATTGACAAAGATAATCAGCGGAATTAATTTTAATGGAAAATGAATGTCTTTCAATGTTAGAGAATGTAAAATGTTCCAATATTTGAGGACTGTCTATTAAAATATTTATCTATACTATGTTCAATACTGATTATAGCCCCCATCCTTCACATATGTGCCTGTCCATTCACGAACTATTTTTTCCGTCATAACTATATTCCATCGATCATAATTCCGCAAGACGGCTCTCTACTGCTTCCTATACAATGGGTATATGTTGGGTCGAATATCCAACAGGAAACAACTGTTTTCCTGGCTGATGCCTCGACGAACATTTGATTATATTCCATCCAAGTCCTACAAGCTCACTTTGTTTGTTGCAAAATGGATAAATACAGCGTGTTTCCTAACTACGGTACGAAACTTCAGGGGGTGATTCGTTGGGTCATTTGACAAAAAAAAGTTCCTATGAACATATGTCCGGAGTTGCTTCTTTTCTGAGATACAGGGCGTTGAAGTATTAAAAAAAAGGTATTTATAAAATATCCTGAATATCCTGAAACCGATGTGGTTGGAATGTGGTACAGCTATTTGAAGTAATAAGGCAATTATTTGGCCCCAAGTAGGTCCAGGGGCGTCTCAGTGGGCACCACAGCCAACAATACTGAGAAAAAAAAGTACTTTTTTTGTGGTATTTTATTTTTTCAGATTAAACAACTGAAAATACAACTGTTTGGTCCCTTGTGTTTTATTCATATCAAGCTTCGTTTTCGATAAAAAAATACTTTAACTTATTCTACAAATTATCCATGGACAACATGAAATACAAACCTAAAGTAAAAAATAAACAATTTCGACCTCAAAGTAAATGAGCAAAATGTCCACCGTCTGATAAAATACACGACTGCAATCGATGTGTCATTGATTGCCTGACACGTTCAAAAATACCTGGAGTATTCCTTATGACATTGCAATTGTCACTTATTCGATTCCTCAAGTCATTCACATCTAGTATAGGGTTTTATAAACGAGAGCCTTCAGAGGACCCCATAAATAGAAATCTAGAGGATTCATATCAGGACTGCGAGCGGGCCAATGTTGAGGTCCTGACGTCCAATCAGCGATTGGGGTAGGTGATGTCGAGATGCTGACGAGCAAGAACACTAAAATGAGCTGGAGCTCGTCGTCATAAACCACATGTTGCCTCTTACAAGTACGGGTACTTCTTCCAACAAAATGGGTAAATGATTTCGCAAAAAAGCCGTGTAGGATGGACATGATAATCTTGCTGGTAAAAAAAACGGTCCAATTAGGTAGTCACCAATAATTCCTACCCAAACGTTCAGCGAAAATCATTGCTGAAAATGACTTTCTCTAATAATGTGGGGATTTTCGTCGGCCCAGAAATGGTTATTGTGGAAGTCCATAATAGAATCTCGTAAAAAATTTGCCTCGTCCGTAAATAAAATATTTGGTAAAAAATTATTATTGTGTGCCATCGTATGAATCAACCACCTGCAAAACACTAATCTTGGGTGAAAATCCCTAGGCAGTAGAGCTTGGACCCGCTGTATGTGATATGGGTATAGGAGGTTTCTTTTTAGAACTTTCCAAACAGTTTTTGGGCTTACTTCAAGCTGCAGTGCAATCTTCCTGGTACTATTTGAAGGATCTTCTCTATCGATCAAGTATAGCTTCTTCTAGTTCAGGCGTTGTTACAGTTTCTGGTCTTCCACCACTTACATTTTTATTAAAACTTCCAGTTTCACATAATCTTGCATGTAGCGTTCTAAATGTTCTAGCACATGGAATTACTCTGTTAAGATATCTACCCTGGTAGATTCTCCGTGCTTCTTCCGCATTTCCATTTGCTAATCCATAATAAAGTGCATGTCAGCCATTTCAGCGTTAGTAAAAGTATTCATGATGGAATCACTGCTAATTGACATTTCTGACTTTTACTGATATGACAATACTATCACTGTCAGCTGGTCTCCATAGCAGGTAATCATGATTGTAGAGTGCCTTCATTTTTTTTGTTCTCGAAAACTAAGCTAAATCTGAAAAAAAACACAAAAGGCCAAAAAGTTGTATTTTTACCACGCTTATAAAAAACTTTTTAGAACCCACGCTTATATTCAAATGCACTGAAAAGGAGAAAATAATTTTTTTCTCAGTATTGTTGGCTGTGGTGCCCACTGAGACGCCACTGGACCCACTTAGGGCCAAATCATTGCCTTATTACTTCAAATAGCTGTTCCACATTTCAACCACATCGGTTTCAGGATATCCAGGATATTTTATAAATCCCTTTTTTTATACTTCAACGCCCTGTATCTCAGAAACGAAGCAACTCCGGACATATGTTCATAGTAATTTTTTTTTGTCAAATGACCTAACGAAACACCCCCTGAAGTTTCGTACCGTAGTTAGGAAACACCCTGTATTAACCACCTCATTCGGGCTGACCATCAGTAGACCGGTTTCGGTTCTTGTCAAGATGACATTTCTCGGGTGATGTTTATTGCAATAGTTGAAGTCGATATTGTGTCAAGTAGAGGTGTTTTCTATTTGGTTGATGACATCCCAACAAATTTTTTTTTAAAACCTTCATAACCTACTCGTGTCATTCTGAAGAACTGACCATGTATGATTGGGAACTTACCTTATTAACACTGACTTTTACTAATGAATTACACCGGCCGACATGATTTTCCTTGTTTAAAATATTATTAATTTTTTCTACCAATTTTGTGGTGCTGACGACGAGACCAGACCTCATTTTTTCGTATCACGTCAGGTTTTTAATGAAATTAATATATTGGCAATTTTATTTGTTTTAATAAAAATAAGTAAAATTATTAAGTTTTGGCGCTCTTTTTTCAAATTGTGCGACCTTTCGTGAGAAAATGGGAATAAGCCGTTACAGTAACTTTGTTTACAAAAAATATATACTGAAATATTAGAGTGTTTATTTAAAAAGAGTGTTAGTGTTTTACTTTTGATATTTATTGAATCTTATCAATGATTTGTGGCTGAACAACATTTCAAAAACAAAATGTCTTCAAGAAAGTGTCAAAATAGTGTCATACATTTTGTTACATTTGTGAAAATTTCAGGGATTTCGAAGCAAAAACAAAAAATTGTTGATTAAAATGCAACTCAAATCGTGGGTATGATGAAACAATATGTTGAAGCATTAACAAAGAAAATGATTGTTTCAAATATCTGGGTCAAAAATTCCCAAGATTATCTAATGCAAAAATAAAAGAAGGGTTGATTTGTTGAAAATATAAACAGGATGTTCATAAAATCAGATGTGGAATCATCTGCGACTGAAAGATAAACTTTAGTCACTATCTTCCATCGTCAAGATAACCTCTCGTGGGGTATTCATGTTGAAAATGAAAATGCAAATTTTCAATTTCAGATTATTTCTTTTGAGTTAGGGCCTTTTCAGAATATCTTTCAGATGTAGTTCAATGTCCAGCGTGGCTTTAGCCGGGGAAGTAGTTGTTTTCTGTTAGACATTCACAAAAAAATAACTTCATTTTTATCGTGGATTTTTCAATTCACAAAAAAAGAAGGGGTATTCGATGGACCAAAAATCAGATATTTGATGAAAGACGGGGAATTTGATGCAACAATGAATACTACTGAATTAGAAGCTTGGCTGGCTTTTTAAAAGGTTGTTAACGATTTCTTAGGGAATCAAAAACACGCTGACTATAAAAATATCGTGGCAACTCTATTGGATAAATATTGAAAATTGGGATGCAATATGAGTATAAAACTCCACTTTCTAGATTCACATCTGGATTTTTTTCCTGAAAATCTTGGCGATTTTAGTGAAGAACAAGGAGAAAGGTTTTATCAAGACACCAAAACTATGGAAACAAGGTACCAAGGTCGATGGAATGTGAATATGATGGCTGATTACTGCTGGTCACTGAAACGTGATATTCCTGATGATATTCACAAAAAAATCACACCCAGACGTAATTTTACAGAAAAGCGCAAAAGAAATAACTCTAAATAGTCCTATAGTAATGAATGTACTTGATATTTTCTTCATAAATGTTTGAATGTATTGTATGTATTTGTAACATAATAATTGATTTTTTCTTAAAATTTTAAATAAACGTTTTTTTCCTTTTATAGAAAAACCTGGTATGACAGAGCAAATATGAAAGTATTTCTGTGTTCAGAACACTCAAAATTAACGATATTTAACACTCCAAAAAAATCCAAAAAAAGTTGAGAGGTGTCAAGGGACACCCGGATGGAACGAAGTTCCTTTCGATTAATTAGTGAAGGAATTTTTTTCTTAAGTTATTATAATATTTTTTTTGAAAAGGGAAACATTCTCAATTGAATATTGATAGAAAGATTTTTCTGTGAATTGAAAAATCCACGATTAAAATGAAGTTATTTTTTGTGAATGTCTAACAAAAAACAACTACTTCCCCGGCTGAAGCCACGCTGGACATTGAACTACATCTGATAGATATTCTGAAAAGGCCCTAACTCAAAAGAAAAAATCTGAAATTGAAAATTTGCATTTTCATTCAGGTAGTTATTTGATTTTATATTCCAGTCTTGATTGAGAACTCATAAAGATGAATGAGGCAAAGAAGAATGTTTTCCAAAAGAGAGTACTCACCAGAAATCATTCGTAACATTGACGCAGGAGAGACATCGCATTCAATAGGTCTTCAATACATTTTTGTCGACGAAAATCTATTTCACGCTTCCACGATCATCAGGAAGACCGGAAGAAATGGGAAACACATTTTCAAGAAGCAATCTCACTTTGCAAAGATGGAAAAAGTTAGAATCATTTATTTTGGAGAGACACTTTGAAATTAGTGTTTTCTGACATTAAAACCTGTCATGTAATTAATGTGGGAGTGAAATAGGTCAAAGTAGGCCGTTTTTAAAACTGTCAGGCTAGCGAATCTGCTCAGTTTCCGCATTAGGAAGATGGCTGAGTTCAATTTTTAACCGACGGAACCAAAAAGGAGGAGGTTCTCTAGTCGACCCGTATATTTTTTTTTCCATCATTTTTTTTATGTATGATCACGCATAACTTTTACTGAGGCGTCCGATTCCGATCATTCTTTTTTCAGTTGATAGGGTGTACTTCGAAGGTGGTCCCATTTGAATTTAAAAGATGAAATCCACCCCTAAGGATGGCAACATGAAGGATATTGATCACTCACCCTCTGAATTCTGGTCCGTTAACCGATTCTATCAGGCATAACTTTGTACTCGGTTCTTCGATTTGGATGATTCTTTTTTTAATAGATAGGGTATACCTTATATTTAGATTTCGAAAGGAATTATATACCCTTACAGGTAGAAAAATAGGGGATAATTGATTTTTCACTTATGAACATTGGCACACACATACGTAGTTGACAATGACAGATCGCTACTGAGATTATTTCTGTTCCACATCCGTCAAAACCATTATATTCCATGAGAGGATGGAATGATATTCAAAGTAATGAAATAAACTAACTAGAACAACAAAAATAATTTATATTACAACAAATAGTAAAAGTAGATGATCATATTATTCAACTGGTAATAGTTGAAGTAAAGTGGGTAAGTAAGTATTTTGGAAGTAATCAAATAACAAGTAGGTGGAAATGAGTATATTTTAGCCATAAAGAATTGAAAAAAAAAAATTTTAACAAAAAATTAAACAGACGAAATACGGAACTGAAAAGTAAAAAATAAAATAAACCTTCTTAGTCTCAGTAACTAAGCTCCTAAACTAATGTAAGTGACTAATTTTGAGTCGGCGCCAAACAAACAATCAACGAACATCATTAAATTACTTCAAAAGAATTATTAGAATGTCACCGCGCAACTCGATGCCATCATTTTACGCCTTACCTAATTCATTTGCTTGTTTGTTTGGCGCCGACTCAAAATTAGTTACTTAGATTAGTTTAGGAGATTGGTTACTGAGACTAAGAAGGTTTATTTTATTCTTTACTTCTCAGTTCCGTACTTCATCGGTTTAATTTTTTGTTAAAACGTTTTTTTACTTAGGTGCTCAATATGCGCTGACCATTTGAACTTGTCATCCATAACAATTCCAAGTAGTTTAACTTCAGATTTGTTAGCAACAGTATTGTTGGTTGAGTAAACAATGTTTTGAGTTTTGTTTTTATTAAGTTTCAAGAAATTAGAAACGAACCATATTTCGGCTTTTGCTGAAAAATCCATGGAATTTCTTTCCAAGTAGTCTAGTTTTTGTCTAAAGAGAGCAATCATCTGCGTAACAAACACATTTGGTTGGACACATATAATGAAATATGTCATCGATGAAGATGATGAATAACATTGGGCCAAGGATAGAACCTTGAGGAACGCCAAAGTGGATGTTATCAATTTCGGAATAGCAGTTATCTATAAGGACAGCTTGTTTCCTGCCATTCAAGTATGATTCAAATAAGTTCCAAGCAGTGCCACGTATACCATAAAATTGGAGTTTGTCTGAAAGTACTGTGTGAGAGACACAGTCAAAGGCCTTGCTCAAGTCACACATAGACACCATCGTATGTTGATCAGCCTCAAAGCCCTTCACTATGTCCGACACAAGTCTTTGTATTGCTTGAACAGTGGAACAGTTTTGTTTAAAGCCGAATTGACCTTCATGTAGCGTTTTGTAAACAGTAAAGAATAAAATCAGGCGTCCTTTTAAGATAATTAAAAACAAATGCGATTTTTTTTCCACATGATAGGGGGGGTCAGTCCTGAGTATAACTCTGAGTTGGCGCGGCACGGGGGAGTGGGCGTGATCGGCCATCTTGGAAAACGCGTTTTGTCATATCTCCTAAAAGATTTGTCGGACGCGAAAAATACAGGAGATCTTTTGTTTAGATAACTGAATGTTCTTTCATTATGTTTCGATAATTTTTTCTGTTAAATCAATATTTATGCGAGTTTTTAAGTCAAAGTTGGAACGCATGCTTTTTCTGCGAATAACTCAAAAACAATTGATCCTACGTGAAAAATAGTAATTTTAAGAGTTGTAGAACAAAAAATTGTCTATAAATTTTGTTCCGAACGGTTTTTTTATCTACAATAGTTTTCGCACAGTAGATAGCTGAACGAAAATTCTTCACATACAATGAGACTGAAGTGAGGAACAAAAACAGTGGAAATGTGAACGGGGAGCAGAGAGATGATTTCCGAAGGAATTTGTTGTAAAATGAAAGGTCATTGGCAGGGATAAAAAATTGAGAGCCAGGAGATGGTTGAATATAGGCAAAGGTAATAAAGGGATGAAGGATAATTATCAGGGTGAATTCGGGAGAACTGTGCAGTTATTTATAGAGGGAATTCGAGAGGAAGAATGTCCAAGTACGACTTGGGGGTTTAAATCCCGAAGGAAGGCTAGAAATGGTTTGAAAAAACTTGTTATATTTTTTTTTAAGAATAATGAATATTATTATTATCTTTATTTGAATATTTCTTTACATAATCGATAATATTTATTTCAATTTCTTTATATAATGTACATTGTAATAGGTTGAAATACATCAGTAATCCACATTATTCATTTTGTTCTTCCTATTTTTAATGGGGCTGGTTCTAATATTCCAACTAATACCTCTACACAATCCAGTGTTTCGCTCTCACATTCAATTTCTTTTTTTTTCATCTTCTAAAAAGATGTCGTCAGCTCTGATCATCATCAATATTGTCTATTTGTCTTGGCACATTTTCCCACGTTTGGCCTCTCCAAATACTACACATGGAGCCCCGTATGTTCCTTCGCATTTGTGGGGAATAAGTTTCATTAAATCAGGTGCTGCGGGTGGTATGGTGTTGTAGATTGGTTCTTGACCATGTGTTGTTCGTTTCCAACCCCATTATTCAGAGTCTAGACTCATTCCAAGCGATGTTTGAACTTGTTGATGAGTTCGGATGACTTGTTTACACCAAGCGTCAAAGTAGAATGATGCCAGCAAATGGTGGATCAAGCGCTTCCGTAAGGCCCTTCACAGCTGCTACAATATGGCGTCACTACCCCCCACAACGTCAATTCACCTGTTCCGTGCATCTGTCTCATTATATGTAAATAGTTTTCGTTTGGCTATCTACTATGCGAAAACTATCGTGAATAGGAAAAAAGTTGGAATATAATATGTAGAAAATTTTTCGCTCTACAACTTCCAAAATACTATTTTTCACGTAGAATCAATTGTTTTTGAGTTATTCGCAGAAAAAGCATGCGGTCCAACTTGACTCAAAAACTTGCATAAATATTGATTTGACAGAAAACATGTGGAACATAATCAAAGAACATCTAATTATCTAAGAAAAAAATTCTGTATTTTTTGCGTTGGACAAACCATCTAGGAGATATATGATAAAACGCGTTTCCCAAGATAGCCGCTAATGCACACCCGCGCCGCGCCAACTCAGAGTTATACTCAGGATCAACCCCCTATCACGTGGAAAAAAATTCGCTTCTGTAGCCTAATGTTTTAGGGCTGCCATTTTTATCCCTGCCGACTGAACTATAAATCCAAGCTGTGAGCGCCGCGGTAACGGATGTATGGCACCAGGGTCTCAAGGAAACGGTGTCACAACGGAGCCTCCGAAAAACAGTAATCAGCCTAAATCCTGTGCAGAAGGCACCACAGGGCTGTACCAACCCCTTCCCCCTCACTCACTCGTGGAAACAAATGACCACTGAGCCGAAATACCGAAAGGAAATGAGGACAACTTTTGGCCTTCTCGGTTCCTTTCAGGGCACTGGAGAGGATGTGATATCAAGCGTTCTACGGGATCGGAAGAGAACTCTTCAGGGTGCTGAACAAATGAAAGAGGACGTTCAGATGAACCTCCAGCACTGTAATGTAGCCACGGCAGTTGCAGAGGAGGGACCTCGAAGTGGCCCCCAATCGGGAACCATGGATATGACATGTTGGAAAAATGGTATGGGAGAGACGAGTGGAGAGCTATTGTGTAGCAGATCAACTAGGATCTCCTGGACCTGAACTCTTATCAGGTATGATACAATGGGCCAAAAGGCTCAAGTTTCATTGGAGGCCACGGCCAGATGAGTCTACAGCGTGGAGGTTTTAGTGGGTAAATCTGAGCCAGGGACTCCCACACTACCGCAATGTGTCCATAAAGGATTCCCTCTATCCTCAAAAAAAGGGGTGGGTGCCCCGTGTGTGAATAGCAACATTGTTGTTGTTGTTCGTAGAGTTTTGCACAATTCAATGAATTTCTTCCTATCCAAACCAACTGAAAATCATTACCAAATGGGTAATATTCCTCAATCATGTCTCAAACCCCAAAGACCGTTTTTAACTACCGGAAGGGATTTTGCTGGTCCATTTTATGTCAAAGATGGCAAAACCAGAAATCGAAAAATAATTAAATGTTATCTCAGTGTATTTGTATGTTTTATTATAAAACCAGCTCATCTTGAATTATCTGATGATCTTTCTACCGATTGATTTTTGAGATGCTTAACCAGATCATATCTAGGAGAGGGATTTGTAGTGACATATTTTCAGATAACGGCACACATTTTGTTGGTGCTTAGAAAAAGCTGAAAATTATATTATCAAATCGAAAGAAAAATTCAAAATTCACTGAGTTTTTAGCGGTGAATAAAATAAATTGACATTTTATTCCACCATACGCTCCCAACTTTAGGGGCCTTTGGGAATCCTGTGTTAAATCAACGAAATTTCATCTTAAGAGATAATTTGGTAATTCGCATCTGACATATGAGGGCTTAAACACTGTGATCACTCAGATTGAAGCTGTTCTCAATTCCAGACCCTTATCAAATGATCCTAATGATCTCTTCCTTTTAACCCCTTCTCATTTCCTTATTGGCGGGCCTCTCACTACCCTGCCTCTGACTGACGTGAGCGATATTCCTTTCAATCAACTTTGCCTCCTAAGACTCATCCTGCAGCAATTACAGCATTTTTGGCAGCGTTGGTCACGTGATTACCTGTGCAGTCTGCAAGAAAGGTCCAAATGGAAGAAAACCCATCTAAACCTGAAGGTAGGATCTATAGTCTCACTGAAGGATGATAATTCAGTTTATGCTGGAAACTTGGACGAATCATTTGAATTCTCCCAATGGACTGATAGGATGCATTCTCCCAATAGACAATTGATAAGTGAAATATTCAGAAAATACTTTTCTCATTGTTATTTTGAAAGGCAATCCATGTTCTGTTCATGCTGTGTTATTCATCACTCTTATGTAAATTTAGATACCTTGTAGTTAATGATTAGTCAGGAAATCACTTGGATAACTTAAAAAAGAAAAAATGAATCATTGGTATCATTGTTAAGATGTACACAAGACGAATAAGGTCATTCTCATTTCAATAATTTTCTCCTCAAAAAAGGTAGAAAAAATTCATTAATAACCAGTAAGTGACGTGAAAAACCTCACGACAACGAACAGCAGGTATCACATGAACTTCAATGGAAATCAACATATATTTTTGTTGTTCTTTGAGTAGCAAGACTTTTGTCATTATGTGATAATCACTTTGAATGTTTTCACGATTTTGACGTCAAAAGTACTGTGATTATTTTCAATTTGTCGTGAAATACCTCACTTTTGATGAAAATGCAATACTATTTAAGTAGATACTGAATCATTTCATTTCGTCAAAATCGTAAAAACATACAAAGTGATTATCACATAATGACAAAAGTCTTGCTTCATGCAATTCGAATCCCCCTTCCTGACTCTTTCCTTGATAGCACAGACTTTCAGGCGATGTAACTTCCTAACGGGACCCTTAAAGATACCATTCGACTATTCCCATCTGCCAAACTCCTCGGAGCAGATTGCTATCATTGATCACCACGAATTTGTAAGTTGGGTTCATCGTTGTTGATTAATCAAAGTGGGAATATATTCACGAAGCCAACGTTTTCTGAATATGTCTGCCAAGTATTGTGACACTCTCCATTGTTTTTGCAGAAGCAAATCTCTCTCAGTGAAAACTCCAGGGGCTCAATTCTTGAAATCGCAGGAAATTTTTCTCCAGAGAATTATTTCATACTTTCAAATTCTCTTGGGAAATATGAAACGTAGGAATAGTTCATCTTGGACGACATAGGAAGTGTTTCCAAAAGGAACACATAAGTGACGTATATCGAGTATGATTTCGGTAGGATTTATATTTTAACCATTCACATTCTCGAAAAAAAGAGAGGTTTTATTGTTACCCCTGTAAATTATGAATTTGAATGTGGGGGTTTATTGGTTTGAATTCTCGTACTGATACGAATTTTGAAATGACAAAGAGAAATTTTGTTAGCGATAAACAAAAAACTCTTGATAGTTATTATTGAAAATGATGATGAAAGGCAAATTTACTAATAAATAAGCTGCTCTCGCCTGTTGGTCATATTATTGATATTGAACGTTCCTTCTTGCATTTTCCCGATTTTGTCAAAAATAAAAAACGAAAACAATCAAATCTCAAAAAACAACAAAAAGAATCGTGTTCAGCCAATCAATCTTACCAGTGAATTATATTTCTCCTAGTGAAAACTTGGAGAAAGTATTCCTACAATTTTTAAAGGAATCGACTCCTTAAATAAGTGTCAAGAATAGCAAAATCCAGTGAGAAAATGACGTAATTTTCACTAGAGAAGATTTTCCTGCAAATTCAAGAATTGGGTCCCAGGTGTGATAAGTGTCAAAGACTCTCCTATAAAGATATCATTTGATGAAATGCTCACTAAATCTTGGGAATCTTCAGAAACATGTGTCAGCGGGCGGCTAGTTACAATATATTCCACCTCAGCGAACAATGTTTGTAAAACCTCTCCTTCGGGGTGTCTTTCTAACCTCTTCTTTGGGATGTTTTTCTTTCATAATCGCCGTGAGAGCCCTTTCAAAACATCATATTAGTCGTTCCCCGCTACCCTCCATATGGGGAGCAGAGGGGATATTCAGTTGATGCCTCTACTCGTCATATCGTCAACCACAGTATTAATTTCTAAGTCTTCTAGAGCGTCTGAAAGTGCTTTATTTGCTCCATTGAAATTCGTTCCACTATCGGACCAAAATACCTTAACTGCTCTGCGTCTTACAAGAAATCTTCTCATCGCCATCATGCACGAATCTGCTTCCAACGAATGGGCAATATCGACATGGATTGCTCTCATCGTTAAGCATGTGAATAATATGCCGTAACGTTTCTCGAGCGGTCTTTCAATTTTCACTTGAAACGGACCGAAATAATCAATTCCAGTTGCTGAAAATAGTTTTTGACTCATCAGCGATTTTCTAGAGGTAAAAGGACCATCTTCGGTTGGAGTTGAGGTGCAGATTGTTTCCGACAAAACATACATTGTATGATAACTTTCTTCACTGATGTGCTAATTCGGTGTATCCAAAATTTTTTTCCTCTGCTCATTTATAAGTGTTTCAACACCCTGATGATAATTTTCCTTATGGAAATGCGTAATAATTTTTTGTGTGTGAATATGTTCACCACCTAAAATAAAAGGTTCTTTCTGTATGATAACTACAGTTTCGATCTTCATTATTCTTCTAGAAATCCTCAATAAACCATCATTGTCTAAAAAATCGAGAGTTTATGAAGCCTTCCGCTTCTGTTGGGCACGTTATTTTCAATACTCATTCTGTCGGTCGCAAAACAGGATTCTTTCTTTGGTATTGTTAAATATTCGAGAGTTGTGGAGTTTTGATTGGTACAACCCTTGCTTTGGAAGCTACCAGTATAACTTCAACAGGGGTTTCAAAGCTAAATCGAAGGAAAATTGCACTAGCATATACATATTCACTCGCATCAGAAAAAAACATGAATTGGAATAGATGAAGCCTCTCCTCTTCTAGTGGTATTTCGATATTCATTGCTTCGTTCAATTCTTTGAGCCATAATTGCCATTTTTTGAACATATTTTCGCTAATGAAATCATCCCACTCAATACCTGCGCGCCAAATATTTTGTAAGAGTATTACTGATGGGGGACAATAAACCAAGAGGGTCGTACACAGACATGGCCGTTTTTAGTACTTGTCGTTTGGTTGGAATTTTCAAACCTTTGATGATTTCATCGGATACTTTATGAAATTTCAACTTGAAGTGAACATAATATCTGGTTGAATTCCAAATCTTCCCGAGAATGTTTTCATCCTTTGTTTGCATGTTGATTTCTGTACTCATATGATTGGCTTAAAGATGATTTGGTATTCCCCGAAATGAAGTTCCTAATTTCAAAACCACCCTGTGCATGAATGTGGATCACTCCGTTAACCAATTTGATGGCATCTTTCCTCATTGTCAGCGCCATCTAAGTAGTCATCAACGTAATGATTATCTCTGATGGCTTTCACTGCTCGAGGAAAACGATCGAAATATAAATCTGCATTTTAATTTTTTACAAATTGAGCTAAAATAGGGGCTGAAGTTGTCTCAAAAAGCATAGCGACCATGCTGTATATTCTTGGAGGAATCGTTCCATCCGAATCAAGCCAAAGGAAACCTTGAGCGTAGGTATCTTCATCAGGTATTCGAACTCGATTGAACATTTCGCGGATATCATCCACGAATGCAATTCTATGGAAGTGAGCAGGTCAGGTCCTGTGAGCAGAAAGTCGTTCGAAGAAGTTCCGTGAGACTTCGTTGCTACATCGGATACTACTCTCACCTTTTCTGGTTCATTGGGATTCAAGATTTTCGACAGTTCGAATATTTGTCAGTTTATGAAATTTTGAGGATTTTTTTCCTGTAATATCTGCCTGAACAATTTGTAAACGTAGACCCACTGCATACGTAACAAACGGACTGTAAAATATTATGAAATTTATAAATCGACGGAACGGAATTTTTGCGCATGGGTAGAGGTGATGAGTGACATTCAACATAACCTACACATTATACGAAACATAAACAGCCTGTATTGGTTTAGATTTGTATTATTATTATAAATATTTATCTATGTTTCGTTTTCCGTGTCACAATGGATTGGCCGGACGCAAGAAACGCACTGTAAAAAGATGGAAGTTGGCCAACTCTTCCGTTCCAGTCCATTTCACTTACGTTACGTCATGCGTTTACGTTCATTTATAAACAAGAGTACATAAATTATATAGTTGATCTTTTTGCAGTGCGTCTACATTTACAGTCCGTCAAACTATAAATCCAGCTTTAGAGTTTCAGCATTTGCTTCATCTGAATATTCTTCTCCAAATATAGTACATAATTGTTGGAGCACTGAAATACTGAGAGATTTGCTGACCATTTCATAGTGCTTTTCATTTTCTGGGCTATTTTATGGAAAACTGAAGCCATTAAAGGAAAGGATTTGTCTTCTTACTGCTTTTCCTTCGAAATAAGTTCCATATAATGCAAAATGAAGGTTTTCCAGCATGTATTTCTCGCAGACATTTTTAAATTTCTCTTCCACACCTGGTACATCTCGAAGCATATTAGTTTGTGTCATGAATTCTTGATTTTTTAGATTGTAGAAGACTGTATGAACACGTGCTTCAGCTCGAAGGACCACAATTTGTCGTGAAATACCTCACTTCTGATGAAAATTCAATACTATTCAAGAAGATACCATAGACAAATTAAAAATAAAGAGACTGAAACATTGGCGATCTTGACCACCAAGTTTTTGGTACGGCCAGTCGCGCATGGAGGCGCTGCCCGCAATCGACAGACGACTGATGATATGATGATATGATAATTTTCCAATTTCGCCATTTAACAGAAAATAGAAGTTAATTGTTTACAAATGTATTTTTTATTATGATAAACCACGCAATAATTTCAGAAAAATTCTTGTCATCTAAAAATTAATGTCATCGAAAAATTAATGACAGAAATTATACTATACTACTATACTTGCTTGAATTAGGAACCCAATGTCGAAAATAGAATGTTTTGTTATTCGAGTTGACGCTGAATTTCCTGGAAATATTCTTCTACAAGGTAAAATATAAGCTGCTTTTCACAAACTGATACTTATTTCCATCCATCAGTTGCAGAAATATTTTCACAAACTGATACTTAGTTCCATTTGAGGAAAGTAGTAGATGGGTCACTACGTCGTACCCCCTCCACTTTTTTCCCTAAAAAATTAGGCCCCGCCCACTTCGCAAAAAAAAAAGTCCACCCTTCACCCAATGAGAATGCCTAATGATATATATCTTTGCATAAGCTCCTCCTCATTCGTCCAATGAGAAATCACATCATTAAGAGAAAAAGATGGCGCAGCTATACATTTGATTCATACAGAGATTCATTTTTTCTATTAATTTCCCCTCATTGTTAATAAATATAGGCCCCTGCCACTGGAGAAGGACCGCCAGACAACCTGAGCGGAGATATCTTGGTCGTGAAACTTGTATTCATTAAGGAAATCGAACAACTTGACCCAATTATCGTTTAAAAAAAAAAATTCTCCGGGGTATTGATAGGTGCGTCGTGAAACTTGTATTCATTAAGGAAATCGAACAACTTGACCCAATTACGATGGGGTATCTAGATTAAAAGATGACCAGTCTTCGAAATATCGGAAAGTTATTCTGAAATTGATTATCCAATTTATCCAAAACACATGACTGAAAGGTTTGTTAATTATTTTGGTCGGGAGATGCAAATTAACTGAATTCTCACGGGATAGAGGAATATCACGATAGGTGCGTCGTGGAACTTGTGTTCATTAAGGAATTCGAAGCGGTATTACTATACCCAATTATCTAGGGGTTCCCAGACTAGATTAAATCTTGGAAATAAATGTATTTCCAATGCTTTTTTCATATTATGGTAAAACATGCCAATAAGTATTCTGAAGAGTCCCGAACATATCTGGGAAGATAATTTTCATTTTCAATTAAATGGCTTTGTGGGGTGTTTATAAATAGTCGAGCAAACCGTACAGTCGGTCTCATTCGAATTTAAACGTTTTTGTGTGCGTGTTGAAATTTATCAGCGACATTCTGTGTTCTTCAATATTAACATTGGTAAGTTTTTTTATTTATTAACCTCTACCATTTTGATATCATTAGTGTTACAAGCCCAAGTGAACGAAGGAAAAATCCCCTTGTAAATAATTAAATAGAATTCTGATAACCTTTTCTTATATCACTAGTAAATTCTCAAATCCAATCAATCCCCGCAGAGTTACCTGTGTGTTACTATGCAAAAATATTTTTTCCGAATTATGTGGAAGAAATAATTCATTATTCTGAAATATATTAAACAATTGTTGTTGATTGTTTTCATAAAGAACAGACATGATAAGTGATTTTTGTAGACTCTAATAATATGTGAGAAAATGGTACAGAACGATAACTCAATATCTTGGATTATATGTCGTTTTTATCAGATTTTGGAATACCCTTCCTTGCAATTCACCAGACACTTCATCTCCTACAAGTATAGACCCTTATTCGTATGCCCTGTATGGCTGTTCTAGAAGGTTGGGTTCTAGACTTCATCAATGGATGAAACATATGCCAGCTGCTCATTCCACCAGTCCTTGATTTCATGCATGACGTTACTAGCTTTCGGAACAGTTGTCCTGCTGTTGAACAGTTCCCTTGAAATCCTACTCTCGCTGTCATCCAGATGCGATAAAAAAATTTAAGTACCACAGATGGTCGTGTATTTTTTCTTGGTCACAATACGTTTTTTTTTTCTGGTCTTGAGCAGGGTCAGACAGGGTTGGGGCTGAGAATTTCCTTCCTGAACTACCCAACACTGTCTGATCTTGAAGATTTGTAGCCTTCTGTTTTCTCGCTTCATTCTCCTTATTCGCTTCAACTTCGGCTTCTTGATCGAGAGTATCATTTTTGTTTTTTTCTACAGGATCAGGTATTGTTACTGCTTCATTCGTTGCTCTGAGGCCAGCTATAAAACTGTTCTACTGTTTCTAAAAAAAACTTTAATGTTTTATTTCATATTATTTGTGATTGGGTTATTTACAAATCAAAATAGTGTGAACCAAAGGTAATAGGATTTTTATAATTACTTTAATTTTTATATTAGGAACTACCTGTTTGATTCACAATAGTGACAAATATATTCTAGTTTCATCAAATTATAAATCTTGCTTATTACAACAATTGAGATTATCATTACTCTTATCTACAAATAACGTCAATGATTCCATTATATATAACTGGCCATGAATTTATAAGAGACATGTTATGTTAGTCATATGATTTTAAGGAATAATTTTTCAAAATCATTGATACATTTATGTTAGTCATTGATTTTATTTCAAACTTATTTAAAACTGATTTACTCAAGAAAATTTTCAATTGTTTGATTGGTTTTGTGTTGACAATTGAGAGACCAGATTTGCCCTGGGGATCCCTTAACACTTCAACCTGCAGGGGTCTCTTGTACCGTGTTGTAATTGATTCGTTAATGGAATTAAGATTGTGCTTTTCACGAGGTTCAACAACCTATTCATTATTTCGGATTCATGCTGGTTTCCACGTGCCCATCATGATTGTTGAAAAAATCAAACAAAAGTATTGATAGGAATTGGCAGATTTAGGTTTTGAGTTTTTTGAAAGTTTAATTTTTTACTTAAAACTCAGGGTGGATTACCGAAAATAGTTCAAAATCGAGTTTCTTCTATTCAACAGATAACCTACATTTTGAACATGATACAGATTTACCAGCACTCTTTTTATAAAATTTAAATTTGAAGGTGTCACTATTTTGGCAATCAATCAATATACTTTATTGTCATGAAGAACGTACATTCTTGTGGACAAAGCACTAACTTATGTTATTAAAAAGGTAATGAGCTACAACTAAGTCATTTACATATAGGAGATAAATAAACAAATACAATAGTAAAACATGTAAATTATGTGAAATAAAATAATAGGGTTTTTCGGAATATATGCTAATTGATGTTATAATCGAAGGCAGTTCAAATATAGTAAATTAAAATGAATTGAAGGGAATCAGCATAAAATTCTTCCAAGGTATAGTAGGGTCGGCTACATAGCAAGAAGTAAACAGCCTTTTTAAATTTATCTACGGTGTTAATCTCTCTAACGACAAAATGTCTCCGCAATGAAGATGGCATCAACAGTATGCAACTTATGTAGGACAAAAAGACGTTTGCAAGGATCCCGTGCCTTTGCTTCAGAAATATATCTAATTGCTCTTTTTTTGTGAAGTCAAGATGTTTCTGCATGATATTATTATTGCAAACACCCCAAAACGGGTGTGCTGTATCTCAGATGGGACTCAATCAATGCGTGGTATACTGTTTTTGCTGCTGAAGACCCTAGTTCATATGACACCCTTCTTACAGCAATACAACCAGAGGCCAGTTTTTCGTATGGATTAATTGCATGCTCTTCAAATTTTAGATTATTGTTAATGATCACCCCTAAAAACTTTATGTTGTTACGGCTCTCTATGTAACCATTTTCTAGTTCGACATTACCAAGATCGCACTTAAAGTATAGCATGTTGGTTTTTTTTTACGTTAAGGGCAAGACGGCTAGAGTCACACCAACTTTTTTACTTTTTCCAGATCAATTTTATTTTTGTCATGCCATAATATTGTGGTTTCATCAGCGAAAATTGTAAATCTGCCGAGATATCTATTCTCATTAGATCGTTTATGTACAGCAAAAAAAAAAAGGTAGGGCCAAGTATGGATCCTTGTGGTACACCACAATTAACCGGTGCTTTATCAGGAATGGTTGAGGTTTTGACCATTTGTGTGCGGTTTGTTAGGTATGATTCAATCCATTTATTCACTACTACTCTGAAGCCATAGCGGTGAAGCATAGCCAATAGTATTCGATAACGCAGTCAAACGCCTTGGAGAAGTCGCAGAACACGGCTGCCGCAGCCTCTCCGGAGTTGACATTTGTGTATAATTCCTGGAGAAATGAGAAGATAACATCACATGAGTTTTTATTTCCCTGTAATCCATACTGAGTTTGATATATTAGACTGTGCTTTATTAAGAATTTAGTCATTCTGATTTTTACGATTTTTTCAATAACTTTTGCCAGAGCTGGTATTAGAGAAATCGGCCGGAAATTTGCTGGTTTATCTTGCGCCACCTTTATGTTAGGGAATTACAATAGCTGTTTTTAGGAAGTCTGGGAATACACCTCTCTGAAATGACATATTAATTGAGGTGGCTAATGTATGAAGAGCGTCTTCTGGCAGGTTCTCAAGCACTCTTATAGAAATCTCATCAATTCCATGCGTATTTTTATTTTCAATTGACAACAATACTTCTTTACTCAACATTATCTGTATCATAAAATAAGATTGACTGACTTCTAGTAAGTCTCACTAGAACGTCCTGTATATTTTTATATTCTAGTAAATCCGTTATCTAATAGTATCGATATCTGATTATTCCTTTCACTTACATTTGCTAATCGATTTTTTCAAGCACCCTCCAACCACGTTCTTATTGTCTGCTTTGCAACTGCTTTATCGATTATGTTCTCAAATTCTTCTCTGGCAAAGAACTCTTCCAACTGAAGAGCTTTTCTGATGTCAACTGAACGATAGGAAAGCATACTGAAAGATAAATCATCAGGAGATATCAAATTTCAAAATATTTACATACTTGATGACATCGTGAAAAGTTACATCTACTCCAATGTGTAATCTCTCTAACTCGTAACATATGTGTTTGAATAAAAGTCTGTCTTTTTGGGGATCTACTTCCAGTCGTCCCTTGAGAAGCCTGAGTATGAATGTGACCTGCAAAAAAAAAATTACATTCAGGAAATGAATTGGAGTTTTAAAGTACTCACTCTTCGCACTGGTATAACACCTCCTTGATGTACAACATTCCAAGTATTCTGAAAATTCTTTATATCCGCATATGATAACAATGCATCTTCTTCGTTTGAATAGAATAGAGAAAAGTTCTACATGATGATAGCTAAAATTGTGTGTTCCATTTTATAAGAGATTGAAATAAAATCAAATACAAAACAAGCAGTTCTGAGACAAAAAGCAATGTGACCCTCGACACAACATTCACCTGAGACATTTCCCAAGTGAAAAATTCACCAAAATAAGAATTTTGAAATTTATTACATTCAGTATGAAGCAATATAAATATTTTGAACTTATTTTGAATTATTTTTGCCACAAAGTGTTCAGCACCTTATATTTCTGAAAAGGTGCATTTGAAACGATACTTCATGTAAGAATCAACATGTATTCTTGTTTTTTTCGAAAATGACTTTTTTCTAGATCAGAATTCTGAGATTATTTTAAGCAATATTTCATGTGGTATTTGTTTCAGCCAAACTTCCTTTTTTTTTATTTAGATCTTCATTCTTTCAGTCAAATCAATATTGTTCGTACTCACCCACAAGAAGATTCAGAACGATGTAAGTTATGATAACGTAAAAATTACAAAAATATATTAAGGATCCATAAAATTCCCGCAGTCGGTCTGCCAATAGTTTTCAGTAGTAAGGTGGTTGAATCATACAGTCATGCATTATTTTATTCCAATCCTCACCAGTGACTATCCGGAATATTATTGGTATATCTTGAAATATTACAAAATTATGAGCGTTCTGTTAGCTGTCTGGAATACATAACGTGACTGTTGACACTTGTTCATTTGTTCCTTTTAATAGCAGACAGTGATAATTATGAGCAAATCTAAAACACAGGTACTGCATTGAAACATTGAATGAAACAACAAACAAAATTGTATTTCTCATTGCTTTGTGCAAAAAAAAAGGAGAAATGGTGTTATTTGATTGAACCCAGAAGCAAAGTGTATGTTTGTGAATATCATTTTGATGAAAGTATGGGTAAATATTCAATACTATAATACTAATTATTAAGTTCATTTTAAAAAATTGTTCCTCATGAGGATTATTATAAAAAAACATCTCTTTATATTCAGTGGGCGAAGTAAATTCATTAAGAACGATAAAACTGAGAAATCTGGAGTACATATATTGTGGCTCTTGTGCAAGTTTTTACATAGGCCAAACACTCAAAAGCGATTATCAAAACATAGGAAGGGTTTTGTCAAACTTGGAATTCAACTTTTGATTGAAAAACATTGTTTTGTTAACGATTTTGAAATATTACATATAGAAAAGAAATGTTTTAAACTCGACCCTCTCGACATGATACATCGTAATTGTTGAGTTAGTATATTATCTCCACCTGAAGAAGCTATTGTATTGCGAAACATGTGTTGTGATTTTATGAACTCAATTTACTGAAAATCATTTAGTGAAGTGAATGTCGTTTGTTTGTTTTAAAACTTTAAGAGTTTTGATCTGTAGTTTTTCAAAAAAAAAAATATTTCCAACAGAGGTACCCAGTAACAGGAAATGCTATTATAGATTACGATATATAATATATATATATATATATATATATATATATATATATATATATATATATATATATATATTATATATATATATATATATTGTTACAAGTTCAATGAATAATTGGGGAAATAGAAGTGAATGTTAAAGCAAATATTTATACACGTAAAAGAGGAAATTAAATTGAATAGAGTATATAACACTAAAAATATTGCAAAGTACCAGTATTAACAAAACAAAATTATAATATTGTTAATTGGGGAAATATATTGAAGTTCATGTTTAATCAAGCTATATACTAAGTATTTATATACATTAAATCAAGAGAAAAAAAACAAGAAAGAAGAGAGAAAAGTAAAAAAGAAATTAAATAGGATACATATCACTGAAAAATCCTGTAAAGTAGCAGCATTGACATAAAATGTATGGATTTATAGGTGGTTAACAATACATGGTATAACAGTGTTCACAGAGACGAATTGAATGTCACAGAGTTCACAAATGTTATTGAAGCTACTACACAATAAATTCAACGGTGATCGTAGCATAATGTTTGTTCGTGACGCTTCGCAATAGAACTTTGTATTGTGTCGATTCTAGGTACTAAGAAGTTTAAAAGAGCGCTACAATCAATATTATTGTTTATTCGTTTGTGTATGAATTTAATACCAAGAATAACTCTCCTTGTTTCCAACGCTGTCATTTCAAATCGCGACAACAAAATATTGTGGTCGATGCCTCTTACAGGATATTGTCCATGAAAAACTGATTTGACAATAATTTAATGAAAACTTCTCAAGTATTTATATTTTTTCAAGGGTGATTAAAAAATGGCATATTTTTCAAAATTGAATGAAAGGTGACATTGACATATTACTTTTTAGGAGAGCAAACTTTGAGTCACCAGTCACAGGTGTGGCTATGCTATTCCGGATAGTCACTGGTGAGGATTGGAATAAAATAATGCATGACTGTATGATTCAAACCAACCTTACTACTGAAAACTATTGGCAGACCGACATAACTACATCGTTCTGAATCTTCTTGTGGGTGAGTACGAACAATATTGATTTGACTGAAAGAATGAAGATCTAAATAAAAAAAAAAGGAAGTTTGGCTGAAACAAATACCACATGAAATATTGCTTAAAATAATCTCAGAATTCTGATCTAGAAAAAAGTCATTTTCGAAAAAAACTAGAATACATGTTGATTCTTACACGAAGTATCGTTTCAAATGCACCTTTTCAGAAATATAAGGTGCTGAACACTTTGTGGCAAAAATAATTCAAAATAAGTTCAAAATATTTATATTGCTTCATACTGAATGTAATAAATTTCAAAATTCTTATTTTGGTGAATTTTTCACTTGGGAAATGTCTCAGGTGAATGTTGTGTCGAGGGTCATAAAAAGTGTCACATTGCTTTTTGTCTCAGAACTGCTTGTTTTGTATTTGATTTTATTTCAATCTCTTATAAAATGGAACACACAATTTTAGCTATCATCATGTAGAACTTTTCTCTATTCTATTCAAACGAAGAAGATGCATTGTTATCATATGCGGATATAAAGAATTTTCAGAATACTTGGAATGTTGTACATCAAGGAGGTGTTATACCAGTGCGAAGAGTGAGTACTTTAAAACTCCAATTCATTTCCTGAATGTAATTTTTTTTTTGCAGGTCACATTCATACTCAGGCTTCTCAAGGGACGACTGGAAGTAGATCCCCAAAAAGACAGACTTTTATTCAAACACATATGTTACGAGTTAGAGAGATTACACATTGGAGTAGATGTAACTTTTCACGATGTCATCAAGTATGTAAATATTTTGAAATTTGATATCTCCTGATGATTTATCTTTCAGTATGCTTTCCTATCGTTCAGTTGACATCAGAAAAGCTCTTCAGTTGGAAGAGTTATTGGCCAGGGAAGAATTTGAGAACATAATCGAGAAAGAAGTTGCAAAGCAGACAATAAGAACGTGGTTGGAGGGGTGCTTGAAAAAAATCAGATTAGAAATGTAAGTGAAAGGAATAATCAGATATCGATACTATTAGATAACGGATTTACTAGAATATAAAAATATACAGGACGTTCTAGTGAGACTTACTAGAAGTCAGTCAATCTTATTTTATGATACAGATAATGTTGAGCTAAAAGAAGTATTGTTGTCAATTGAAAATAAAAATACGCATGGAATTGATGTCATTTCAAGGTGTATTCCCAGACTTCCTAAAAACAGCTATTGTAATTCCCTAACATAAAGGTGGAATTAAATGTCATTTCAGAGAGGTGTATTCCCAGCTTCCTAAAAACAGCTATTGTAATTCGCTAACATAAAGGTGGCGCAAGATAAACCAGCAAATTTCCGGCCGATTTCTCTAATACCAGCTCTGGCAAAAGTTATTGAAAAAATCGTAAAAATCAGAATGACTAAATTCTTAATAAAGCACAGTCTAATATATCAAACTCAGTATGGATTACAGGGAAATAAAAACTCATGTGATGTTATCTTCTCATTTCTCCAGGAATTATACACAAATGTCAACTCCGGAGAGGCTGCGGCAGCCGTGTTCTGCGACTTCTCCAAGGCGTTTGACTGCGTTATCGAATACTATTGGCTAAGCTTCACCGCTATGGCTTCAGAGTAGTAGTGAATAAATGGATTGAATCATACCTAACAAACCGCACAACAAATGGTCAAAACCTCAACCATTCCTGATAAAGCACCGGTTAATTGTGGTGTACCACAAGGATCCATACTTGGCCCTACCTTTTTTTTTTTGCTGTACATAAACGATCTAATGAGAATAGATATCTCGGCAGATTTACAATTTTCGCTGATGAAACCACAATATTATGGCATGACAAAAATAAAATTGATCTGGAAAAAGTAAAAAAGTTGGTGTGACTCTAGCCGTCTTGCCCTTAACGTAAAAAAAAACCAACATGCTATACTTTAAGTGCGATCTTGGTAATGTCGAACTAGAAAATGGTTACATAGAGAGCCGTAACAACATAAAGTTTTTAGGGGTGATCATTAACAATAATCTAAAATTTGAAGAGCATGCAATTAATCCATACGAAAAACTGGCCTCTGGTTGTATTGCTGTAAGAAGGGTGTCATATGAACTAGGGTCTTCAGCAGCAAAAACAGTATACCACGCATTGATTGAGTCCCATCTGAGATACAGCACACCGTTTTGGGGTGTTTGCAATAATAATATCATGCAGAAACATCTTGACTTCACAAAAAAAAAAGAGCAATTAGATATATTTCTGAAGCAAAGGCACGGGATCCTTGAAACGTCTTTTGTCCTACAAGGTTGCATACTGTTGATGCCATCTTCATTGGGAGACATTTTGTCGTTAAGAGATTAACACCGTAGATAAATTTAAAAGGCTGTTTACTTTTGCTATGTAGCCGACCCTACTATACCTTGGAAGAATTTTTATGCTGATTCCCTTCAATTATTTTAATTTTACTATATTTGAACTGCCTTCGATTATAACATCAATTAGCATATATTCCGAAAAACCCTATTATTTTATTTCACATAATTTACATGTTTTACTATTGTATTTGTTTATTTATCTAAATATGATCTTAATTATTATAAAACTTTCTTGACTAGTTGTAGCTCATTACTTTTAATAACATAAGTTAGTGCTTTGTCCACAAGAATGTACGTTCTTCATGACAATAAAGTATATTGATTGATTGCCAAAATAGTGACACCTTCAAATTTAAATTTTATAAAAAGAGTGCTGGTAAATCTGTATCATGTTCAAAATGTAGGTTATCTGTTGAATAGAAGAAACTCGATTTTGAACTATTTTCGGTAATCCACCCTGAGTTTTAAGTAAAAAATTAAACTTTCAAAAAACTCAAAACCTAAATCTGCCAATTCCTATCAATACTTTTGTTTGATTTTTTCAACAATCATGATGGGCACGTGGAAACCAGCATGAATCCGAAATATATGAATAGGTTGTTGAACCTCGTGAAAAGCACAATCTTAATTCCATTAACGAATCAATTACAACACGGTACAAGAGACCCCTGCAGGTTGAAGTGTTAAGGGATCCCCAGGGCAAATCTGGTCTCTCAATTGTCAACACAAAACCAATCAAACAATTGAAAATTTTCTTGAGTAAATCAGTTTTAAATAAGTTTGAAATAAAATCATATGACTAACATAACATGTATCAATGATGTTTGAAAATTATTCCATACTTTTAGAAAATGATAATGCATAGCAATTATCTGTTTTCTTTTAATTATCCTTCTTTCTCGATTTCTTTCAATATAAAGATTAGCAATTATAAATTCATGGCCAGTTATATATAATGGAATCATTGACGTTATTTGTAGATAAGAGTAATGATAATCTCAATTGTTGTAATAAGCAAGATTTATAATTTGATGAAACTAGAATATATTTGTCACTATTGTGAATCAAACAGGTAGTTCCTAATATAAAAATTAAAGTAATTATAAAAATCCTATTACCTTTGGTTCACACTATTTTGATTTGTAAATAACCCAATCACAAATAATATGAAATAAAACATTAAAGTTTTTTTTAGAAACAGTAGAACAGTTTTATAGCTGGCCTCAGAGCAACGAATGAACAATCAACTAAAAGAAAAGAAAACAGAAGGCTACAAATCTTCCAAGATCAGACAGTGTTGGGTAGTTCAGGAAGGAAATTCTCAGCCCCAACCCTGTCTGACCCTGCGTCAAGACCAGAAAAAAAAAACGTATTGTGACCAAGAAGAAAAATACACGACCATCTGTGGTACTTAAATTTTTTTTATCGCATCTGGATGACAGCGAGAGTAGGATTTCAAGGGAACTGTTCAACAGCAGGACAACTGTTCCGAAAGCTAGTAACGTCATGCATGAAATCAAGGACTGGTGGAATGAGCAGCTGGCATATGTTTCATCCATTGATGAAGTCTAGAACCCAACCTTCTAGAACAGCCATACAGGGCATACGAATAAGGGTCTATACTTGTAGGAGATGAAGTGTCTGGTGAATTGCAAGGAAGGGTATTCCAAAATCTGATAAAAACGACATATAATCCAAGATATTGAGTTATCGTTCTGTACCATTTTCTCACATATTATTAGAGTCTACAAAAATCACTTATCATGTCTGTTCTTTATGAAAAACAATCAACAACAATTGTTTAATATATTTCAGAATAATGAATTATTTCTTCCACATAATTCGAAAATATTTTTGCATAGTAAACACAGGTAACTCTGCGGGATTGATTGGATTTGAGAATTTACTAGTGATATAAGAAAAGGTTATCAGAATTCTATTTAATTATTTACAAGGGGATTTTTCCTTCGTTCACTTGGGCTTGTAACACTAATGATATCAAAATGGTAGAGGTTAATAAATAAAAAAACTTACCAATGTTAATATTGAAGAACACAGAATGTCGCTGATAAATTTCAACACGCACACAAAAACGTTTAAATTCGAATGAGACCGACTGTACGGTTTGCTCGACTATTTATAAACACCCCACAAAGCCATTAATTGAAAATGAAAATTATCTTCCCAGATATGTTCGGGACTCTTCAGAATACTTATTGGCATGTTTTACCATAATATGAAAAAAGCATTGGAAATACATTTATTTCCAAGATTTAATCTAGTCTGGGAACCCCTAGATAATTGGGTATAGTAATACCGCTTCGAATTCCTTAATGAACACAAGTTCCACGACGCACCTATCGTGATATTCCTCTATCCCGTGAGAATTCAGTTAATTTGCATCTCCCGACCAAAATAATTAACAAACCTTTCAGTCATGTGTTTTGGATAAATTGGATAATCAATTTCAGAATAACTTTCCGATATTTCGAAGACTGGTCATCTTTTAATCTAGATACCCCATCGATAATTGGGTCAAGTTGTTCGATTTCCTTAATGAATACAAGTTTCACGACGCACCTATCAAGATATTCTCTACCCCGTGAGAATTCAGTTAGTTTGCATTTTAAACCACCAAAATAATTAACAACCCTTCCTGGGTACGTCGCAATACGGGTAGCCAGGCTCGACGACGTATCATGATTATGGCCCGCTCAGGTTGTCTGGCGGTCCTTCTCCAGTGGCAGGGGCCTATATTTATTAACAATGAGGGGAAATTAATAGGAAAAATGAATCTCTGTATGAATCAAATGTATAGCTGCGCCATCTTTTTCTCTTAATGATGTGATTTCTCATTGGACGAATGAGGAGGAGCTTATGCAAAGATATATATCATTAGGCATTCTCATTGGGTGAAGGGTGGACTTTTTTTTTTGCGAAGTGGGCGGGGCCTAATTTTTTAGGGAAAAAAGTGGAGGGGGTACGACGTAGTGACCCATCTACTACTGAGGAAGTACGAAGATTATCATCAAACTGGAGTATTTCTTAAATCTACTCGTTCTCCTTTATGCTAATAAATGAACAAAATTATTGTAGGTTTGTTGTAAATGTAATTTGTTTTTATTTTGGTTGATTTGATAAGACTGAAGACTATTTTTAATTTTTTGTAGTTTTTCATCGTTTTATTATTGTTTTGTCTGTAGTCGTACCTTGTCCCAGATACAATAAAATGTGTTTTTTATAGTGTCTTGTTTTATAAGAACTTCAATTTTGTTCTTGATATGAAACAAAGATTCATTTTGGAACTTCATTTCAACCACGAACGAACTAACAGATTCTACGAATCGATTACTGTATATATTTTATAAGTGATCGATTTGCCATTCCTGTATTTCATATGGTACAACCATTCAGGAATACAGGAATGGCAAATCGATCACTTATAAAATATATACCATATCAATCATATAAAAGTAACACATTTTAAAAACCCGCCTTATCTTAATCGGTAACTGAAGATAAATCTGTTTTACAAACTTAGTTTGGCCAGTTGCGAGATATGTCGCCACTGTCTAAACGTGGTGCCAACTCTAACTGCAGGTTTGACAACTCTCTTTATTTTTAGTTCCTCTATGGAAGATACTGACAAAAAAACGGAATTATTTTATTTCTCAGTTACAGTACTTCTGATAACGTCAAAATCAAAAAAACATACAAAGTGATTATCACATAATGACAAAAGTCTTGCTTTATGCAACATCACGTATAACAAATTTTTATTTGACCATCATATTAGTAGAAATATTCTTCATTGAAATCAATAGTGGATTCATATTATGGAACATTTTATTACATAATATCGGTACAAAAATCAACAAAATGTATATATTTCAGAAAACACATGAACATCTATAACGATTATCACAAAATTCAAAACAAAAATGCATTTTAACATCGAAGATCTGTTACATATGATATAACTTTTGGAATACACTTGATACAAGCATTTCAACAGAGATCTTTTTCTAGTAGTGATCAAAGGGCAGCACCAATTATCAACAATCATCAAGAACAATTTCATGATACATCATCACATGTATGACCTATTTTAATACTGGCTCTTTTGAAGTCAATTGATTTTTAGGAAACTATACTCCAGCATAGTATGAAAAGAGGTACAGAGCTTGAAAGATAGGAAAACAGTTGATTTGAAACAAAATTCAAAAATAAAATTATTCAACGAATCAACATTTCATGGGGATGTATCGCTTGCCGGGTGGTTTTCCAAATAATGCTTGTTATCTCGGATCTAGACCCTAAAATCGATCGGTAGAATCTAAAATTTGGAAAAAATTGTCATTTTTACCTTTTAAACAAAGATAAAACAACCATGGCTTCACAAAAATGAGTTTTTCGTTGCTTAAAAACTCAACAAAGTGAATACATTTTGCACCAGAGAGATTCTTATCCCCTTAAGGGTGAAGTTTGAAATATTCAATATTAATACTTCACTGAGGAAGTTCTTTTAATGAAGAGAACATGAATTTGACGATATTTTTGGCTTTCTACTTCTCCACTTCATATAAAAATTTGAAAATCTAATAAAAAATTTGCTAAAACTCTTTGTTTCAGAGTTTTTTTCAATATGTGGAAAGTTTCAATGAAAGTCATCTGGAAATACAAACATGATGAAAACAAAATATAATTAAAAAATCATCTTGTATCCAAAAGCTATCTCTGTTTGAGATTTCCAAATGTGAGTTTTAGCGAATTTTCAATTAGATTTTCAATTTCCTAAATGCAATATTAACTCTATTTAGATTCTGATATAATCCATGTGTCAGAATTCAGCTCCCCAGGGCCCTTACTGATTTGTGAGATATTCAGTATTTCAACCCTTAGGGGTGTAGTAAAAAATAGAATCTTCTTATTCCACTCAAACCCTGATATAACTCGGACGCATTGGTTTCTTGATCCGGAGGTATTGCGAAAGAACATATTTTCCAAACTCATGGTTTGGCATTTTACTTCTACCTGTTGAGATTTTTCTGAAATCTCAGGTGGGTTCGCATCCGTTCTTCGTGTGACAAAGCGATTGATAACACTATCAAACAAACTTTATAAGGAACACCTCCTCATACAATCTGAATAAGAAATATCTATTGCAGTAAGCCTATAAAAGAATCCCGCACGAAAACATAGGGGAAATTGGCTCTCGGTCGAATTGGCTGAAATTTTATTGTGTTATAGTAGGATGGGTCATTAAAAAAAAGTGTGAGTTCAAATGATTTTGAATGTTCAGTTTCTGAGATCTAAGCAGCCAAAGTTCGTAAAAACGTCGTATTGGGATTGGGATTGGGATTGACAAAGAAAAGAACTGTTTTTTTAGTCGAAATAAGACAAAGTAAGGATGAAAATGTATTGATCGGAACTCATAAACATGTTCAATTATAATCTTATTGATGTGATTGATTAGGGTGTATACGAGGCGCAGTAAAAAAAATCGTTTTTCCGGATTTTTTTTCCACCATTATTTCAAAACCAACAAGTTATATTTTGTTAAGATATAGTTTCAGTCTATTGTAGGCAAAAAAACGTGTTTTATTTCTTGATGACTCTCTCTGTTTGAAATATATATTTTTTTTTAATTTTCGAGTATACCCCTATACTGAAAACAATTGACAGATCGTTTTGGATTACAAAAAAAGGAATAAATTGCTACTGCCCATGAATAAAAAAAGAGTAACATTCTGATGAACTCAATTGTTCAATATTATCTTTCATTTAGATAAAGGGTGCGTTAAATATTTTTTTTAGGTCATTTACAATGTTTTTATTGAATATCTAGAAAACTTTCGTTAATTTGGACCATATTTTACTCACAATATTTTGAAAATGTTGACTATCATATACGATAGTTTTATCAACTTTGTATGTTGCGTTTCTAAGATATGCATTTTTGAAGTTACGATATTACTATATATGGAGAACCTTTCGACACATTCAATTCTATTATAAAACTCTTCGAAATCAATTATTCGATACTATAAACAACACAAACCACACTCAACAACAAGTTGGAACTAAACAGTATAGACTAAACAAAAATCGAATTATGAATAACGACTCCTAACTAAAGTCAATTAACATTATGGAAATCATAATATAACAAATCGAAATTGAAACTAATTAGTTATAAACAACATAATCAACAATTTACATAATGGAACTCAAACTCAAAAAACAAACATTAACCAAAACCCAAATTCAAATAAAATTATTGATATTGTTATTGATTGGTCTATTTGAGCAATCTAAAATATTTCTCAATAGTTTATGGCTAGGGTACTTTATTGTTTCTATTTGAAGTTGATATGCGTAATCCTGAACCTGGAGTATTTCGCTGCCACATAGCGTCCAGATTTGGGAATGCTATAAAGTATCAACTATGGATATCCTTTAGTATTTTTCTGATTCACCTGGAAATGAACGTATTCTAGGCTACTACTGTGCCTGCAAAAGTGGAGTAAGAACATTGGGATGCTGTTCCCATATTTGCAGCGTACATTGGTTCCTAGGATATGCTCGTCATCAAGAAACAATAAAGTAGCCTAGCCATGATTTATTAAACAATGTTTTAGATTGCGCAAATAGACCAATAAATAGCAATGTTAATAATATTATTTGAATTTAGGTTTTGTTTATCGTTTGTTTTTTTAGAGTTCAATTATGTGAATTGTTGTTTATGTTGTTTATAACTAATTCGTTTCAATTTCGATTTAGAGTTCACTACTACAATACACTATGAGATTTTTACTACTTAAGGGTTCTCTAAAGCACGACGCGTGTTTCGCTATACAATAGCTTCATCAGGTTCATTTCGATTTGTTATATTATAATTTCCATAATAATAATTGACTTTTTATGTTAGAAGTCGTTATTTATAATTAGTTTTTTTTGAGTCTATACTGTTGAGTTCCAAATTGTTGTTAAGTGTGGTTTGTGTTGTTTATAGTATCAAATAATGGATTTCGAAAAGTTTTATAATAGAATTGAATGTGTCGAAAGGTTCCATAAAATTTTGTTAAATCGATAGGTTACCCCATATATCATCGTAATACCGTAAACTTCAAAAATACATATCTTAGAAACGCAACATACAAAGTTGATAAAACTGTCGTATATGATAGTCAACATTTTCAAAATATTGTTAGTGAAATATGGTCCAAATTAACGGAACAGTTTTCTAGATATTCAATAAAAACATTGTAAATGACTTAAAAAAAATGTAACGCACCCTTTATCTAAATGAAAGGTAATAATGAACAATTGAGTTCATCAGAATGTTACCCTATCTTTTATCCAATGGGCAGTAGCAATTTATTCCTTTTTTGTAATCAAGAACTATTTGTCAATTGTTTTCAGAATAGGGGTATACTCGAAAATTTAAAAAAATATATATTTCAAACAGAGAGAGTCATTAAGAAACAAAACACGTTTTTTCGCCTACAATAGACTGAAACTATGATATCTCAACAAAATATAACTTGTTGGTTTTGAAATAGAGCTGGAAAAAAATCCGGAGAAATGATTTTTTTTACTACGCCCCGTATACACCATAATGTACTATCATCAATAAGATTATAATTGAACATGTTTATGAGTTCCGATCAATACATTTTCATCCTCACTTTGTCTTATTTCAACTAAAAAACAGTTTTTTCTTTGTAAATCCTACCCCAATACGACGTTTTTACTAACTTTGGCCGCTTATATCTCAGAAACTAAACATACAAAATAATTTGAACTCACACTTTTTTCTAATGAGTCATCCTACTATAACATAATGAAATTTAAGCCAATTCGACCGAGAGCCAATTTCCCATATGTTTTCGTGCGGGGTTCTTTGCAAAGACGAAGCACATAATGCTCTCAAGTACCCTTCCAAATGAAACTGATACATATAATTTGTTTTCTATATCTTCACTGTAGATAAAAACGGAATATTTTTTGTAAAAGGCACGATGAATATTTTCCCGAATGAAATCAGTTAATCTTTTCATTAGCAATTTAAAATCGGTACTTCCCTAAGATACTGAATTCTATAACAAAAATTACATTATTCAGTCGCTGTCATCATCGTTATGAGTTCTATTCAAAGGTCTTCGACTTTCTTCATCGGATCCATAGATTACGTCTTCATCAGAGTCGTTTATCATCGAGAATGCAGGATTATCCTTCGTTATGCCAAGTTCTGAAAATATTGATATGATTGTAGTGTTAGCTCGATATAATCGGGGTAATGTTACTAGTGCTATGATTTTCATCGGTTATAGCAGCGACTTAAAACCGATGAAAATAGAACGATTGCACAGCAGGAGTTCTATTTTCATCGATTTCAAAGAGTGCTACACCAATGAATAATCATTGCACGAGTTACATTTGGTGAGAGAATATAATGAACATCATCGATAAAATAAACTTCTTAACGTCAAACTGACAGTCTTCAATAGGCGAAGACACGAGACATTACTAGAGAGAAATCCTCAAACTAAAATACAGGCACTCCTTACTTTATTTACATGAAGGCAAATAACCTTTTATTAAAAGTTCCTTTATTTTGAAGGATTTGTTTTTTTTTCTGTCATATATCTGTCGCCAGTTGAAAACCTAAAGTTTGTTGAGCACTACTCATCTATATAATTTCAAAATCAAATGAAGCAGGTTCATTTGGCGTGGTATATTTTCTAGCCCAAGAATATTGTGAAGAATAATTGGTCAATGTCTTCACCATTGGCCCCAGCTGAAATTGCATCTCTATTTGTTCTTCCATAATGACAGTGAAATGTATAAAAAATAATTATTTGATCAACAGCAGCTCACGAATCAAGGTGACATAAAATATATATACAAACTTTGTAGGATAGGTTTAGAGATGTTACTTTCGTCAACAGCGCCTTGCAATAGTTCACTTTTGAAATCGCGTTAGAGGATACTTTATTAGCGGATCTTTCAATAAAGTCAGCGCTCATTTCTAAGTTGCAATAACTCTCTACTATCGCTTCAAATATGTTTGAAAATACATAACGCATTTATAAATGTACCCAGAAACGATTTTTTTAGTAAAATTTCAATTACAACAGTTCCCATTCGTTTTTGTTTATCAGCAAATTTTGAAGCTACCAATATTGGCGCTCTTTGTGACGTAAACGACCGACCGACCAATATGTTGACGAGTTTCTTAAATTATGAATGTTTCTTAATCTATAAATGTTAGAACTAGAACACTATTGGGAATTCAAAATTTAATGCCAGCGCCAGAGTGGCAAAATTCAAGCCAGGCATATGTACATTGTTTGTCAGTTTTCTCAGAGGTTATTCACTTGTGTTTGGAGTTTTTCTCAAAATATTTATATTTTGTATTCGTTTTCAGTTTTTTTGTGTAGTGTTATTCATTTCAAGACTCCAGTGAAATGCTGTATTTAAATTTCAAGACAATATCATTTGCAAAAACTCACTTTGAAGGAGACAAAGAAAGTACGTTCTGATTCGCATGCAAAAAAGAAATCTTTTTCGAAGTTTCTGGACAGCTTAGTGAAGTCATCTGGAATTATTATTATGAATTATTTTGAATTTTTTTTTAGCAATATTCGTGAATGTTCGAATTAAAAATAAAACTAACAAAAAACAGTTTTTTATTTCGTCTAAAACAAACACGATGGTGTGAAAATGTGTCCTTATCACCTAGATATACATATATAGTCACTCTTTTTCCATACTGTATGAATAATCTTGGGTATGTTGAATAATATCTCTTTTTTCTCTTTCTAACTCTCTTTTATTTCTTCTCAACTCTCTTTGTAGGTTCTCTTTTTCACTTTTTTCTCGGCCACAGATGATATAGGGAGATTTTGGGAAGGAACTGTATTCTTCTTCAAAAGCCCGTCGTCTGTCTAAAGACTCACTCAATCCAGATTAATCTGCACCAGAATGTTACGTTCATTTTCTCACAGGAAATGTGGAAAAATTATTCCAGTACAACGCAAAGGTATCGTTTTGCCCAAGAGTCATATTGAGGTACACAACTCATTTTTTCACTCGAGGACGTACAATAGTCAACATGAATACCCCACAAGAGGTTATCTTGAACGATGGAAGATAGTGACTTAAGTTTATCTTTCAGTTGCTGATGATTCCACCTATGATTTT
Organism: Gonioctena quinquepunctata; assembly: GCA_018342105.1. Classification (NCBI taxonomy): domain Eukaryota; kingdom Metazoa; phylum Arthropoda; class Insecta; order Coleoptera; family Chrysomelidae; genus Gonioctena; species Gonioctena quinquepunctata. The sequence goes on from JAFIRS010001407.1 coordinate 213,315, forward strand.
ATGAACATCTTGTTATATTTTCAAACAAATCAACAGAACATTCACCAGGTAAACCAGAATTTCATTGAATGTCAACAATCGCAAGAGATTCGACAAGTTTTAATGGCTAAAATCTTATAAACATTAATGTCTCGAAAAATAAATAATGTATAGTTTCAGAAATCGATACCAGAGGAAGTATCCGTTATTTTGAATTCCCAATTCGCAATGTCAAGCGACGATGGCGGATTTGAAGGGTGTTAAAACATTCGAGAGAAAGCCAATCATTGAGCACTATTCTATAGCAGTTATTAGAGTATTTATGAATGTATTCATTGCATAATCAAGGGTAGGTGCGTTGAGAATTCTGTAAAAAGACAGTTGGGACATGTGTTTTTTAACTTTAGTGATATCAGAATGGGTTTTAAATTTTTTACCAGCGAGTTCATTGTTACGTTGTTGATCTAAAATGATTTGTAGAGCCGTGGTAAAGTGATCAGTGATATTTGTTTGATTTATGAGTGGAATTATTTTGTCCATTGCGTTTGTTTCTGCTTTGATGAAAATATGATCATTCCATGATCCGTGTTGTTCTTGTATCCGAGTTACATTGTTTATTGTTGACGCGTAGCCAAATTCACGTGTTTGAATATTCGTTGGATATGTCATCATTTTTCAATATATCAATGTTTATAACATATTTTTGCATTGTAGATAGTCTTGGAGAGTGAACGTTTCTATTGTTTCGCGTCAAAATCACGGATGTATTCATCCATTTTGAGTTATTTAAATTAGTGAACTGTGAATTGTTTCCTAAATGTTTAGCTAGTGGAATGTACGGAGATTGTGTGAATTAGCATAATATTTTACGTATGTTGCATAGGGAGATCAGTCGCGTCCGCTTGAACCCGTACCCGAACGTAAGCTTGGTCCTCTCTTTGTGTGGATGAGCAGCTGGAGAAACAGCTGCCTTGGATGACTTTTTTTGTTGACTAACTTTTATTGGGGTGTTGTTGTTCTTCGCTGTTTTTGCCTCACTAGGTTTTTCTATGGCTAGGTCGTGTCTGACGGATTTATCTTCTAGCAGATTTTCTTTCTCTTCATTTAATTCGAGTAGCACTTTTCCGATGTTCCGTATGGAAGGTGTCGATGGGGCACTGCTTATTTTTCATTCTTCTGTTAAGCTATTTTATTTGTCTTCGAGGTCTTCGATCGTAAGGGCTTTGCCATTTATGAAAAGTATGTTTCCTTCAATGTATGACTTGTTGGATTGCTTTTCTCTCGTTTTGTTCAGGTGGTGTCTGAGAATTTTATTTTGGGTTCTTTGTTTATGAGTGAGGTCGTTAGAGATTGTGATACCGGATCCTTTCAACTTTTTGCAATGTTTCAGGACCTCGAGTTTTTTCAAATATGAGATAAATTCAACTCTCAGTGGGTTTGTTCCTTGGGTTCTCAGTCTATATGTGTTGTTCAAATCAGAAACGTGCACCTCGACTTCTAAGAGGTTCTTAAGCTATCTGCAAACCGATAAGGGGGTTGAGTCTTCGGAATTTTCCAGACCAAATATAATAATGTTATTCTTTTTTGTAGTAACCTCAAGGGCCTCTATTTCATTTGTGAGGGTAGAGTTTTCAATTTCCAGTAATAACTTGCTTTCTGATGCCTCGATAGCCGATTTGATCTCTTTCCTATTCTTTATGATTTCGTCTTTCAAAACTTTGATAACTTTTTCTCGTTCATTTACCATACTGCAATCTGCACTTGGATTGGAGCTATGTGGCAGCGACCTTTGGTGAAATGGTTTACCGCCTTCATGCGCAGGTGTTTACACTCGTGGTTTGTCAGTTGATATCGATACTCACAATGTAAACATTGATTTCAGGAGGGATTTTTAATCAGATAATACTTGTAAGTATGCAGTTGACACTTCACATTCCTTTTCACCACTCAATTTAAATTTTAATTCTATATTTTGATGGACTTCGTTAATATTATACAGCGATGGTATGATGGGTTGTTTTCTCTTCCGACAACGAGAATGAATATAGTCGGAAATGTACCATGTGACACGCAGGCGCGGATCAAGGATTTCGTTCAGGGGTGGGAGGGGGGCATTTTTTGTGTGATTACTTATATTTGAAAAATATTAATAGTGTCGAGAAATATAGTTGAATATGAGTAGTGCTCTGACTTTAGAAATATGAAATAAAAACGCATGCGTGTAGACAACAATTCAATTTGAAATACTGTAGGTAGCTAGATATATTCATATTATTATAATAGTTGATTTGTTTGATAACATGAACAGGATATTCATGAAATCAGATGTGGAATCATCTGCGACTGAAAGATAAGCTAGTCACTATCTTCCATCGTTCAAGATAACCTCTTGGGAGATATTCATGTTGAAAAGGGAAACATTCTCAAATAAATTTTGAATAGAAATATTTTTCTGAAGACTAAAAAATCTACTAGAATAATGAAGGAAACAACTACTTTCCCGGATATGGCCACGCTGGACATTGAACTACATCTGATATATATTGATAATGTTTCTTTTTTCAACATGAATACTTCCAAGAGGTTATCTTGAACGATGGAAGATAGTGACTTTCAGTCACAGATGATTCCATATCTGATTGAAGTTGTTTTCTGTTAGATATTACAAAAATAACTTCATTATTGTCGTAGATTTTTCAATTTTCAGAAATATTCAATTCAATATTAAATTGAGAATGTTTCCCTTTTCAATTATAATAGTTATTTTTAACTCAAATATCAAACTCCAATCTCTTCTTATGGCCAGTCTTTGAGAATCTTGTAATAACTTCCTCGGTATCAGTAGGAATATACCAATGGATGTGCATATGGGCAAGACCGAGAAGGCGGTTTTCTGTCATGGTCAATGGAATACATGCAACAATTCTAAACAAAATCACAAAAGAATCGTGCGTGTTGGTTGACTAAGGGCCTATTGGCTCGCAACGAACTGAACTCTGTCTTGAAAGAAAGAACTCTGTCTTGTCTGTACGAAGTGTGCAGGAAGAAGGAACTGTGGGGGAAACAAAACACATAATCTGTGAAGGCACAAAATCTTCTTTTTTATTATCGTAGTTATGCGTTAAGCGTTAATTACGACTCCAGTGATGTCCTAATGACGATCTTTTTTTTTTTAATTGTAAAAAAAGGCTTCGGCCGTGCGTCGGATGGGATAGTTGCACCCATTGCCCAGCCCTGTATCCGCGCCTGGTGACACGTCAATTATATTCTTGGGGGTGGTATAAAAAGTGCAATAATTATCATCGGGAATAGCAACGAGTTGAAACTGATGAAAATAGAACGACTTCGCAGCAGAACGAGTGCTATCACCGATGAATAATATTTGCACGAGTTATATTTCGTGGGAGAATATAATGAACATTATCACATAAAAACTTTTTAACAAAAAATTAAACCGACGAAATACGGAACTGAAAAGTAAAAAATAAAATAAACCTTCTTAGTCTCAGTAACTAAGCTCCTAAACTAATGTAAGTAACTAATTTTGAGTCGGCGCCAAACAAACAAGCAAATGAATTAGGTAAGGCGTAAAATGATGGCATCGAGTTGCGCGGTGACATTCTGATAAATTTTTTGAAGTAATTTGATGATGTTCGTTGATTGTTCGTTTGGCGCCGACTCAAAATTAGTTACTTACATTAGTTTAGGAGCTTAGTTACTGAGACTAAGAATATTTATTTTATTTTTTACTTTTCAGTTCCGTATTTCGTGGGTTTAATTTTTTTTAAAAATCATCCAAATCGAAGAACCCAGTACAAAGTTATGCCTGATCGGTTAACGGACCAGAATTCAGAGGGTGAGTGATCAATATCCTTCATTTTGCTACCCTTAGGGATGGATTTCATCTTTTAAATTCAAATGGGACCACCTTCGGAGTACACCCTATCCACTGTTAAAAAAATAATCGGAATCGGACGTCTTAGTAAAAAGTTATGCGTGATCATACATAAAAAAAAATAAAAAATATAAGCGTCGACCAGAGAACCTCCTCCTTTTTGGTTTCGTCGGTTAATAAAATCAACTTTTCAACGTCAAACTAACACTACAATTTTCATTAGAAACAGTTGACGGGTAACATGCGGTTCAGGATCTTCTATCACTATTACTAAACACGAGTGTAACCCTAAGGCTCTTACTCTTTGAGCTTCAAACAAGTGGGCAACAGCCATTCACGGATTTGGAATTTTGACTGGATGAGGACTGGAGACCGGTCTCCAGCCCTTTCCATGATGACGGTTCTCAAAAATGGCCGAGAAAGAATTTTGAATCTAAATTTTGAAAAATTAAATTTCTATAGAGGATGCAGCTTTCACTACCCGGGATAGGTTGATAGATAGCCCATTACTCCAGGGAGTGCCTGGGACGTTTAAAGCGCGAGGGGTCGTCTATGTCGTAATCAGTAGCGTCCCTCACGAGGGGGTTCTCGTGGGTTATTGAGCAATCGAATACTTTCCGATTGCGGTCTCTGATTATACTCCTGATGGAAGGCAGGTTCAAGTCTTCAAGTATCCGATCGTTCCGCACATACCACGGAGCATTCGTTATCATCCTCAGGACTTTCATTTGCGCCCGTTCCAGGACGCGAATGCTAGTCCTGCAGGTTTGGCCCCAGGCGGCTGAGACATACAAAATGACAGGCCTGAACATCATTTTATAGATCTTGACTTTATTTTTCAAAGTGAGTTTACTTCTTATGTTAATCAGAGGGTAAAGTGCGCCGATTTTCTTAGCAATTTTGTTTTTTATTACATTCACATGCGGCTTCCAGTTGAGCCGACGATCCACAGTAACCCCTAAGTACTTGACTTGTTCCGACCATTCTATCTCCCTTCCAGAGATAGTCACTTCCCTCGTAACATGCTGTGATAATGGAAATATTGCAGCCAATCACATTAGTCGAAAATGATCATATTACACGTGAATTATATTCTCGTCTTACTAACATGATAATTGGTGCAGTGGAAGAATAATGAATACATTTTTGATCGATTAGGAGGTCGTTTTTCATTTTTGAATAAATGATTGGAAGTCGTTGTTTAATTTTAATATAAGGATATATCCGCCAACTAGTATAGTATCCTAACAGGCCATAAAGTTCGTGACTAGGGTACACAAAGTGGATGTGTGGAGCCACTGCTATACATTCATACATCTTGGAGATAAAATATCTACTCCTTTTTGCTACAGAAAAAGACAGAAGGCTTTTTATTGCCATATGATTTACATAGTAGCACTCAGTTAAAATGAATTGAAAATAGGTTTAGTTCATACATTCGGGTGTGAAATGTATGTCTTTTGATGGAATGATTAAACAAATGATGGTCAAAATATCTCAAAGATATTTTATAGTTTGGAAGACTTGGGAAGGAAGATCCTAAACAAAATATACAAATATGTCTGTCCAACCACTTCAATTCATAGAGAAAATTAATAATTCAAGAAGGATTATATATATATATATATATATATATATATCTCAATCTCAGGAGGATTGCAGCAGCGCCATCTAGTTGTTTTCTTGATGTCAGTATACTGTTTATGTTAGAAAGATTGATTGCAAAATGATCAAATAATAAATGATGAGATCAAAAATAGTTGTTTTTTATTTAAATATTACTTGAAACAACCTATGCCTGCGATATCTATCTTATTCAGGTAATACTTTTCAACCAGTCAAAATTGCAAACTTTAAATTTGCTTGCTCCTGCGCAATAATAGAAATATTCCAAACTGAATATTTATAGGTTATTCTGTCTTTTTGATAAACAGAAGAAGAATTTTTTCACTCAAATTAATGTGTTTTTTGTAATCAAATCGAGAATGTGACAGTTCGATGAATATTCCCACTTGATTGAGTTTATGAAGATAACATACCTGTTATGAATATTTCTTGCACTCACACGAATCCAGGAATGTTCTCTGGTTAGTTTGAAGTGGCTGCCTTGCAAAATTCGGCCTCCTTACTGCCAGTGAAGTGAAAAGTTGGTAAGTGGTTTCTATTAGATTTTGCTCCTGATTTGTTACAAAGTTAATTGTATGCATGAATGTCTCTCAATTGCCTCAATTATAAGCATTTTTCCTTAAAAATTGATCATAGGAATTTTCAGTTCTGCTTCATTTTTCTTTTTCATTTCTCGACACCTCTTATTTTTCTCTCTCCTTGGTAACCATCACTAGTTTGTTATCTTTTTTCATATTTTTACTATTAGCACCTATTTTAAAACACTTCTTACCTATTATACTTATGTTATTTACAATTTTGATTTCTACACATAGTACTATTTACAAATATTTCTTCAAAGTTGACATTGTCCATTTTTCTATGCTCAAATTTTATTATTTTGATCATTTAGAAGAAAAATAATATGACATTTGCCTGTCATATTTCCTTTTAGTTCCAATTTTGTATACAGGATGTTTCTTGCATATAAATATAATGTTTAGCTGAATTCTGAATATTAATTTCTAAATTTGGATTTGTTAATTTTTATAGGTTGTTCCAATTGAATGAACTGATCAAACATAATGATATAATAGAAAAACTCCACAGCCACCCTCTTGAATTATCTGCGTCGACTAGAATATGGCCAAAGGTTTTCAAGATGCAAACCGAACAGAAAAAAATTATAAAGACAATCATAGCAGGTATTTATGCAGTTTTATAGTATCATTGTGTCCTATTTTTATTTTGGTATATATATATATATATATATATATATATATACCATATCATAACAATATATATATATATATATATATATATATTGGAATATATATTGGAAGGCGAGTAGTTTGCGTCAACACATGTTCACCTCCTACGAGAGATGAAGATGGGTTGCGGAAACTTAGGTGGCTACCTCCAAGTGGTATCGCTGGATAACGGGGATGACAAGGAAAATCCAGTGGGAATGACCAGAAATGGTCAAAACCTGCGGATCTCTAAGTCAATCTCAAACCAAATGCCACCACAACATGGCTTAATCCAAGGCGTCAAGCGACCCGTGCCGAGGGATGGATGATACCTGAGCCAGTCAGGTATAAAAAAACGGAGCCGCTGGGATACATGGCGACCTCCCAGAGTAATCTGCCTTACACCTGCGCAGGGGGCACCGCAGGTGTGGACGACCCTTTCCCCTACATAAACAACCCTGGGGAACTTCCAGTTGAAGAAGACCCAACACCGATAGCGGGTATGGAAGTCGAGGAGATTCCAGTTGAATCACACTCGGCACCAGAAACCGTAAACCCAACCGAGGAGGGATCAGCAGATGGTCGAACACCTACTGAGAAACTCCCGGAAACAGAGTGGATTCCAAAGCCATTTGGTAAAATGGAAACCAAAAAGATTCTTCGGCTCATCAAAACCCAGGACATGGGGATAGATACTGAAGAATGGCTTGTCATCAAGAGACAAGAGGAGGCCTCGGGTCTAACTCTTGTCTTTCAATCTTCGACTGTGACGCCCTAAGTGGTGGGCGACACAGAATCTTTGGAGAGATCGGCCCGGAAACGGGCATGAGTCCGAAGAACCTTATCAACGGGCTTCTAGACCTAGTTTGGAGAGATCGGCCCGGAAACGGGCATGAGTCCGAAGAACCTTATCAACGGGCTTCTAGACCTAGTTAGGGGCACAAACCTGTTTGAATGAGGAACTGACGACAGAGTGATACAATAGACCCCAGCTGGTCGCAGTGTCAAGGGAAGCTAAGTGCCAACCCTGTCTCTGGCTCGTCAGCCTTAAACCAACCAACCAACCAAGTATTTTGGAAGTTATCAAAAAACAAGTAGGTAGTAATTAGTAGATTTCAGCCACAAAAAATTGAAAAATAAAAACTTTTTAACAACAAATTAAACCGACGAAATACGGAACTGAAAAGTAAAAGATTAAATAAATATTCTTAGTCTCAGTAACTAAGCTCCTAAACGAGTAAAGAAAAGCTCCTAAACTAGTTGGCGCCAAATGAACAATCAACGAACATCATTAAATTACTTCAAAAAATTTATCAGAATGTCACCGCGCAACTCGATACCATCATTTTACGCCTTACCTAATTCATTTGCTTGTTTGTTTGGCGCCGACTCAAAATTAGTTACTTACATTAGTTTAGGAGCTTAGTTACTGAGACTAAGAAGGTTTATTTTATTTTTTACTTTTCAGTTCCGTATTTCGTCGGTTTAATTTTTTGTTAAAAAGTTTTTATGTGATAATGTTCATTATATTCTCCCACGAAATATAACTCGTGCAAATATTATTCATCGGTGATAGCACTCGTTCTGCTGCGAAGTCGTTCTATTTTCATCAGTTTTAACTCGTTGCTATCCCCGATGATAATGATTGCACTTTTTATACCACCCCCAAGAATATAATTGACGTGTCACCAGGAGCGGATACAAGGCGGGCAATGGGTGCAACTGTCCCACCTGACGCACGGCCGAAGCCCTTTTTTTACAATAAATTTTTTTTTATCGTCATTAGGACATCACTGGAGTCGTAATCAACGCTTAACGCATAACTACGATAATAAAAAAGAAGATTTTGTGCCTTCACAAATTATGTGTTTTGTTTCCCCCCCACAGTTCCTTCTTCCTGCACACTTCGTACAGACAAGACAGAGTTCAGTTCGTTGCACGCCAATAGGCCCTTAGTCAACCAACACTCACGATTCTTTTGTGATTTTGTTTAGAATTGTTGCATGTATCCCATTGACCATGACAGAAAACCGCCTTCTCGGTCTTGCCCTTATGCACATATATTCCTATTGATACCGAGAAAGTTATTACAAGATTTTCAAAGACTGGCCGTAAGAAGAGATTGGAGTTTGATATTTGAGTTAAAAATAACTATTATAATTGAAAAGGGAAACAATCTCAATTGAATATTGAATTGAATATTTCTGAAAATTGACAAATCTACGACAATAATGAAGTTATTTTTGTAATATCTAACAGAAAACAACTTCAATCAGATATGGAATCATCTGCGATAACCCTTGGTCACTATCTTCCATCCTTCAATATAACCTCTTGGGAGGTATTCATGTTAAAAAGGAAACTATCTATCAGATGTAGTTCAATGTCCGGCTTCAGCCGGGGAAGAAGTTGTTTTCTTCATTATTGTAGTAAATTTTTTAATTTTCAGAAAAATATTTCTATTTAATATTCATTTGAGAATGTTTCCTTTTTCAACATGAATATCTCCCAAGAGGTTATCTTGAACGATGAAAGATAGTGACTAGCTTATCTTTCAGTCACAGATGATTCCACATCTGATTTCATGAATATCCTGTTCATGTTATCAAACGAATAAACTATTATTATAATATTAATATATCTAACTACCTACAGTATTTCAAATTGAATTGTTATCTACACGAATGCGTTTATATATATATATATATATAATAATTCATGAGCTTATGAAAGAACCTTTTGCCTGAAATGTGTGAAGCAAAATGTGGAACTGTTTTTTTTTTGTAGATCATAGATTCCCAGAGAGTTTTTTCATATTCAAGTATCCGAAAGGATAGAAGGTAAAGAGTAAAATAAAGTTTTGAATCCGTGCTATAAGCTATAAGTCACCGAAATGTTTCGAAGACCTCCAAGAATGTTTCTCAGTTATTCATCCTTTCTATTTTACGGTCATTATGTGATATAAAAATTAAATTTCTAGTATATTCGCCTATGAATAGAGTATCATGACTTACCATGTACATTTTTGTTGCCTGGCGAATAAACATAAGTCATCGCATATAGGTAGAAGTTCAACAGTCCATAAAAAGACATAAATTGGGAAGAGTTGCTGTAATGCGTCGAAAGTTGGGCTACAAAGTTATCCTCTAAGACTCCAACTCCAAATCTCAAAACTGTTATAACACAGCTTATTATCAGCACAACTAACATGAGGAGAGTTAGAAATTTCAATCTGAGACCTTGAAAAGAAGCAATATTGAGTATATTCCATTTGATTGTACCTCATACATATAAATTCAGATAAATCAAAAAAGTATTTATTTCAACTTTATTATTTTCACTATTTATATTAAGCAATACATTTACAATGGAATCTCAAATGTATAAATGGATTACTGACATCAATAACATTGGTAAACAAATATTTCAAAATAAAAAAAGACTCTTGTCTAAAATTCTGACAAAACTCAATTTTGTTTCGGCTCAACTCCAGACTCAATTGATTCAATAGAATGCTGAATGTTGAATTCTTGTCTTCCCTGACTTTCTCCAAAACTAATATACACAGTATCAAAAATATATTATATGACTATTCTTATAAAACCCTGAGAAAAAGTTAGGAAGATGATTTTGAAGCGTTCGCCTGAAATAAAGGTTATTCGGTTTCATTGCGGAAATCCAATTGATACATTCTGAAATCGCATCAATATACTTGTGCTAATTCCCGCTGAATTCACCATATAGCAGAAGTTTCAAATTTATTTCGTGTTAAATACATTTGAAACTGTAATATGACCGAGTGGTTTGTACTAACGCATCTTTAAGGTATTGTAGCAGAATTCCGTATGAACTAGACAACTCTGGTTTCCTATCGGGTAGCGTTAAACTACAGATCGGCAGGATGGGTCCGAGAATATCATAATACCCAAGTGGCGAGTTTTTCGTACCTACCTTATCTATACAAGTCTAAGATTTTATTTGCAGTGCTATAAAATGTTTAGTCAGTAGGTGAATTATCTATTGCATGCACCCTACGTTTTTCGTTTTAAATCTTTTCAGGGCAATCTGTATGAGGTTAGGAATCTGTATGGCGTTATAAATCTGTATATTTAATAATTTGATACTTCTTGAATTCAAGATTCTGTCTAGATTTCAAGACAAGATCAAACCAAAAAACACTTGGGAAAAATCAAGATGATAAGCTCTATGTCAAGATTCAAGAAGATTTCACTCAAATGCAAATGCGATTAAAAATAGATACTTGTGAACCTCACTGATTCTATCGATTGAGGCTTGACAATGATGTAGCACATAATGTGGAAGGAAAAGGAAAAATAACCGTGCTGATAACATGTTTAATGTACTGGAAAAGATTATAATAATAAATTTCTCAAAATTTGTTTGGATGGGATGAGAATCAATGTAGATAGAGTTGAATAATAGTATCGAAGTTTACGACACGAGCAGAAGGCGAGTGTCGTAAACCGTGTGCGAGTATATTAATAGCCATTACATGATCGTTGCATATACTATTTTTTCTACGACCAATAAATAATAAAATAAAAACAAGAATTCATTTCAAACTAGTTATGGTGTACAAGATAATTCTCCACTGCTCGACATACTTATAGGTACTTTTGACGCATTGTGATTGAATGTCGATTAAAATTAAATGTCAAACAAGTATGTAGAAACATACCACTGGATTATTCCCAAGTACGTGCTTCTATAGGCCAAAAATTCGTTTTATAATGAATAGTACTGCTTTTCTTGGCCAAAATCTGTTTCGAAACGAAAATCCGTGTTAAAATCGACAAAATTAATAAATCGGCAGCAGATATTCAATTCACGTATTATAACACGGGAATATAAAAAAAAAACATTTCCAACGTTTCCATTTTTTTAGTCTTCATCAGGACACTGAAATAATGATTTTTTTAGTTTCCAAGCTATTGACTTGATTTTTTTCAAACGATAGGATCGACAATAAATCACATTCTAAAAATATTTCTATTTATATACAGGATGTCCCAAAAGTCCCAAAATAAGTTCTATGTTTTTCTGTTTATATCCGTTTTCGTTGCTTTTTCCCTAGTGCTTAAGTGAGGATTTCTGTAACATCAATAAAATTAATTTTCCTCATTGATCCGACCACCAAAAAATTTTTTTTGGTATAAGACACACTACCGGTGAGTTCAAACCGATCTCTTAACTTTTGGAACGAAGACCCGTAGAATTATTGCTTCTGGATATTTTTGATAATAGATTCTGCTTGCTAATAAAACAAAATAGGCATATTGGGGTAAAAGCAGCAATGAAAAAGTAAACTCTTTAAGGTAGAGTGATGCAATATATATATATATATATATATATATATATATATATATTATTGGGATCCCAATTTCAACAAGAAATTGGTTATGTATGTTAAAAAGATCATCAAATCACTCACTTTCAAAACAATATTCTTCAAACGATATGTAGACGATTGTTTAATCTGTATCCCTACTGACAAAGTTGATGAAATTCTAGAAAAATTTAATAAATATCATCCTAGATTGAAATTTACAATAGAAAAAGAAATACAAAAACAAATAAACTTTCTCGACACAACAATAATACACGACAATACTGGAAAAAATTTCACGAACTGGTTTATTAAACGAAATGCATCAAATCGTTACACTAACTATTTGTCAAATGCACCCCTTAGTTACAAAAAAAATGTTATTTAAAATTTAACTGACAGAGCTATAAAGCTTCTCACCCAAAATTCAGGAAAAATAATATAGAAATAATCAAGAATATATTGAAAGAAAATAATTACCCCAGCCACTTTGCAGGAAAAACAATAAAAAAAGAATACATGCGATCTACAATAAAAATGATAATGAAGTAAAGAAAACAACAACATACATACCCTTACCATACATAGACAAACTATCGAATAAAATTAATAAAACAATGGAAAAACATAACTATTGCACATCGACTGAAAAATACGAACAAAATCATTTATTCAAAATTAAAACCAGAAATACCAAAAAACAAACAAACTCATACAGTATATATAATACCATGTAAAGACTGTCAAAGTACCTATATAGGTCAAACACAACAATATTTGCAGAAACGAGTACAAGCTCACAAATACTCAAAAACCGACATTACAGCCTTATCAAAACACGAAAAAGAAAATCAACATAAGTTTGACACTAACAACGTTGAAATTTTGACCAAAGAAAGAAAGGAATCCAAGAGTAAGAACATTTCTTGAAATGATACATATTAAAAAAGACCCCAATAGCATTAACAATAGAAATGATATCAAAAACTTAAGCCAGATTTATAACAACCTCTTTTAACTTTGTTTAAAGTAATCATAATGAAAACTGATCTTCACATGCTGCCAAAAAAATACAGTCCGGCTCATATATTAGAACTCAATATAAACAATCCCATGTACCTACTTATGAAGAGGGTAAAAATGCATGAAAAATAAACAAACCATTCCCGATAACTTCGACGCAGATCACACTCCCACAATAACGTTCGTACGATGCGAACGCAAAACTCAAATAAAATAATGTGTAAGTGAATACTCATAAATGTTACAAATATTTTTATATTGAGCTAAATAACATGTTATATTTCTAACCATATGTTTTTCAAGAATTATTTTAGTGCATACATTTCAATATTGTGTTAAGTTAACTCCATATTTTTAATTTTAGTGTTTTAACCTGATGATAACAAATACCATGTCGAAACGTCGTTAAGAAAAATTATATGAATTGACTGAATCAGACCTTTATTCCGAGAATTTGAAGAAAATATATATGTGGTCAAGAAACTAAAGAAAAAAAATATATATATATAGTGTGTCTCACTCATGGATACACCCCCGTATCTTCGTAATTATTGGAGTAGAATTCTGTCATTTTCACGATCGGTAGATATACTGTGGGTGAGTCTGAATTTTCTCGTTAGGTTGACCTGAGTGACATACACAGCGCGCCAGAAGCGATGAATATACCGATTTTTGCGAAAAATAATATAAGGGGGCAAGATATGCTCAAAATTCTTCTGAATTCGTGATCAGAATATCAATTTTAGTAACAATTCATATTTTGGCTGAAAAATTTTCAGTTCTGAAAAATCCGAATTTGTCTCACTTCCCATGTAAACGCCCTCGTATCTTCCGTAATTATAGTAGTAGAATTATGTAATTTTCATTTCTGGAAAATCCGCATTTGCCTCACTTCCCATGGAAACGCTTCCATATTTTCCGTAATTATTGGTGTAGAATTCTGAAATTTCCACGACTATCAGATATACAGATGTTGCTGAGTATTTCCTGGGTTTGACCTGAGTCATATATAAATTATATTAGGAGGTGGGATAAGCGGGATTCTACTGATTCGTGATTAGGAAATCAAATTTATAACCGATTGGCATTATGCTGAAGAATATTTCAGTTCAGAAAAATTCAAATTTTCCCACTTCCCCAATATCAGTCAGTGATAATTATTACTCGATTTCACGTTCTAGAGTTACAAACTTTGCAAACATTGTTCTATCATTCGCTCCTGGCGCGCAGTGTATGTCACCCAGGTTAACAAAGGAGATTTAGAATAATTTTTGATATATCTAACGATCGTGGAAATTTCACAATTTTTTTCCAATAATTACGAAAGTTACGGGGACGTTTTCATGGGAAGTGAGACAAATTCGGATTTTTTCAGAACTGAAATTTTTTTAGCGAAAATATGGATTGGAATTGAAATTGATGTCCTGATCACGAATCCGTACGAATTTTGAGCCTATCTTGCCCCCTAATAATATTTTTCGCAAAAATCGGTATGGCCATCGCTTCTAGCGCGCAGTGTATGTCACTCAGGTCAACCTGATAATTTAGACTCACCCTTAGTATATCTAATGATCGTGGAAATCACAGAATTCTACTGCAATAATTACGGAAGATACGGAGGCGATTCCATGAGAAGTGAGACACACTTATATATATATATATATATATATATATATATATATATATATATATATATATATATATATATTATATGTAAGTTGTATAATATTCCATCCAAGTTCCACCCGAAATTATATAATACAATTGATATTATTTGAATTATAAAATTGTTCTTTATGACATCAAATATCCAACCCAAATACTAAAATGGCATCTTTTGAGTGTGGTATCGGTGAGCTCATAATAACTTTTGTTTTCATTATCTTACCGAAAAATGGCATGGATCTCAACTCAGTATAAGCCCGCAATACCAAAATTGATAGATATATCAAATATATGACTCCAAATATATAGAAAAAGGCTTTCACGATCTGTAAAAAACATTGTTAGTGGAAATAATTCAATCCCTTACAAAAAATAACTCACATAAAAGTTGGAAGTATCAACAGTGTGATTATATGTTGGATCTTGTAATTCATTTATCCTTTCCCAAGTTGACAGAATTATAGCTGGAAACCACAACATAGCGACAACGAATACTTTGGGAAAGTAAAATGTCAAAAAATGTCTTTCATTCTGTAAATAAATGAATCATTCTGCATTAATTATTTCACTATTAGTAAAGCATTTGATTTTTCCAATACCTGTCTGAGACCATGATAAATACATAACCAGAATAGGAGTAAAGCACTTAAGAAAGACGCTTGGGCAACGGCATCAATCATTCCAGGTACCCAAGAATTTATTAAAAATGACATCGGAAATGCTGGATCTGGAAAATATAGTCATGTTCATTCCAGAAAATATATTGTGATCATAATATTGATGTTTATTTGCCAAATTTCGGAATAGGAGATAGTAAACAAACATTAATCCAAAACTCGAGATTATGCATGGGAATTCGGTTAGTAAACTATATTGAATGTTCTTGATTGTACAATGGTGGTGTATGAGTGGATTGGTAAATGAATAGATGATATTAAAGTTCATATATGATCAAATAAGTTGCTAATGAAAATAAATTAATATAAACATGATATAACTGGCTGATTGATAATTGGAAGTGTTTTTTTACATACTACAATATGATGAAACTTGGATGTATCCTTATTAGTAATGCACATTGAATACTAAACGAAACAATGGTCAATAGAACTTTGCCTTCCGAGTAGTTGTTGTCGAGCGACTTGAAGTTGTATTCACTCAATACGTTCAAATGAGCATCGACTGTTCTATGATTCTCATCTAGCAATTTTTACTTGAAGTATTTCTCTTTGTTCCGGGTAAATCCCTGAATGGTCCACTTACGTTTCAGGACTCCCAGATGGAGATCTTCTATATGTCAGTGATCAATATTTTATCATGCATCATTATTTCACTAGTATAATTATATTCATTTATGATGAATTTTTATAATTTTTTTTACCGTCCATGGTATAGAAAATTAAATTCATCATCAAAAAAATAAATTTGGGTGCTTAATCCTTAATCACTCAATGCAATTTCACATCCTCCGTGTGTAAATTCGTCGGAAATATTTGTAATACTTCGGAAGTTTTTACCTAATACCTTAAAACATATTTCACGATTGATTTCACAGTTATAATAATAAATAATAATAATAAATACGCTTTTATTCACACAAATAAAAATACAAAATGCAAAACATTAATCACATTATTTGTGAAACAAAGCAAAATCCGATAAGTGTATACACACTTGTTTCGGTATGAGAAATATTAATTATAAAAAATAGAATATTTGAATAATAAACAGGTATAAACTATAATAATAAATTATCAGGTACATAGTATCGAAGAGTAAATATTCAAAAGACAATGTTAGTTCAATAAATTATCAGAATATGTAAAACATTAAATTGTAGATATTCAAATATAGCGAGTTAAAAGTTCTTCTATTTCAATTGTCGAAATAATGATGCACAGATCTATCAGTTTCGATTAGAAAATTCCTCAGGTGACGTTTGAATTGGTTTATATTGATCAATGATTTTATGTTTTCTGGAATACTGTTATATAATTTTGGTGCAAGGTGAGAGTGAGACCTTTGAGTAGCTGTTTTGGACATGAATGGAATGATATAGTGTTGCTTTTTTCGAGTGTTGTATTCATGTTCCGGTATTTGGGAAAATTGCTTGTGTAAGTGATGTCGCACACAGGAACAGTGGTAATACAATTGCCTGATATCGAATATTTTCGTTTCAGCGTATAATGTATTTTTTGGATAGAAAAGTTTTTGCAGCTGAGCCCCAAACGAGTATCCTGTAACGAAGGTGGCATTCAACTAGGGAATAATATAATGTTTTAAGGTAATTTTCAGGTAAGAGTTCTTCAAGTTTCTGAATTTATACAACTTTGCTCTTAATTTGTTCAACAGATATGCTATATGTAAGTCCCATTCCATGTGAGTATCGATAATTATGCCTGAGTACTTAATTTTTGTTTCAGGGTATATGGTGACTGTCTTCAAATGGGAATTCACATTGAGCTGGTTGAAGGTCGGTCTACTAGAGGAGTTACAGGTGAAGTACAGAATGGTGGTTTTTTTCGTGTTTACAGTCAGTAATTTGGAAGCCAGCCATTGTTCAATTCGTGAGAATCCAGCTTCCGCAGTAACTCTCAGATCATTCCAGGTGTTCGCCCTATAAAAGATAGCTGTGTCGTCGGCAAACCCTTTGATATCATCATCATTTTCCTGAGAGAATAACTTGTTAATATATATATATATATATATATATATATATATATATATATATATATATATATATATATATTTTCTTCAAATTCTCGGAATAAAGGTCTGATTCAGTCAATTCATATAATTTTCCTTAACGACGTTTCGACATGGTATTTGTCATCATCAGGTTAAAACACTAAAATTAAAAATATGGAGTTTGAGACATTTAACTTAACACAATATTGAAATGTATGCACTAAAATAATTCTTGAAAAACATATGGTTCGAAATATAACATGTTATTTAACTCAATATAAATTTGTAACATTTATGAGTATTCACTTACAAATTATTTTATTTGAGTTTGCGTTCACATTGAACTAGGTTATTGTGGGAGTGTGACCTGCGTCAAGTGATCGAATGGTTTGTTTATTTTTCATGCATGTTTATCCTCTTCATAGTAGGTACATGGGAATTTTATATTGAGTTCTAATATAGGGCCGGACTGTTTTTTTTTGGCATGAAAGATCAGTTTTTCATTATGATTACTTTAAACGAAGTTAAAGGGTTGTTATAAATCTGGCTTAAGTTTTGATATCATTTCTATTGTTAATGCTATTGGGGTCTTTTTTTAATTGTATCATTTCAAGGAATGTTCTTACTCTTGGATTCCTTTCTTTGGTCAAAATTTCAACGTTGTTGGTGTAAAACTTATGTTGATTTTCTTTTCGTGTTTTGATAAGGCTGTAATGTCGGTTTTGAATATTTGTGGCTTGTACTCGTTTCTGCAAATATTGTTTGTTTGACCTATATAGGTACTTTGACGTTTTAATGGTATTCTAATATACTGTAGAGTTTGTTTGTTTTGTATTTCTGGTTTAATTTATTCAAAATTAAAGCAAATCAAAAAACAAACAAATCATAAATACATGTAAATATAAATCAAAAAGCAATATTTGAAACATAAACATATCAAAAAATTACAGTACAAGCTATCGAAGTAAAATTCAACATGTTATCAATAATTTAGAATTGACAAACATTAATGTAGATATTCATGAATGATACGTTAAAGCTCTATTAATTAACATAATATGCAAGTCTATCGATTAAACAATCCTCTTTGACTGTTTAAGTAATCGATAATGAATTCTGATCTTTATTGTCAAAGACTGAGTCTTACTATGATATAGCATCATTTATTCATGTCCTATTTGAAAGGTAATGATCGAACAGAAAAACATTCCGATATTCGAACGTTTCAGGTCATAATATCTGTGTTCATGCAACGACAACTTTCAACTAATAATATATGTATGAATTTCATAAATGTTCAATATATTTATATTGTTAATTATAACAGTATATTTGAACCATATGTTTTCAAATATCGAATTAATTTTCAGTGTATATGGATTTTCAATGAATATTGAAGTTAATGTGTCTACAGACTGCATACTTTGTACTTTTGACGTCTTTAATCGTGAGAATACAAACCAATATTCAGTTGGTAAATATTGTTGATCAACTTGTATTCGAAATTTCGAGAAATAATATATGGTCAGAAACTAAAGAAAAAATATATATATATATATGGAAGAGAGTAGGACCAAGGACGGTCCTTTGCGGAACTCCATATTCAATAAGCGTCTCATTGCTGAGAGTATCCTCAATCCTCACAACTTGATGTCTGTTGGTGAGATAGCTTTCGAAAAACAACAATCCATTATTGCGTATTCCAATATCTTCTAAGCAGTTTAAGAGCAGTTGGTGGCTTACTGTATCGAAGGCTTTCGATAAATCGAGGAATAAACATATAAACACGGCTTGCTTCATTGAGACTTTGGTTTATTTCGTTGTTAGGCAATTACAGCATCCTGTGTTGATGTTTTTCCTCTGGATCCATATTGTTTTTGCGATCAAATTTTGAACTTATTCAGATAACTAAAGAGCCGATGTTTTATAGGTTTTTCGAAAACCTTCGATATATGTGTGATGAGGGATATTGGTCGATAATTATCAATCTTGTTCACATTACCTTTTTTGAATATAGGAGTAACGATAGAACTCCTGAGGGTCAAAGGTTGCATTAGGTCTAGACTGATTAGTTACAATGTTTCAGCTTTTATATTATCTATTCCGGTTGATTTACCGTTTTTCAGTTCAAATATAGTTTTATATACTTCATCTGCCGTGGTGGTGCAAACACAAAAAAAATGGTGTAGTTTTTCTTACTATTCTGTAGTTTTCATTCTCACAATTTCATCAGCTAATGTTTTACCAATTTTGCTAAAGCCGTTATCAAATGCGTTGGCGATATAAATTTTTTCCACTAGTAATTCTCCTGTATCCTCACTCTCAATGTTTTCAATATTACCCTTGTGTTTTTTCGTCTTACTTATTTGCTGGACTATACCCCATACATTTTTGGCACTGTTCTTATTCCCATCAATTTGTTTTTTGTAGTAGTTGAATTTAGCTCTGTTCATAAGCGAGGTTGATTTGTTGTTCCTGTACTTTTTGAATTCTTGTTTCAATATGAGATCATGTGGATTCCTCTGTGCTTCTTTATACATTTTATTCTTTTTGTTTATAGAGTTCAGCAAGCCATTCGTCAACCAAGGTGCAATTTTAGATTTCCTGCGAAGAGGTTTTTTCTCGGTACATAAGTTTATATTTTCTGTTACAATTTCAATGAACACTCTTGTCGCAATCTGTGGATCAAACTCATTATATACTGGATCCCAGCAGATATTCTGAAATGTATGAATATTTTTCTTATGTGTCAATAAAGTTTTGAATCTAGTTTTTTGTATAATTTTTTCATTTTCATCGAGAACAATTTGTAGAATTGTGGTATAGTAGTATAGTGGTTGATTTTAGCACTATGGGAATAGTTTTAAGAAATATGTGATCTAAACATGAGCTGCAATCACCCTGTACCCTTGTTGGTTCGTTTATGGTAGAGATAAAACCAAATTCATTGAGTATATTCTGATATTCCGCTGTCAGGTTCTCACTTGGTTTCGGTAAATCAATATTTATGTCTCCAAGAAATAAATTGTAATTGCACTCATAATTTTGTTTCACAAGGAATTCTTCTAGGCTAACATTGAAATCTTGAACTTCGGTATTTGGTGATCTATATAAAGTAGACACTCATACTAGACTTTTATTTTGTGTAGTTATTTCTATATTGAGTACTTTTATATTGTTCTTAATGGTTTTTATTTCGTAATCGTACTTCAGATAAGATTTTATCTAAGCAACAACACCTTCATTCTGATTCAGCTCACTACCATTATAAATAATATCATATCCTTCAATGCCATAGATACTCAAGTCAAGTATTTCTCTCGCCTCACTCAAAATCATATATTTGATAGTAGAATTCAAATTTCACATCATAATCAAAAACTCATCAATATTTCTATTTATGCTACGAATATTCATTTGTAAGACTTTCATTTATTCTGAGAATCTGTGAACATTTTTCATTGTATCTATGGTGTATGTTGGTATTGTATTTATTTCGAAGTCGCGAATATATCGATTCATCATATAACAAAAAAAGAAAAATGTATCGGTATAACCGAGTATATTCAGAACATCAATACTGTGATAATAGTAAAAAGAATAATAATCTCTGAGAGTAATCATGAGACAATTAGTAGGAATGCATAATAAATTTCGAGGTAACAATTATGATTCTAGTAGTAATAATGGACAAACAATGGTTATGTTATGAATGATAGATTGAAAAGATGGGGGGATTTCTATTTTTGGGAATTTGTTCAGGATCTGGTAACTTTCTCTAGATGGTCTTCAGGGCTTTTTTGTGGCTCCAATAGATTTGGGAGGGTTTCAACTTGTCTTGTTGGTTGATTCTGCTGTATGTTTTTCGGATATGATGTATGTGAAATCTCTCGATTTCTACTTGTATGATGTTCGGATTTAGGAATTTGTGACTGGATGGGGTCGATGGGGTACTATTTGCTTTTTCCTCTGCCTGTTTGTCCAATTCGTTCAAATCTATGGAAAATTCCGTATTATCTACAACGAGTTTATTACCCTTGATATAGCTGTTCTTGTTTTGGTGTCTCTCCCTAAGTAGAAATTTCCGTAAGATTTGATATTCTCCGCTTTGTTGTACCGTCAGGTCATGAGATATTGTTATACTGCTTCCTCTCAATTACTTACAGTTTCTCAAGATTTCCTTTTCCTTCAAATATGATACGAACTCTATCTCAACTGGTGGATTTGTTGTTGTCCCAATAAAAATAATTTAAATCTGATTCGTTGACAACTACGTTCAACATGCTATTGAGCTCAGTACAGATGAATTGTGAAGATATATTTTCATCAGGGACATCCCATCCAAAGACAATCATATTATTTTGTTTTTCGTTCCTCTCTAAATCTTCAATTTTCTTTTTCAAGTAATGATTCTCCTTTTCAAGGTTGTATATTTTAAACTTCAAATCCTCAACTTTCAATATAATATTTGCTTCACTAGCTTCGATTATATTTTTCAGTTCTATTTTATTGTTTCTAATCTCGTCCAATATTAGTTTGACAATATCATCATCCATTATTTTTATTATTCGGATTACAACTATTTGGTGTCCGTTGGGGGAATTGTACTTCAACCGAATTTCTTATCAGTGACAGTTTGTGATTGATCAACAATGTGAAATATCGTAGAACAATTGTATATTTATTATCTGACTTACGGATATTGTATTCCAGAAGATGTTATCCTCATCAAGGTACTTTCACTATTCACACGAATTAATTTGATTCAGGAACGTCTATTTTGATTAGTTTTCACGAGGACAAGGTTGAACTCACCAACGGTTCGATGAAATTTCATGGTTAATAAACTCCACAGTATCAATAGAAGTATAATCTTCAATTATTGGTCCATACTATATACAAATGAGTAGATCACTAAAATTCATTGCATTGAACAAAATTTAAAAAAAAAATTATATCGCCAAGATTCTATCTACCATTTGATTTTTCATCTATCCAACGAATTAACCCGAAAAATTTACATTCTGCTCTTTTATACTCACTATTATACGCCATCAACATTGGTAATAAGATGGACATCCATTTCTGTTCAATTGACCAGTCGTACGAAGGATATATTCTGAGCGAGTGCTGAAACCAACACTGAAAAAAAAAACATTTGATATTTGTAACCACTGGAAGTGAATTTCATACTCACCGTTATTATGAATGTGAATACCAAGAAAATGAACCTGAACCATATTTCTATCTGAGTGAACCCTGGGTTATATGTCTTGAACTGAAAGAAGGTAATAATACATATCATGTTATTTCACATATACACTTTTCATATTGATAATTTGGAAAAAATATTGCGTTTTTATAGTCAATTTCTAGAAACAATTTGAATAATTCGTAAACAATTTATTCCAACGGAACTGGGCGTGGAACCTGCAAACATATTTTCCCTGTAACTGAAGGAAAAACCAAGTGGAAAAGTTACGACATTAATATGGCGGTCCCGAGCTCAAGGATCTTGAGCTCGTTATAGATCCAAAATATTACAGATTTTGATCATATCCAATACCTATCACTAGCCATTTCTTAGTTTATATTTGTTTCATGGAATCCATGAAATCGATTTAAAAGCGAATAGTGATTTTTTGAAGCTCCAATTGAAAGAGACCCCAGTTTCAAGTGTTTTTTTTTAAACATTAACCATATTGAAAATTGTATGCAAATGGTCGGAATGACGGTTTTTCGCAATTTGGAAAAATATACATGGGCTACTTTTCCATGGTATACTCTGAATAAAAGAAAAGCAGTTGACGTTTTTACTCTTCTTCGGGTAATCATTTTGCCTGGCAAATTTGGATATTTCATATGGAAAATTTGACCTAATGACGATGACATAAAAAATAATAAGAATAAATATTTTAAAAAAATCTAAATTATAATTTTTTAGGTTTTTATATAAATTTTTATTTTCCATCTTTTTCAACCAACACAATCAGGTAAAAACTGAATACTCAATAGGGAAATGAAGCATTTCATATGGAACTCGAGGAAGTATGGTCATGATGTATGTAATAAAATTAATTGCAAGCGCAAGCGTATCACTCGAGAACGGCTAGACCGGCTTTTTTTAAGGTTTGAATTGTCTGAAGGTTTCTAGGGAAAGAAAAGTTGCCAGGAAATTGGAAAATTCCTTTTTTTATTGGATATTTGTATGACCATAACTCTCGATTCGAACGGATGTCAGATGTCCGATGTCCGATGTCCGATGTCCGATGTCCGATGTCCGATGTCCGATGTCCGATGTCCGATGTCCGATGTCCGATGTCCGATGTCCGATGTCCGATGTCCGATGTCCGATGTCCGATGTCCGATGTCCGATGTCCGATGTCCGATGTCCGATGTCCGATGTCCGATGTCCGATGTCCGATGTCCGATGTCCGATGTCCGATGTCCGATGTCCGATGTCCGATGTCCGATGTCCGATGTCCGATGTCCGATGTCCGATGTCCGATGTCCGATGTCCGATGTCGATGTCCGATGTCCGATGTCCGATGTCCGATGTCCGATGTCCGATGTCCGATGTCCGATGTCCGATGTCCGATGTCATGCCGATGTCCGGATGTCAGATGTCCGATGTCCGATGTCACGATGTCCGATGGCCGATGTCCGATGTCCGATGTCCGATGTCCGATGTCCGATGTCCGATGTCCGATGTCCGATGTCCGATGTCCGATGTCCGATGTCCGATGTCCGATGTCCGATGTCCGATGTCCGATGTCCGATGTCCGATGTCCGATGTCCGATGTCCGATGTCCGATGTCCGATGTCCGATGTCCGATGTCCGATGTCCGATGTCCGATGTCCGATGTCCGATGTCCGATGTCCGATGTCCGATGTCCGATGTCCGATGTCCGATGTCCGATCTCCGATCTCCGATGTCCGATGTCCGATGTCCGATGTCCGATGTCCGACGTCCGATGTCCGATGTCCGAATGTCGCATGTCGCATGTCGAATGTCGAATGTCCGATGTCCGATGTCCGATGTCCGATGTCGAATGTCGCATGTCGCATGTCGAATGTCGAATGTCCGATGTCCGATGTCCGATGTCCGATGTCCGATGTCCGATGTCCGATGTCCGATGTCCGATGTCCGATGTCCGATGTCCGTCCCATGTCCGATGTCCGATGTCCGATGTCCGATGTCCGATGTCCGATGTCGAATGTCGCATGTCGCATGTCGAATGTCGAATGTCGAATGTTGAAAGTTGAAAGTAGAATGTTGAAAGTTGAAAATTGAATGTTGAAATATATTCACTCGGAGCCATCGAACAATCCAAGCCGTTGACCTTAGATTGCTTTTCCTGGAGTACCTTGTATAATTTATTATAATTCTGCTATTTTAAATAGGTTTGAACTTCTAAAGTACTGCAAACTGAAAGCTTTTTCTCATTATCATAAAAAACTGCAGGGTGCAAATAATCTGGATACCGAAGGCTTCAGAAATATGATAACAATGCTGAATCACATAAACTACAATGGAGATATAGTAATTGAAAGTAAGAAAGCTCCAAAGAAGCATATCAGAAATGTGTAGGAAGGAATATGGAAAATACTAGATCTGCCTCACAATGGAATCAACAGAAAAAGAGTTGGTCATAATGGAAGGACATGTTTGATCAGAATAAAATGAAAAGGTTCAACCATTTGCATTTCGTTATTGGATGACAAAGAAGATGAACAATAAAATATCTTCTTGTATTTATCGCAGAGCGCTTTCAACCTAGACGGTCATCTTCACTGGCTGCCTAAGAGTAAGTGGTAAGTGAAACTGGATTATATTTTTTTGTGAACTCATTGGTTTGAAAACTTCAGGTAACACTTACTCGTTAGGTTAGCACAAGAAGAAATCCATAAAACAGATTGAAATTGTATATATCCAAGTTGAAAGAGATAAAATTGAAATAAAGTACAAGTTCTCAACTATCACAGTAGGTAGCGCCGAGCAGAAGAAATGCGGAAGAAGATACGTCAATGTTTTAGTATAAACTTTGCGCTACCTACTGTGATAGCGATAAATAAACTATTTGAACTAAATACAAAAAGATATTTCATTGGTTATGCCACTTGCACACAGCTCCACTCCCAATTTTAAAGAAAATGAAGGTTTTACTGATGACAGGTCGCCTAGATAAACGAGACAGTTATCATACATTGGATAATGGAACTTCAAGGGTTCGTTCAACCAAATCTCATTAGGAAAATCGAGGAACCTGATCGGTACCAAGAAAAAATTGTGTGAAAATCAATATTTATGGAAAAAAACAATCTTGGTAGCTGAAATACAATGTGTACTGAAATGAACATGTTGGAAAATAATGACAAAATCTTAGAAATGAATGGAAGATTGCCTTCGTGAATGTTCTCGAAGGATTGAAGAGATGATCGCCGCGAATATTCTAGTAGCTTCTACCGTATACGTCGTACTACTATATGAGCCCCGCTAGTTTTACCGCTTGGGTAGGTCAATTGTGAATCAGTGAGGAAATTGGGCGACTGAGTTCACATCGGTAAGTAGAGTGACAGTTCGAATCGAATAGTGAATATAACTGTTGATTTGAATTGGATACTTGTCAGTCAGCTGTATATCAATTTAATTGATTTATATTTGAAAGTTATCAAATGGAGTGTGTCATTTATGGGTGAACAAATCATTTTTAAAACCCGATATATATTCGTCCTATACATTTGGTTTTGTCGACCCCCTATTATTGGGAAACTAAAATATCAACATCCTTCGAAATTATCAAATATTTTTTTCCTTTTCATTTATTCACATCTCACGTAAGTGACAAAACCGAACATAACATATTCAAGGTAAATATAAACTATTATGTAGTTGTGATAGTATCTTCATAAAAATGTGTTTCATTGAATAGTGGACACAAGTGTTGAAACAACAACATAATAGAGAGCTGATTTCAAGAATCATGAAAAATGACTTGTTTTCCAATTCCACTACTACTATCTATACAATAGATATATGTAGGGTCAAATATTCATTGAAAAAACCACTTTCCCAGCTAATGCCTTGACGAATACTGGATTACAACCAATGGATAATCATGCAAATTTTGAAAAGGTAACATTGCAAATGTTGTTGCGATAAATATTAAACACTCATAGTATTTGCCACTTAAGCAGACAGTGATGAATCTCAGAGAAACTGAATGAGATAATCAGAATGCATCTTTGTCTTAGTCTTTGGGATGTCATCTTGAATTTTAATTATTACAACAAACATTACTCGAGAAATGTCATTCGTCATGCAGATTGATATTCAAGATAACATTTATCGAGTAACGTTTGTTGCAACAGTTAACGTCGAGATGGCGTTAGCTGGTGGTGTTTTTCATTAAGTTCATGGCATCCCAACGAAGACTAATGTTCGTCGAGGCATTAGCCAGGAAAGTAGTTATTTCTGATGGATATTCGACTGAACATACATCTATTGTATAGGTAGTAGGAATAAGACATGATCTTGAAAAATTTGCTCATTTGATATACTTACGTAGAAAAACAGTTCATTTATATTATATCTCGAATGGAACGCTTCCAATCCATGAAACTCAATAGTGATAATGTAATGGGTGTAATCCAAATAACCCAGATGCAAAACTATGAATTCTTCACAGCTTTGTTTTTCGCATTTCAGATGTCGTGTCCTACAAAAAGAACGATATTAGAATTTTTATGTAAATGGAATTGCAGGTAGATTACCTATTGTTACCTTTGACATCTAGAATTTTAACTGGCTTATGATCCTCAGTCAATCCTGATATGCCGACAGATATTCTGAATACTTTGTCTATTATTTCGCCTGAAACATAATCATAGATAATGAATTATTGAAATTTGAATAGTTTAGAGTCAACTGTAAACATATAACAGGGGGTATTGTGAACCAATAACTACTGGGTAATGATGAGAGGGACCATTTCCAGTAAATGGTCTGATTATAACACAAAAATGAGTTTATCTGGCAACAACTGCACGGCATAAGGTGGGAAAATTAAAAAGATGCGTATTTATATAAGGTGTAAACTAACTTGTTGTACTACCGCTAAAAGTTGATAGTTCATAAAAAAAAAAATTTAACCGACGAAAAGATTACGAGAAGTTGAAAGCGATATAGTCAAAGAGGACTCAACCATACAAGAAGTCGGGGCCAATCAGTGGGACTCAATATCAACCCCACTGGGACCTCCTTAGTAGGCTTCAATAGGACAAGGAACGTCAATCTCAAGATAGTTGGGCAAATCATTGAGTGGCAGACAGAGATTGAATATCTGAGTCAAGCATGAAGAAGAAGTAACCAATAACCCAAAAACCCGATGCAGTCATCGGCTCTACATTGCAATATCAAGACCAATCATCACTTATGTGGCAGTGACATGGGTAAAATAACTAATCTAATCAACCAAGAATCAATCTCTCTAAGATAAAAATATTAGCCCCTGTGTGCATATAGGTGCGATGAGAACGTGCTCAACAGCCGCTGATTAGACTCAACACTACACTCCCTTCCAGGAATGATCAAATTTGGACATGTCCAAAGACTCTATACCGGAAAAGAAACAAAAACGCCATCGAATGGTACACAGATGGCTCTAATATAGAGGAATTAACTGGAATAACAAGAGATCATAACCTCTATAGTCAAAAAGCCACAAATGCTCTGAGCACTCACGATATCAGCCCGTAGATGGTCTAGAACTGCTTAGGAGAACAAAACGAACTGAGCAGGCAAAACAAAGTTACCCTGTTATGGTTTCTGGGGCACACCATTCATTGCTAATGTACTGTGAGAACCCTCCCATCACAACGAACAACATAGCGTCGCACATGTAAACACTTCCAAGGCCCCAAAAGACCAAGAGAATACCATCGAAGTCAAGAGAGAACTTGGGGCCCTCAAACGCTCCAGCCGTACGGTACTCCCAACCCTTCCGATGCCACGAAGTCTCACTTGCAATTAAAGAACTGAAATCGAGCGAGGCCCCTGGATTTGATGGTTTCCACCCGGAATTCCTCCAACATTGCGGCAAATACACAGTGAGGTGGTTATCACTGTTTTTCTCCAACATAATTCAAACGGGCCGCATTCCCGACCCAATGAAGAGGGCTAAAATCATATCTATCCCGAAACCTGGAACACCTAGCTACCGTCCAATAGTCCTGCTGAGCATAGCCTACAAACTCTTCGGAAGACTGATTTACAACAGAATAAGCCACATAATACTCGAGGCAATACCAATCGAGCATGCAGGATTTCGACCAAACAGAAGCTGTAGCGACCAGGTTTTCTCCCTGACATCACACACAGAAGCCGCGTTCCAAAAGAAGCTCAAACGGTGGTGGTATTTATAGATCTAACCACCGCGTATGACACTGTATGGCGGCAAGGACTAATCTATACATTTCTTCGGCTAATCCCCCGCCACAAGACTGATACCCTCATAAACGACATGTTGAGCAACATAACCTTCCAGGTCATCCAAGGCAACAGCATGAGCAGACCAAGGAACAACAGACTCCCGCAGGGCTCGGTACTTGCTCCATTACTGTTTAACCTGTACATCGTTGACATGCCCACAACCGTATCTGGGAAGTTTGGATATGCAGACGACTGGGCACTAGCCTCCAGATACCAAACATGGGAATTTAATGGAACTGTATTAACTAGAGACTTATCCGTCATCTGCCAATATCTCAGGAAATGGAGACTACAGCTCAGCCCAGCTAAGACCGAAACCTCGTGCTTCCACCTCAATAACAAAATGGCTAATAGAAAACTATAAATACGCTTTGAAAACACCATTTCGTCACACAACCCAAGCCCGACATACCTGGGAGTTCCCTGGACAGGACCCTGTCGTTCCGGCAACACCTTACCAAGACTGCAGCCAGAATAAATGCAAGAAACAACATCATTGAAAAGCTCTGCGGAACGACATGGGGGTCCCAACAGCCCTCACACGAGTAAGGTGGATGTCCAACTAAACAGGTCAATGAGAATGATCACCGGCACAATAAGATCCACCCCAACCTACTGGCTCCCGAAACTGAGCCATATCGACCCACCACAGCTCCGAAGAGAAAATGCGCTGGTTCGAGAGTATCTCAAAATCGTGCAGTCCCCCAACCTTCCCATTCACCTAGACCCAGCAGACCTCAACAAAAACAGGCTTCGATCACGACACCCTCCAATGGCATTAGCTAAATCCCTGAGTGACTCAAACTCTGACCTGACAGACAGGTGGAGAGAGAAGTGGTAGACCGAAGCCCCTGCCGACTGGAGATCACTTCAGTGCATAGATGAAAAGCCGCCTGATTACGACCCGCCTCGCAGCCACTGGTCCACAATAAAAGAATTCTGCACGAGCCATGGGCCATGGCAGATGTGAGGACATGCTCTTTAGATGGGGAAATGGTGCCCTCTCCGACGTGCGACTGCGGAGCCGAGAGACAGACCGTCCGACACATCACCCAGGAATGCCCCCTGAGGTCCTACCGGGGACACTTCGATGACTTCCTGAACGCAACCGACGATGCAATTGAATTTATATCTATATTAGATGTTTGTTTGTGACTCTGGATGTAATAGTGCACTTGTATCATACTACATTTTATACTTTGGAACTCCAATCTTATTTGTATGTCTATATCTACATTTTATTCTGTAACGTCTTGTTTGTATTCTTTCTTGTCAATATTGTGATGAGCCATACCATAATTAAATAAATTCATCATGTGAAATCTCAGCTGAATCAATTATGAACATATTGTTACGAAACTGGGGTTCAAAAATCGTCCGTTATCGAAAGATCTGGAAGATGACATTACTCCTAACAGTCGTTTCTCTAATTTTCCAATGGCACTCATAGAACATCTGGAGCATGACATCATCGGAACTGCTGACGGCTGGCCGACGATTGTAATAGCACAGGGGTGGACCCAGGGTTTTTTCGTGATTTCCGTAATACTGCCCCCCTCTAATTTTGATCGTCCCGATCAAAAGTCATTGGTTCACCATGATAGGGCTTCAGTCTGTCGAGGTGGATAACCGTCATCTTAGTCCTAGGGCTGCGCTGGATTCTGTAAACCACGTCGTTGATCCTCTTCTTTACTTAGTACAGTCCTTCCCAAATCGGGGTCAGTTTGGGGGATACACCTTTCTTTCGCCGTGGATTGAACAGTCAAACCTGGTTACCTTCCTTGAATCCTCCTGAAGAATTAGCTTTCAAATCTTAAAGAGCTTTCATCCTGTCACTGGCCAGTATCAACATCCGTGCTGTATCGTGGATTTTTAGCAGGCTGTCCCTCAATTTATCTACGTAGTCCTATACTTCTACCTCTTGAGTGCCTGGTGATCCGAACATCAAGATCCCTTCCGAAGACAATGCTAGCCGGGGTGAGCTTGGTTGAGTCATGGACGGCCGCTCTGTATGCCATCAGAAAAAGTAGAAAGTGTCTGTCCCAGTCCTTTTGATGTTTCTCCACTACCTTGGAAAGATGATCTTCTATAGTTCGGTTGAATCTTTCAACCATGCCATCTGGGGGTGAAGCGCCGTTGTTCTGATTCTGTTGATACCCATCGGATCGCAAACCTTCTTGAAACACTTCAATTCGAAATTATTTCCTTGGTCGGAATGTAGCTTCATCGGTACTCCAAGTCTTGAAAACATGTTGTCCACAAATGACCTGGCTCTGTGGATGCTTCTTGGTCTGGAATGACATAGGCTTCCACCTATTCACTGGAGCATTCCATGGCAACGAGGATGTATTTGTTGCCATCGTCCGTCACAGGAAAACGTCCAGCTACATCAATGGCAATCTGTTCGAATGGTGCGCCCACGTTGTATTTCTTCATCTCACCCCTGTATTTCTTCATCTCACCTTGTTTTGGGATTTTCAGTGGCGCCGCACTCTGGATATTTCCTGCGCCAGCTTTCTACATCGTTTCGACAATGAACCCAGTGAAACCTCTGCCCGATCTTGTCCAAGGTTTTATTGACTCCCAGATGTTCTCCTGATTTTCCTTCGCGAATTTCCTTCAAGAGTTCACCTATACTCTTCCTGGGCAAAACCAGGTATGAAAATGACGACCTCCCATCAGCAGATTCCCATACTCGTTTGAGTAATCCATTTTCCACAACCATGGAATCCCATTGTGCCCACATTGCCTTCAAGATGGGATCTCTCTCCGAAATATCTCCCCAGGAGGATGTGCCCGTTCCGTCCTCTTTCAAATGTAGAAAGTCCCCAATGTTTGGATAGGTTGCCTGGTGCTGTCTCATGTGTGCGGTAGTCTGATGCTTGAAACTCCTTCGCAGTACCTTGTTCTCTGACTTTTCTTGGTTGCTCTAGGATGCGGTCTTCTAGACGAAACATTTGCAATACCATTTGCGCGTTCTAGGTCATGTTCGGAATCAGCATTATTCTGGCCAGTCTTCTCCCTAGTAGGTGGATTATCAGTGATTTTCCTGACTCTGTTGACTTGCATGACCCTAGGAGATTCGCATCCACTAGCCCGCATGCTTTCCGATGTATTAGCCAATCCAGTTCCTTGGCATCTACTCGAAGACTCACTAGATAATCTGGTCCTCCTCGGTGAGTAGGAAAGTAGGAACGTGCGGGTGTCTTCCAAGGTGATGATGGAGCAGGTCCCCTCAAAGCCACTATAAGTGCCGTTGCTTTTTTTTATCGTCCCATCCATTGGCCGTTGCCGCCTCTTCAAATTGTTTCCGATAAAGAGACCATGGCGACTGCCCATCAAAAGTCAGTAGTTTTACGGAATTGTGAGATGTGGCAACCCTGTCACCGGGGCCTTGAAATTTCAGTAGAGCAATTTTCTCCTCGCATTGCCAAAACTCCTTTCCTATGCTTCTTCTCGTGCCATCAAAACTCCTTTTGTTATCTCACCGTCCACTCCTTCCATCATTTTCCAGACTGTGTTGATTTCAGTCCCAATTATATCAACATCTTCCTTCAGGCCTATGATTTGATCCTTGGTTTTCTGGGTAATCTGCACGGAAATTGCTTTGTGTTGTTTTTCCAGAATTTTCCAGAAACTTTCCTTCTATTCTTGTTTTTCTTTAAGTCGACGTTCCTCGTCTTCTAGTTTTTCTACTCGCCGCCTTTCCTCTTCCTCTTGCGTTTCTTTCTGCCATCGTTCCTCTTCCTCTTGCTTCTCTCTTTCACGTCGTTCCTCATCCTTTTGTCGACGAATTTCTTCTTTTGATTTTCGTTCGTTGACGTTCCTCCTCAATTCGTTTTTCTTACTGTCTCTGTTCCTCCTCCTCTGCAAACTGCCGCTTAACTATTTTCATTATGGCCTCCATCTCTTCGTAAGGTGTATGTCTCGTATTCACCATTAATCAATAGTCCTCGAATATCCACTAAAAATCCCACTTCTCACACCAACCAACTGGGGATCAAAAATTGTCCGATATATTCAATCCGTTTATTACTTTGAAACACAACTCACTAGTATAATTTAACAATACTAGCAGTTGTTTGTGCTGCCGAGATAATGAATGAAAAATCATCCGCATATGCAGCGTAATGTGTATCGCCTATAAAATGATCGAGTTGATTAACATACAGAATAAAAATCACAGGGCCTAAAATTGATCCCTGTGGTACCCCCATCTCTCATATCAAATTCTCTAATTTGAATTGTTGAACTCTATTTTCCGAGAGAGCTTCTAATGAAACGAATTGTTTGCGGTGCTGTAGAAAAGATGATATCCAAGATAAGGATGCACTCCTCATGCCATACATTTCCAATTTAGTCAACAGTTTTTCATGATTGACACAGTCGAATGCCCTACTGAGATTACAGAAAACTGTTTATAAAATGAAAACATAGCGGTTGACGTTGATATTTTCAACTGAAAAGAAATGAATGACAGAACGAATGACAGAATGACATACGAACGAAGCAAGTTAAATAAAAGCTTGTAAAAAGCTTGTAATAAAAAAGTTAGGGTGAGTGACTTATTTTCGTTTTGAACTCATTTCGACTTCCTTAAGTTTGATTTTTTCGATTCATATTAAGTGTCAACGTATCGAGAGTTTCATTTGGGGTGATAGTAAATGGGATATTTGGAATTGCTCGGAGAAAAAAAATCAATTTAAGGAAATGGTTTTACAAAGTTGAAAATAGGGATTTTATATGGAAGAGAGAAACCGCACGTTCTTAAGAAATGGGTATCTTATCACATTATCAAGAGAGAATCTCCGTATTTCAGGTTTTATACATTCATTTTATCATTGGAATGTTTTCCCGTCTTACTGTCGCGCCTCGAGACATAGCACAATTTACGTTGCAGCTTTCAGTCTCAGTCGCAATCACAATGCGCATGTAAGGTGAGCCCATAACGATTGAAAAGAGATGGAGAAGGCTGAACGAACATTCTACAGTGGTCTACTTGAATACTGGTCCACTGTAGTACCTTTCGTTCTAACCCATTGTAAATCCTATAGTTCGCTATTTCATTTTCGAAACGGTATTATGAACATTTGTTTTTATGCTGGGTGTCCCAAACTCAATATGACAAGCAAATGTTTTCGACAAAATTTTCAGGAACTTAAGTTTGGTATATTTTTGAAATATACAGGGTATTTGGTGTAGATGCTACAGACCAAAATTTAATTTTTTCAAGAACACCCTATAGTTTATCACATATTCAGATTTTACGTTGAATATTATAATCATTTTATATATTGTTTACGAATTTTGGTTACGGCTTTGTTGAGTTATCGCACTTTTTCTCAAAATGTAAGGTTTTGAGAAAATGAAATTATGGAAGAAATTCTCAGAAATGCATCAGATAACATGAAATTAAAATTACTGGGTGTTCAAATAATGGTAGCAGTTTTGAGTTTTTTTTTGTGGAATCCATTGATTGAAAAATAATTTTGAATATGAAACAATTGCTAAATTGAAAGAGGTGTATTAAGGAACAAATCGTTAATAGCAATGTGATATAACTCAATGATAAAATTCATAAGAATAGTATCCACCTAGATATAAGTCATAAAAATTGTTTAGATGCCCGTTAGACATGAGACTGGCCTTCGAAACGGCGATTCAGATCTGTAAAAAAAGTCGCTCTTGTAATGTTAGACGTAATATTATAATACTAATTATGTGAGCCCATGAGTACAGAAAGGTAATATGAAATATTTCTGACTAAACATCGTTTTCAACAATTTACCAAATTCTGAAAAACTGGAAGTACAATGGAATAGAATTTGAAGGAGAAGAAAAGAAAAAACTATTAAAGGGTGAAAAATTAGCCAGTTAGAGGTGTGAAAACACGGAGAATTCCAGTTTCAACTGAAGATTGAAAATTTCATCAGATGACAGAATTTGCCAAGACGTCTATTACCAATCCATCTATTTGGATATGTTTTACCGAGATATTCAATGACGACCTGTGAATTAGGAGAAAGAGCACCATCTTGCTGCCACCAAATTCCTTGCCGATCTACTATCAATTAGATCAAATCATTAGGCAAAAAATGTTAATATCGCAACTTATTTAGATTTTCATTAATGTCCCATGATGCGGCTATTGAAGATTCCGCGCCATATCGTTTGAAAATTACTTTCGCGGACCCAGTGGGGATTTTATCGAGACCAAAAGTGACTGTTATGTCGATTTACAACTCCATTATTGTGGAACCGCGATTCATCGTTCCACAAAATTTTATTGCATATGTTGGGATTATCATGTACTAGTTGTTGAAGCCTGAAGACTTTCCAAAAGGACATTGAACATCTTTCTCAGTCAACAATGTATGGTTGTAGTTTGACAGAAAGATATTTTTTATAATTAAAAACTGTCAATAAAGTCATCGTTTTTCCTACTTTAAAACTAGAGAAGATCTGTTGAATGTACTTCAACATGGTAGCAGTTCGTGGTTACTAGACTAGAAAAACAAGTTCTACATCTGAGTGTATAGAAACTAAGAAAAATATCCCAAGAGTAGGTGAAGTGTCGCAAAGAAGTTATTCCCTAGAAGAGGGTAACAAAAAGTTTTTTGTTGAGCAAATGGAAGCTAGCAAAGTACAAATAGGCTTACTGGAAGGGAAATCAAATTGGTCTACTTGGAAATACAAGCTTTGTATTCTGCTGAGAGGCGTGAAAGGAGGATTGGTAGTTCTAGAAGGCAAATCGCAAACCCCTGAACCATTATTAGAAAATGCGTCGCCGGAAGAGAAATACAGGTATGACAAAAATCAGGCTGATAGTAATGCCCTATTAATTTTGACGGTCAACATGACAAAAGAAACTTTAGAAAACGGTATGCGTTTTTCGACTACGAGAGATATGTGGCTGGAATTGCACAAACTTCTTGATGGAAATGTCGAAAACAAGACGTACGATGTGTGTATGCAATTTTTTTGTTATGTGAAACAAGCAGATGATGATATCGCAACGCATACTTCTAGGCTTAAGAATTTGTGGAACAGTTCACAGAAATAAATCTCCAAAGATAAGGTAACTCATGGAAGGACATGTAATTGTGACTTGCCTGAAATTCTTTTAATTTGCAATAGATTAGAGACATTGCCTGCTGAGTATTTCTCTTCCAAGCCTAGCTGGAATTTGATGTCAGATACAGACGAAAATATTGACAATTTGACAAGCCAGTTATGTGCATATGAAAAAGCACTAACAATGAGCACTAACAAGACGTTCTTCAGACAACAGCAAGTAGAAAAAGTAACTTGGCCTGTAATTAGTGCAAATTGAAAAGACACAAAGTTAAAGATTGTCTAAAATGAAGAACAGATGGCAGGCCACCAAAGCCCGAGAAACAAAAGAAAGACAATAGAGGAAAAACAAAAACGTCACTTTGCTGCAATACTCAAGCGCTGTATTGTTTTCCGAGAGTGATAAAGACAATTGGTACGTTGACAATGGGGCAACAAACCACATCACCTCCCAAAGTGAGTTGTTTGAGAACTCTGAACCATTTGATCAGGATCACCAAGTAGAAACAGCAAATGAAGACTCTATAGCTGCACTAGGATATGGTACAGTACCAGTACAATCTTATGTGAATGGAGGAAAACACGAGTTTTTTCTATCCCAACTATGGTGTGTTCCTAGTATAAGAAAGAATTTGTTTTCAACATTGTCTGCTCAAGATGAGAATCTTGTTTCCAAGGTGAAGAATTCCATTTAAAATTATCTGGAGAGAAATTGCTTCTGGGTTCGAGAAGTCGCTCAGGAGGCTATGCGAACTTGATATGAAAGCCATAAGATCGGAAATGGCGTTTGTGAGGGTTGCGTCTAGGGAAAAGCTTATGTACTCAAGTCTCGTACTAGAGAACGAGTCAAATCACCTGGTTTGCTGATCCATACAGATGTTTGAGTATCATTTCGAAGCAAGTCAAGGTCGTTACTATGTGATCTTCAAAGATGACTATTGTAGATACCGTTTGTCTATTTCATCAAGCACAAATCTGAAGTCATAGACGAGCCAAACACAGTCATTGCTGAAAACAAAGCTACAGGGTATGCTATTCGAGAGATTTTGTCAGATAACGGTGGTGAATTCGACAATGAACAGGCACGGAGAATTTTAAACCATCAAGGAATCAGGCAAAGATTGGTTATGCCATATACGCCGCAACGGAACAGCTGTTCAGAAAGAGAGACTAGAACAGTTGTAGAGACTGCAAGAGCTTTGATGCACGCACGAGCAGAATTGTTTGATCAGACATTTTGGGCAGAAATGGTGAATATGGCGACATACATTTTAAACCGAACAAGCACTTTAGAAATCAACAAACAGTCTCCTTTTGAGGTATGGCACAAGAAGAATCCCAAACTCAAACATTTGAGAGTCATCGGTAACATTTACTATGCTCATATTCCAAGGCAGAAGCTCAAGAAAATGGACAAGAAAGCCATTAGAGGTGTTCCTATGGGTTATGATAATGACGATGGGTATAGAGTTTGGTCACTTAAAAAGACTTGTCAGATCCAGAGACGTCATTTTTTATTAATGCAAACCCTTAGAAATAGTGAAGTATCTTCCCCCACCTGCCCAAGAGGAAGTTCTTGATTATGTAAAAAGTAAAGATTCATCGGAAAATAAAGAACAATAAATCATAGGAGATGTAGAAGATATCCATGAAAATCCAAAAAGCAGACATTAGACCGAGAAAATACAAAAACAGAGCATGATTCAGCAGAATACTCAGATAATATCAAAGAAATTGATCATGATACGATAGAAGAAGACAACATCGAATTGAGGAGACAGCTAAGACACAGAAGAAGAACGAGAATGCCGGAAAATTTTGAAAACTATGTCATGACAGTTGCAGCCGAGATTATTGAACCCAGAGACCCTTTATCCTACAAAGAGGGTATAACTGGATTTTGGCTATGGAAAAAGAGATACAATAACTACAAGAAAATTGCACCTGGTAAATTTAAAATTTACCTGTGGGAAAAAAGGCAACACCTTGCAAGTGGGCGACGAGCTCAAGTCAAATTCGGACGGGTTCATTGTCAATAATAAAGCACGACAGGTCATAAAAGGTTATTCCCTGTAAAAACATGAAGATTATGACCACACATACAGCCCAGTAGCCAAAGGTGGAACTATAGTCACTGTTAAGTATTTCCGCAATTAAAAATATGTCTCTGACCCAATTTGACGTGCTTACAGCTTTTCCCTACATGAAGTGACCTCAGAGTTATGAAGATGGTAGGGACAGAGTATGCAAACTTGAACGCAGTCTTTGTTTGAAACAGGCGCTAAAGTGTTGGAATCAAAGATTTAGTGATTACATTTGAACACTAAATTTAATTTAAAGAAATATGATGCGTACCCTTGCATGTACATGATGAAATATGGAGAAAATATGCTGCTAGTACCCCTTCATGTTGATGATGGGTTATCAGCATCTACCAGTGAGACAATGGAAGACACCTTCATATACAGTTTACAAAGAGAATTCAAGATCACGGTCAAACCAGCATCTTATTTCCTTGGTCTGGAAATTGAGGAGAAAGAAGCTGGAAGAAATCCAAGTTAATCAGTTTGCTTACACTAAAAAGATTTCAGAGCGATTTGGTGTGCAAGACGGTAGGCCAGTATCAACGCACATAGTAAAAAAAAGGATTAAATAAGTCAGTCGGTGTTTTAATATACCTAATGACCGGCACTCGACCAGACATTGCTTACGCAGTAAGTGTAGTTTCGAGAAAACTCGAAAATCCCTCAAATTCTGACTATTTGAAAGGCTCGACTGAGGACCCAAAGAAGAGTTGAAGATCATGGTGGTGATGATACTACAGGCCGATCAACTACAGGAGTTTTGAGTATGTACGCAGATGGAGCACTTTCCTGGTACAGTCAACGTCAAACTTCAGTTGCAATTTCTACAACAGAGGCAGAAATAGTTGCTACTAGTGAAGCTGCAAGAGAAATTGTTTGGCTCAAACGACTATTTGAAGAAATTATCGTTTTGAGAGCAGTCCCAACATTGATGGTCGACAACGAAGCTGCAATAAAGTTGGCAAAGAACCCAGAATATCACCGTCGCACGAAACATATTCATATTCGAAATTTTTTTGTCTGTGAGCTGGTGATCGACAGTTTCATTCAAGTTAAGAAAGTGTCATCAGAAGACCAGCTAGCAGACATAATGCAAAACCTTTGTTAAAACCCAGACTACTTATGTTGAGAAACGCAATGGGATTGACCAGAATAATTCAATGAGCGAAGGTGTTGAAGCCTGAAGACTTTCCAAAAGAGCATTGAACATTTTTCCTAGTCAACACTGTATATATATATATATATATATATATATATATATATATATATATATATATATATATTTATATATATATATAGATATATATATATATATATATATTATGGTTGTAGTTTGACAGAAAGATATTTTTTTTTAATTAAAAACTGTCACTAAAGTCATCCTTTTTCCTACTTTAAAACAAGAGAAAATCTGTTGAAAGTACTACAACACTAGTACCTACATACTAGCAATGAATTCAAGTCGTCGTTCAAAGTCCGTGGGTTTTAAAATTGGTACACAACTGAATTTTGAATGAGTGGTATTTGTTTTCTTTCAGAATTCTCTGTACAGCAGATTTACTCACACCGACTTCTTCTGCAAGAATACGGATAGACACGTGACAAAAAACGGTGAACGACTGTCCCAATTCGTTCAAAATACATATCTCCGTACAAACTCTATCAAATCAGACGGAAGCAATGCGGGGTGATTTCCGACAAAGAAGTGAAATCTCGTAAATTATTTGATATGGTAGCACCACCCATTAAAACGCATCATAATTATGAACATTCCTTGTACGCCGACAACTAATAGTTCGTAAATTTGAAACCAACGGTCATAAAAGTGGACGGGTGATGAATTCATATACGATGATTACCTCATACGGCGGAATATTTGTATAGCTCGTCCAGTATTGAAACGACCACGTTGGCCTTCCCCTACCTTACAACCAATTTTTCTCGAAGGTATCCGAACTATTGTCTAACTGTGGCTATTGATAGAAATTCCATAGGCGTACCAAATTATTTGGTATAGGCGATTCACGAGACGTAGAGAACTCACGCTCCTTTAACTTTCCTAACACTCCTATTTCTTTTCCCGCGACTGAATAGTACTTACCACTGGGCATTTTGGCAAGGTAACGAGTAAACTATTGCAAAGTTGAATAAATAACTGCACTAGGTACCTATTTATTAATCAAACAAACCTAGCCTTTCAAACGCTGCATGCCAAGACACTGGTGAAGATTCGCCGTAGCACAGCAAATCGTGTCCACTCGTGTTTTCCCCTTCTCTACCCACCAAACGGTCGTTTCAATACTGGACGAGCTCTAACACGCTGGAATGTGAGAGGAAACAGCAAAGCGGTAGACCGACTCATGAATTATTTTTATTACCACTCGTGCTTTTTAAAGCCGCTATTGTTCCTATATAAATATGAGCCGCACCTAACCATGTGGGAATCAGAAGTGTTCAGACGTTCACGAGTTAAAAATGTAATATTGGGAGTGCTCCAGACTCCTCAAGTAAAAATGCTTAAAGTATATCAACTTCAATTAAAGTAACGAATATTGAATTCGTAAAATTATTAATAAAACATACAGTTATCAAAAATGTGTCGGAAAATAGTGAAAGTGTAAATTCCAGGAAAGGTCTTATACTACAAAGCAATGGTGCCTCAGTAAACTCCGCAAATAGAATATATCTTCAAAAGAAGCTGAATAATTATATTTTGAATCATTGAACGCGTAAAAATTGGTAATCCAAAATAAAAATCATTTAACAATCAAACGAGGTGTTGTTCTCTCTAGTCAAAGGGTAAGAAACTGCATGCCAAAAGAAATAATGAAAGCAATAGCCAAGTAACTGAATAACAGTTATTTTAACTAGGCGTACTATATTTGTTTTACTATGAATTATAATATATTCATTCTGGCGATCTATAAATTTTGGTTTTGAATTATACCATGTGCATAATTCGTAATTTTTTTACAATATAAATATATTATTATTTTCATAATTGTATTATTTCCAAAGACCTCTATAAGATCAGTGGGGTATCACAGATAAACCTTCTCACGCTCATATATTGGGAGGATTTCTACGAACCGCTCCGCAGATATCTTCTGTTGTTTCTCTTCAGATGAACGACACCCACTATAGGTAAGGATTGACCTTAACAACATTAACGAGCAATAGTAACCAATGGTCTCAGACAGAGGGTATTTTGTATTCTCTATAAGATCAGTGGAGGGAGTAACAGATTGGTGTTGCAGGTGTGGTGTGTTATTTCCTAACACCATGTATATGGCCGGTCGTAACAGATGGCGTCAG
Source organism: Gonioctena quinquepunctata (assembly GCA_018342105.1). NCBI lineage: Eukaryota > Metazoa > Arthropoda > Insecta > Coleoptera > Chrysomelidae > Gonioctena > Gonioctena quinquepunctata. The sequence goes on from JAFIRS010001407.1 coordinate 254,731, forward strand.
GTGTGGAGTTTATTTTGAACAACACCTTGTATGTGGTCTTAACAACACATTGATATCCAAATCTTCAGTTCTAACAGTTCTGGTATACTGACGATGCTTTTATATTAGACGGAAATGACCCAGTTCGCAATGTTTCTTTATAACTCATGATAAAGGTATTCGTGGCGGAATGGGCCTGCATGGAAAACGTTATTGTTATAGACGTTGTGCTTCGTGGAAATGTATTCGACTTTCGCCAAAGAATAAACGCAATCACTTGTATAGAACCCGAAAGGCATACTGGAGTTTTTGCACAAAGAACGAAGATATAACTTTTTTGTGAAGAATCACTGAATCGAACTCCATAAGTTAACGGTACAATTCAAAAACATTTGTTACCATGGCCTAAACAAGCATAAGCTACTTGATGAAAATGTAGAATGTAATGCAGTTCCAGTGAAATAAACAAAGAACTGGAAAGGCGGCTGGTTATGCTCCTTCATATGGTGGAGTGTGTCAGGCGCAGTAGAATAAGAGCGCACCATCCTTATTTACGTTATCTATGGCTGTGAGATAACTGGTAGGGATTATTTTGCATTAGTACAGTTTAAGTGTGCTGTAGAATTCAGAAAGTGTGTATGAATTACATGATAGAAGAAATTACATTGAAAATAGTACAATACTGGCTTATGGATGCAATAATTTGCAGGAGAAGAAAAAAATGTTCATTTTCATTCGCAAGTCGGATATAAATATTCACATATTTTATTCTTATATCAGTATATAAATTTTTTCATATAGGTTCCCGTTTAAACGCCCCTAAATATTGCGATTGTGGTTGATTGCATTAAGAAAGGAGAAATGGAAACCGTCAAGAACCAGTAGACTGTGTAGTGAACAATTTAAAGAGACGGACTATGGAAATACCGGGCATTTAAAAAAAATATTGATGTTGGATGCTGTTCCGAGTATTTTTAATTATCCCAAACATTTACAGAAAAATGCAGGAACTTGAAGAACACTACCTATTTCGAAATGAATTGAGCTGTACCCAAACTGAAGAACAGGTTAATAAATAAATACGAGGTGAATGTTTTTCCCAGTGAAATAAACAATTTACCTATTCCACTGGATTTTCTACAGCACTCAAATGCCAAAAGAATTGCCTCCTGATTACGAATCCTAAGGTCAAAATGCAGTACTCTCAATTATTTTCTGCAAAAACACAAAAATGCCTTCCCCTTTCTATAGGCACGATCGGCACTCGTTAATTCACTCAAATTTAATATTTCCAGGCATTTAAAACAGTTATTTTAACATAAATTCAGCCTTCAAAATGTAAACCTTTTGAAGAACAAATTTTCAACAGAAATAACTGTTTTTCATGTCTGAAAGTATTGGAAGTGAGTAAGTAAGGGCACACCGTGTTAATAGGAAGAAAAATGCATTTGTTAGTTTTTGCAGGAGAAACTCGTGTTTGAAAATGACATTATTATTTTCATTTCATTTTAGGCAACATAAAATAGAATGGAAATTCACTGTGAATCAGCAAGTAAGATAAAAGACAGAAAACGTTTTGGTGAAAAGAAAATTGAAGACTATTAAGCAGAAATTAAAACGTAAAATTAAGTGAAAAAGAATCTATGGAACACTTAATTAAAATATTGAAAAAGAAAAATTATTTACAAACAAAAATGTTGCTATTGTGATGGAAAATTATTTTAAAGGTATTCCTGTTTATTATTCATAATCATATAAAACTGATAACTTTTATTTTTCTAGGATTTCCCTTGGAGTTATTGATAAATCAATATAAAAATGAAAAGGTAGCCAAAGGGCGTATACAAAACAATTCAGTTTACAGAAAAACTCTCCGAATACTTCAGTCTGGGCCATTGCAGAACAAAAATATAAAGAGTTTATTACGTAATGCAGCAGTACAAAGATTTTCTTCAAATTTGCAAGCTTTTCAACCTACTCATCCAATAGCAGAATAATTTATTTCTAAATACATACATAATATTCAGTTTACAAAAGGCATTGTAAACCGATTCATCAAATGCCGATTACCACATCACGCTAAACTTTGTAATGAAGACATTCAAAAAACCAAATCGAGACTAAGGCAGAAATTGACAAAATGGATACTCTTCAATAATCAATAATATTGTTATTTTTTAAATTATGATTTCTCCATTAAATGAATATTTAATATGAATGTTTAATTCCTTCAACCTACAATCCATTTCCCCTTTTTTAACCTAACCGACTTCAAAAAAGAGGAGGTTCACAATTCCTCAGAATATTTTTTTTAGTATGTTCAGCGAAAATACTTTACCACCCTGTCCGATTTCAATGATTCTTTTTTTGTTAGAAAGGGAGGAGGGTACGTCAGAGGTGGTTCCATATCAAAGAAAGTAAACGTTATCTGAATAGGAGAGTCTATTCCCCATAAGAAAATTGTGACTCTAATATAAAGTGATGAAAGATCATATGTGAGTCATAGTGACGTATATGGACATGTCATGGCCATCATTCTCTCTGAACAGTGGCGGACTCTCGTACTCCGCACACTCTGGTATCTGAGAGTCACAGGCTCTTGAACATATATTGGACCACTCTGTATGTTACGTGGGCCACCTGTACTCATGTCCATGTACGTCGCTATGACTGATTAATGCTACAAGATTCTGATTGGCTAGAGCTTATTAGAACCTCCTATTCAGATAACGTTTACTCTCTTTGGTTCCATATAAATTTGGTCAAGATCTGATGAAGAGATATTTTTTTTAGTCGGTTTTTTTAAATTACTTGAGGAAACAAAATTTCGACTGTCTGATGGAAAAATGCCCGTATGTGGTTTCAAATCGACCACGTTGATCGATATTATGTAATAAACCTTAAACTTATTGTTTATTTCGCACCTTTCAAATAGTTATATCTGCAAAGGATCGTTAAAATTAAAATATTACGTTATGAAGTGGTAGCTCTATGTTGACGCGGTATATAAACATGAACTAGTCAGAGAGGGATATACCACAATACGGCGGGTTGTATATCTCGGCCGCTGGCCTCAAGATTCGTTAATTCAGCTGCCTTTCCAGTTGTTTGTTTATTTCACTGTGCAGTTCACGCACAACTTAGCCACATTCTCAAGAACCAACTTCAATATCATATTCAACTGATATCGATTGAGAAATCGCCCAATATCATAGAGATGAGAAAACGAGGTTTTCATTCCTACAATTTGATGAAAGATACAGACAGGATTCGTGTATGAGTTACCAAAAATGTTTTCTTAAAACCTTACATTTTTAGAAAAAGTGCAATTACTCGTCAATGCCGTAACCGAATTCCAAAATCCATACTTGAATGATTTCAAATTCGACGATGAATCTGAATATGTGATGATATACAGGATGTTCCAAGGAAAAAAATATATTCTGGTCTGTATCACCTACACGAAACATCATGTACATTTGGAAATTATAACAAAGCTCTCACGAACTCCTGGAACTTTTGGGAAAAACATATTTGTCTATTTCCTCCAGCAAACAGATATTGCCCGTCACATAGAATTTGGGGCACCCGGGTATGGAGTTGGAGCACCTTTGTAAGTGGCGCCACAGTGGCGGAATCGGGCGAATTAGTCCACAGAGTGAATAGAGTGATTTTAAAATGAAGGCATGGAGTAATAAACCACTCAGATGCATCGATTCCATAGACGTACCGTATTAAATCCAGGTAGGTATGAGCACGAACTGCTAGGAAAAACCCAGCTTTTTTTATAACTGTAGGTACTGATGGAAGGGTATGAATTGGTTACAAGCTAGAATTGTAATCAGTAGCAGGTACTCGGTATCGCTGGTAGTGCTTTCTGGAAATTATTTGTGTGTACTTCTGTGTTAAGCTTGTGTATATAAACTGAGATTCAAGTATTATGGATGCTGAACAAGGACCATCAAAACGGACAAAATTAAGTCCATTATCTTTAAATGAAAAAACATTAATTTTAAACTGTTTAATTTCGTTGCAAAATCAGAACAAGAGTGCCAGTGTAGATGAGACTGTTACAAAAGCATCTTCTATGTTGTGCCTAGCGAAGTCCACCTCTATAAATTAATAAGAGAAAATAAAAGTGGAGCCCTTCAACCACCTGAGACCAATCGTTAAAGCAGAGGTTAAGGCGTGAAGTCCATGTGTTTTACCTAAAGAGTGAAATTTCTACATTGGATAAAATTATGTCTGCAGTTCAAGCTGATCCGGATTACCCAACACTCTCTAAATTGACATAATCGAAAAAAAAAATTGGCTTCAACTATACCAAACATAAGAGACAATCTGTACTGATATATAAACCAGATAAGATATTGCGCTTTGGAGAAGAGACTATTCACGCAATATTAAACAAACCCGAAACGAAGATCGAAGGTTATACTGTATCTCAGTATTGGCAGGACAGCAATATTACGAGCGGAAGGCAAGCCTTCGTCGAAGGATTGTCAACGGGTTTGAATCCACCATCAAGCAAGGGTGAAAGATTAATAATCGTTCATATAGGTAGTTCAGAAGGGTTTGTGGAAAGACGACTTTTGTATCAAAACGAACGGGTGACTATCACGAAGATATGAATGGTTACGTTTTTGAAGAATGGTTTGAACAAATGATCGATTTTATTGCGCAGGGATCTACTATTGTTTTGGACAACGCGATTTACCATTCTAGATTACAAGAAGATTCACCCACAAGCAATTGGACTAAATGCAAACTATCGGAGGGGCTTAGCTCGAAAAACATTGTTTTTCCCACTGATCCACTGAAAAAAGAACTTCATAATATCGCTCAAATCCTCAAAAACAAGTATAAAAAGTACATCGTACAAATAACTTGAATTGGTTGTGACTTCATACAAATCTTTTTTTTTTATAATTTAAGGCGGCTAGCAATAACATCGTTATTCTTTGATCCCATTATTTCTTATTTATTTTTATATAACTAATGACTGCTGCATTTCAAGTTTTCAACTTCCAAAATACTATAATCGGTGAAATTACATAAAATCTTAGTATTTTTTTATTTATTACCAACTAATTGTTAAGGAATAACATTCTATAGTAATGTTTGACATAAACCTAAATATTTTCATAAACTATTCACCATTTTATTTTTAAACAGAAATTATACCTCAAGATACACCACTGAAAGATGCCTGGGTAGAATTTTAAGTCCTTTAACAGTTGCCTTATCCGACAAATAGATATTGTGCCGGGTGGCACTACCTAGCGAATGAAGAAAACAGTTGTTTTGCTATTATTATAAAGGTTCTGAAACAAAATTTGCACGAGCCTCTCTGTATGGATTTTGCATACTAAATGAGGGTTTATTACTCCACGTCATTATTTTACGGACTATAGTATTACTTTTTTGTTGAAAATAATTGACAAATTGCAATAAATGCATTATTGATATTCACTTTGTACGGTATATACTTGGAAATTTTCCAAAATCCATTCATAATTTATTTGTGCATGTTTGGGTTAAAGTTTCACATTGACATAAACAATCAAATTTTTTCATACTAATGATTACAGTAATCTAAAAAAACATGGATGAAACATAGTTTTATTTATGTAAGACACAATCAAAATATTTTTTTGTCAAATTCTGACAGTGAACGAACAATATGAAAAATATGTTAAAACGTATGTTTGTAAAAAGAAAACAAGATTTTCAATATATTTATTTATATTTATTTCATATTTATTCATATTTCTCCAATAGTTTTTTATTCGTGTAACTTACTGCAACATTAGACATGTATGTTTTCATTAAATTTTATCAATTGTTTGTGAAACTATTCATTCCCCCCTAATTCTACAGAGTATTGATTTGTCGTCGCTGCTGCTTAGCTTATCTCTTTCGCATGTATGAAATATTTTTTTTTTCATTTCCCGCACCTGACACACGTGACTCAATCGCACCAATGACTCGTCTAAATCTGATTTTTATTCATTACTGGCGTAATTTCCGATCAGGTCTAAGTTTAATTCAAATGTTATACAGGCCGAATCACAATGCAACGGCAGTTCTCACGTTTGCAACAAAAACATTATAGTCCGTTAAATGGAGTAATAAACCCTCATTTAGTATGCATAATCCATATAGAGAGGCTTGTGCAAATTTTGTTTTGGAACCTTTATAAAAATAGCAAAACAACTGTTTTCTTCATTCGCTAGGTAGTGCCACCGGCACAATATCTATTTGTCATTGTTAAAGAATTCAAAATTCTGACGAGGCACTTGTCAGTGGTGTATCTTGGGGTGAAATTTCTGTTAAAAAATTTAATGGTAAATATTTTATGAAAATATTTAGGTTTACGTCAAACATTACTATAGAATGTTATTCCTTAACAATTAGTTGGTAATAAATTCAAAAATAGTAGGATGTGTATTTTCACCGATTATAGTATTTTGGAAGTTAAAAACGTGAAATGCAGCAGTCATTAGTTATATAAAAATAAACAAGAAATAATGGGATTCCTGCGCCATAAAATCGATCATTTGTTCAAAAACGTCACCATTCATATCTTCGTGATAGTCACCGGTTCGTTTTGATACACAAGTCCTCTTTCTACAAACCCTTCTGATCCACCTATATGAACGATTATTAATCTTTTACCCTTTCTTGATGGTGGATTCAAACCCGTTGACAATCCTTCGACGAAGGCTTGTCTTCCGCTCTTAATTTTGCTGTCCTGCCAATACTTCGTTTATCCACGTTTCGTCCAGATAATAAAAGCGTCGATCTTCGTTTCGGGCTTGTTTCTTTTCTCCAAATCGCAATATCTGTTTTATCTATCAGTACACATTGTCTCTTATGTTTGGTATAGTTGAAGCCGATTTGTTTTAGAATTTTCGATAATGTCATTTTAGAGAAAGTTGGGTAATCCTGGATCAGCTTGAACTGACATAATTTTATCCAGCATGGGAATGCCACTCTTCAGGTGAACCGCATATACTTCACGCCTTAAAATCTGCTTTAATGATTTGTCGATCGTGATCCGTTGTCGACCCGGAGATGTTAGATAGAAGATAGAATGAGAGTATGTGGACGGACAGAACGATTAGCATGTAGGCCTCTCTATCGGGCCCGTTATGCTCCCACCGCTTCTGGGAATCGGTTCAGCTTTGAAGATACCCTATTTCGCTAGCATAGGAGACCTCCTAACCGACACCTTCCTCACACTCTCCGGGTTCAGAACGATACTCCGTGAGGATGTGGGTGACTGACTCCTCATCCTTCAAGCACCACCTGCATTCAGTATCATCCGTGATACCTATAAAGTTTTCGGTGGTTGAAGAGATGTTTTTGGTAGTTAAAAAGCTCCACTTTTCTTTTCTCTTATTAATTTATAGATGGTATGCACAACATAGAAGATGCTTTTGTAACAGTCTCATCTACACTGGCACATTTGTTCTGATTTTGCAACAAAATAAAAAAGTTGAAAATTAATGTTTTTTCATTTGAAGATAATGGATACAATTTTGACCGTTTCGATGATCCTTGTTCAGCATCCATAATACTTGAATCTCATTTTATATACACAAGCTAAACACAGAAGCACACACAAATAATTTCCAGAAAGCACTACCAACGATACCGAGTACCTGCTACTGATTACCATTCTAGCTTGTAACCAATTATTATCCTTCTATCAATACCTACAGTTATAAAAAGGGCTGGTCTTTGAAAGATTATGGGTTTTTCCTAGCAGTTCGTACTTATACCTACCTGGATTTAATATGGTACGTCTATGGATTCGCTGCATCTGAACGGTTTATTGCTTCATTTCTTCAATTTAAGGACTATGGTTTTCTTCACTCACTTCTTCCCTTTGGTCTCGTATAGTTCACGGTAGAAAAACCATAAAATTTCGTATTCGGGGGTGCATTTAAACGCATATTTGTGTGTGCACCCGGAAACATTTTTTCACTTCCTTCACGTCATTTACATTGGATTCGAGGTTATTTGTGCCAACTCGTTCATTGTCATTCATTTATTATACGCGCACTTTCGAGACTGGGCCTCTCGTTGAAACGAACCTTTCACCTGCCGAATCACAACACAAATGCCATTTTGACGATTGCGACCGAAGAATTTCAACTATCACACTTTGTAGACATCCTTTTCATCACAGCGTTAAATGGGGATAAGTGATAGTGTCTGGACGAGTTTGTCCGATTCCGCCACTGCGGCGCTGCACATTAAACTCCTCCCCCATGTTCCAAGTCCATATGCGTACAGGTTTGAAGATATTTCTATTATTTTTTCTATTCAAATATTTTTCTGTGTTTTGGAATTAATCGAGAGAATGCTAGTATATCCATATGAGAATTTCAGGAGTTTTTGATATTTACCATCAGTATTTTCCGTGGATAATTTTGCTATGATCCACAGCTGTTGTGAATAAGTGGACATTTTTGGTGTTCTCATTATGAACGGCCCAGTAGCAATATCTTTTCTATTTGTTCCTATACCTGTTATGTTTTTTGGTAACAAAGATACACCATCTAATTCAGTGGTGAGTGTGATAGGAGGGCCTGAAAATAGAGAACTGTCAGAAAATTTTTCAATCGTTAAAAATAATTGGTCACTCACCTGCAATACCTATGAAAATACTCAGTCCTAGGCAGGCAAAGAAAGTTATGAAAACCATAACGAATTCCCTCTTATGCATGGTGTATAGTCTCATTTGAACAGATCTACGAAAAATAAAATACATCAACATTTTACAATAACTCAGCAATCGATGAAAGAAAACCATAATCTTGATTAATAATCCAAAAAACCCAATTGTGATAATATTTCTAATCAAAGCACAAAACTCGGATTCACATCTCGTGCAGATTCCAAGAATAGGCGAGGAATTAATATCGCTTTGAATATGCTTTGAAATACATAACGCATATATAAATGTACCCAGAAAACATTTTTTGGGTCAAATTTCAATAACAGCAATTCCCATTCGTTTTTGAAAATCAGCAAATTTTGAAGCTACTAATATTGGCGCCCTCTGTGACGTAAATGACCGAGCAGCCAATAGGCGTAATCGGGTTGATTGTGACATTAAACGGCAATGTTACCAAGTTTCTTAAACTATAAATGTAAGAACTAGAACACTATTCGTAATGTCAAGATTTGAAAATATGGCAACGTTGCAAAATTGTTTGAAGTTGTGGGATTGGTTAATCGTCACAACATTTTGCAATGACGGTAGAAAGAAACCATTTGAATGTTGCAGACTCTAAATATTTTTTTTAAGTTTTAGAAAATAAAAAAAATTTAAAATGTACAAGCTCTAAAATCCATTTAAAATAATTCAAAAATTTCGTCATCACCGCCTATTATCGATTCAAAAACGGAATTATGAATAGGCACGGCTGATATTCATTCAAAATCCATTATTGCATTCCTGAAAAATTGCTTTCAATTGAATGTGACCTGCTAGAACTTCAAGTGACTAGCTAGAGATATGCTATAGGCGTATAACGTCGTAGATCCCAAATTAATCTATTAATTTTCTACCTTCCACATTCATAACAGATTACGGTAATTTTAATTCAGTTTATCTCCTCTTCATGAAACTATTGTGAATCTAAAGACGGTTTTGTTGACCCTTTCAAGCCTTGAGGTATCACGGTGATACCACCTTTCTAAACTATATTGAGGATGCGGCAGAGAGGTTTCAACACGATAGCACTCATTCAGTAGCATACGATGGTGCCATCTCCTGAAAAAAAAAATACTCGCGCTCGGAGGCCACAGTGCTCTGCCGCTTCACTTCTGTCAATGAATTTCGTGATTTTTACCTGCCGCAAGTGATGTGATCGTCTTCAACAGTTAGTTTTGAAAAACATACTATTGGTTAGTAGATAATGAAGTATATTCATTACATTTTTTTGTTTAACGCGAAAAAATGGAGTTACGTGGACTCAGATATAAATTCCGTCTGGGAACGAGTCGGAAGAAAATGAGAAAGATATGACGACGGAGAAGGGGACGAATATGATGATGCTAAAAATTTCAGTGGGCCTGGACATCGAGGATAATTCAGTTCAGGATCAGGATAGTAGTGATGATTGTTTCAGTGACGGAGACAGTATCCCTCTTTCGGAAGTACAAGCTGGGCTAAATAAGAACAATTTCGTTTGGAGAAACCAGGTACTGAATTATACAGCACCAGTAGTGTGGACCTCGGAGCATCCCTCAAAATGTTGAACGACCGATAGACGTTTTCTTGTGTTTATTTCCTGGAACCCTACTATAAGACAAATCTATATGCAACCCAGAGTAGTCCTAGAACAGGAAAGTATTTCCCATGTCGACGAATGTCGATGAAATTAAGACATTCTCCGCAACAAACATCATAATGGGGATCAAGCGATTGCCCAGCTACCGGGACTATTGCTTCACCAAAGCAGATATTAGGGTCAGCATATATCCAGTTTGATGTCATGAACTCGTTTTGACTGGCTGTTGGGAAACTTTCACATGAACGGCAACGTCCTTCAGCCCAAACGTGGGGATCAGAATTTCGATAAACTGTACAAGATTTAACCCTATTTGATGAAACTCGCCGATATATTTTCAACTTACTACATGCCGAATAATCTCACAAAAAGTGGTTATAAAGTCTGGGTCCGAGTGGATATATTCACGAATTCCAGATATATACCGACAATGTAGGCAATGTACAGGGTTATTATATACAAAAATAAACAATGTATTGAAAAAATTGAACATCGCCATGAAACAAGAACTAAACAAAATATACCTACAGTCAAAATGAAAAAGTCGATAGGTCAGAGATCCTTGGTCTATTTAATACAAAAAATTTACTTTACCCTTCCTAATAACTATAAAACATACATAAAAGAAATAAAGTCAATACAAATTATCAAAAATATTTTCAAAAAATATACTGTAACAATTGACAGTGAGGACTCTCACACAATAATCAATCTCAAACTAAAAATTTTTGTATCCACACAATATCTTCCAAATAGGTAACACTTTCCATATAATATCATTAATTTTTTTTTTTTTTATGTTCTGGTTCCCACGAAAAGAGATATCCTGTAATGTTCAGAGAACATCGTGGAAACCAAGGGAAAGAAGGTAGGAGTTGGTGTTCTTCTTAAATTTCTGGAGGTTGTATGCCTCGGAGAACACCTCCCTAGGCAATGAGTTCCAAAGCCTCGCTGTTCGTTGGATGAACGAGTCTTTGGAAAGTGATGTTCTGCAGGTCTCCAAAGTGACCACGAAGGGGTGTGATGACTGAACTTGACGGGTTAGTCTCGAAGAGACTGCCAAAGCAGGAACGATTGTTGATATTTCAGAAGAGCATCGCCCATGAAAATATCTATAAAATAGAGACAAATCGCCAACTTTTCTACGGTGTTCCAGACAAGTGAGCGAGTTTGTAAGCGAGGCATCACCGACGAGACGAATTGCCCTTTTTTGGACAGAATCCAATAGCCTCAGGATATGTTTTAATATCTCTATTATGAAATACTATGTAGTGAAAACACTCTATGAAATAATAATACTATTGTATCTCTCCCTTGTTTTCAATATTTTGATTAGCTTCATTATTTTACTATGCTTTTTCAACACTACATTATGATGTCCACATATTTATATAAAACTATGAACTACTGTAAGCAGAAAATCACCTTCCATGCACAACCCGACGATTATAATGGAACCCTCTGTTTATTTACTACAAAATAGTGAGTTCTATAGTGAGTAGTGATTCAATGTGTCTGATCGTGATTACCTGAGACAAGCCTACCCAAGCACTTTGAAGATTATAGCCGTCCAGATAATTAGATCGTTGGTGGCCGTTCAATTGAAAAAGTTATTACCGGTGCAACTATCCCCAACCCGAAAGGATAAATGAGTATATCTAGGCACTTAAACTAGCAGAATGGCGTCATCCTCAGATGAAGGATCTGCCGCCTTCTCGGATGACGATAGCCAAAACTCTACCGCCTCGAGGACAAAGAAGCAGACGAAGAAACTGCGAATGGAAGACCTCTTCGTCGTACTGACCGAGCTGAGGAGACAGCTAGATGACATCCGCAAAGAGAATGCGGAAACACGACGGGAAAATGAGGAATTGAAGAGGCAACTCCTCACCTTCCACAACGCCGCAGCGGCTGCCTCCCAGATGGAAGTAGCCAAGGCCATCGCCGCCCCTGGGAACAAGGAGGCCGAAAAACCAGTCCTAGAATCGCCACCACCAAAGCCAGCGTCAGTGCAGGACTCACCACCGAAAAACGAGGACATCATGGAGACGGACGAAAACTCTCCAAGAAGAGAACCCTCTCAGTCTCCGTAGAAAAGGAGAACGCGAACCACGACGACGAGTTCATCACTGTTACCAACAAACGGAAAAAAGAGTCGAAACCTGAGACCCCAACATCTGAAATCAAATCGGCCCCCGTCGCCAAAACGGTCCCCGTCGTGGCCAACGGAGGCCAAACCATCCTCGTGGGCCCTCGCACCCCCAGGAAGCGACCCAAAAAAACCACCCCCAGTCGTCCTCAGAAATAAGGACAAGTGGCAGACCATCTCCGCCTAAATGGCCAGAAGGAAGATCAACTTCCTGAAGGCCAGGCTCACCTCCGATGGAATAACCATCCAGACGGAGAACGAAACAAGCTGGAGGGCAACCACGACGTTTCTGGAAGCAGGAGGGTATGAATTCTACACATACTCTCTCAAAACAGAGATTACATTGCACGCAGTGATCCGGGGGATACCGGAAAACACCAAGTCGGAGAACGTAAAGGAAAGCGTTCAGGATTCAGGCTCCACAGTCCTGGAATGTCACCAAATGACGTCGAGACGAACCAAAAAGGCACTTTCACTGTTCCTAGTGAAAGTACCCAAGTCAGAATCCCACATCTTCACGCTTGACACCTGTGTCATGCTGAAGGTCAGAGTGGAACCTCAACGGCAAAGGACCAGCGGATTCGTCTCCCAGTGCCATAAATGCCAGTGATTTGGACACGCACAAAGGTGCTGACTTTCCACCCCCAGGTGCGTGAAATGCGGAGCAGAGCACGAGTGCCGCACCTTCACGAAGACCAAAGAGCAGCCAGCCACTTGCGCAAACTGTGGGGGCCCACACACGGCCAGCTTCAGGGGCTGTCCCAAATTCTCCAAACCCACGACAAGACCCACACAACAACAACAACCACGACAAACTTACCCACCACCACGACAAACACGAACAAACTAACCACCACGGAGGAGGCAGGGACCCAGGAACGCTGGGCCCCAACCCCAAGCACCACAGGCACCACCAAAATGGAGGCCAACCAGGATAACGACGACGGCAACCACAACAGTTAACCAAGAACTGGTGGCCCTACCTGAAGCGTTCAAGAAACAACTTCTTGAGCTCTTCAAACAGAGTCAGGCCCCCGGAAACCTTAAATGCTAAGACAACCTCAGGAAAAACTCACAATATGCTCCTGGAACATCAGCACCGCACTCGCCCGCAAGGATGAGTTGCACGAACTGATATCCAGAACACAAGTGGACATCATCGCCATCCAGGAAACAGCGCTGAAACCCCAGAAGAACTTCCATCTTCCAGGATTCACCTGCTACCGAACAGACAGACCCGGTTGTCGCACCCGCGGTGGCGCAGTAAGGACCGGCCTCGAACAACACGAAGCTGAAAAACCAGAACTATCTCGAGGAGGAGCAGTCGCAGTAAAAGTGAAGGTCAGACGCATAGGAATGCTAAGAGTCATCTCAACGTATATCCCGCCAGGGGGTAATATACAAAGAGAAGACCTAGCAGAACTATTTCCAGACCATCACCCCACTGTATCCATCGGATACTTCAACGCGAAGTCACAGACATGGCACTGCAGAAACAACAATCCACGAGGCCGAAATCTGGAGAATTCACTGACCGACTACAACAACATCGAAGTAATAGCCCCCTTCGTACCCACCTACCACGGACTAGCAAACCACCCAACGCTGAGATGGAAGTAGTAGACGAAGGCTCATCAGACCAGAACTCAATCCTACTAACAATAGGGGAGGGAGACGCGGAACCTGAGGAACCAGCTACTAGGAAGACCACCAACTGGAACCGATTCCAAAGAATCATACACGACTCCATAGGACACATACCACAAATACACACAAAGACAGACCTCGAAAGAGCAACAACACAGTTGCAACAAACTATCCAGAAAGCCATAGAACGCAGCTCCAAGACCACCTAAGCAACCAGGTTCCACTTCCAACTAGCACTAACCCCAGAGGTAAGGGAGTTAGTTAGGAACAGGCGCCGCCAGAGAACACTGGCCCCCGAAGATAAGAGAAGAATGAACCAGGCAGGCAGGCAACTGTGGCTGGAACTCAAAGCTCACCAAACACAGCTATGGACAAACAGGATGATAGAAATGAGCACAGAAGACAACTCTGTATGGAGAATGCAGAGAGTACTTCGTCAAGGCAGAAGGAAACCGTGCCCGCCACTCCACGGAGAGGGGGGGCCTGGTCTACACTGACAACGAAAAGGCAGAAGCATTTGCGGACGCCTTCGAACGCCAGTGTAGAGACAACCAGGTCAACCTAACCGACGAGGTGGAAGACATGGAAACCGAGCCAGTCAGACTGTCAGGAGAATAAGACGGATCAATGATGCCGAGCACGTCCTTGAACCAACTTTGCCAGAAGAAATCAAGGACATCATCCGAAACCTTGCTACCCGCAAGGCACCCGGACCAGACCAAATTTCGAATAGAGCCTTAAAGGCTCTACCGAGAAAAGGAATTGCTGCCTTGACCAACATCGTCAATGCAGTGCTCAGGCTCAGACACTTTCCACGACCATGGAAAGAAGCCACGGTTATCATGATCCCCAAACCCAATAAGAACCATGTGATACCGCAAAACCACCGACCCATCAGCCTCACACCCTCGATGAGCAAGGTGGCAGAGCGAGTCATCCAGAGACGATTGGAACCACTCACGGAAGAACTCAACGTCCTACCAGACGAGCAGTTCGGCTTCCGACAAGGACACTCTACGGAAATGCGGGTCCTGAGGATAGTGGACTTTGCTGTAACAGGCTTCAACCTGGGCAGAGGACACCACACAGGAGCCTTATTCCTAGACGTTTCCAAGGCCTTCGACAGGGTCTGGCACGATGGCTTAATCACCAAAATGGCAGACTTGGATACCCCACTCCCATAGTGAAGCTGGTAGACTCCTTCCTGCGGGGACGGCGGTGCCAATGTAAAGTTGGCAGCGACCTCTCAGCAGTGATGACCCTAGAAGCAGGAGTACCGCAAGGCGCAGTCTTATCTCCACATCTGTTCTCCATCTACACGGCGGACATCCCAAAGCCTGCTGACAACTTCAACAAGCTAGCGCTGTACGCGGACGACACAGCACTAGTGGCCAGATCGGTGAACGCAACGCAAGTAACCCGATACCTGCAAGATCAAGTAGACAAGCTTGAGGACTGGTTCAACTTATGGAAGATCGAAATCAACGCGGAAAAGAGTCAAGCAATACTTTTCACCAGAAGGCGAACAACACCGTCAGAACATGTCATCATGAATGACCAACAAATCCCATGAACAAACGAGGCCAAATACCTTGGAGTGACCTTGGACAAAAGATTGACATTCAGGCAACACGTAGATCGGAGGCTCGGACTAGCGAAAGCAGCCCGAAAGAACCTCTATTCCCTCATAGGACGCAGTAGCAACATGGACCTCCAGTTAAAACTGCTCCTCATCAGGACCATCCTCCTCCCCATCATCCTGTATGCATCCGCCGCATGGGGTCAATGCGCACAAACATACAGGACCAAGATCCAGCTATTCTTAAATGTGAGCCTAAGAATGGCAGTGAACGCTCCCAGATACATCCCGAATAGATTTATCTACAGGGACCTGAATGTCAATCCGAACTCCATTGACGACCATCTTCGGAACCACGCCACCGCGACGTTCCTGAAGACGGACACCCACACGAACCCGGTGATTCAAGACATCCACGCGAACCTAAACCTGGACGATCCCAGGTTTAGAGAAAGGGAAAAGTATTTGCGACCAGTTTACCAAAACGACTGTCCACCACCGAGAGTAGCACTCCGGCGCGTTAGGGGAGTAACAACTCAATACAAAACACGTAAGATCAACACACCCACATCACACCATACACTCACACACCCATCAGGTACATCACCACCATGCACACACAGCACAAGTCAGGTGAACATACAACAATCAGATAACAAGGGGTTTAAAGCACTCAGAGGCTGACTTCATACCACAGGAGGTACGATTTCAATTTCGCAAACGTGCCATTTGCGAGTTGAGGAAACTCCAAGGGGAAGCGGGGGAGGATAGAAGTGGACAGTAAATCTCGTTCACACATAACATGAAGGGGATTTACTATCCATGGGCGCTCAACCTTAAGGGGGGCATGGTGTGTGATTTACTACAAAATGTAATTGTAAACATGTAAAACCCACCTAGAGAGTAAAATTAATTATTATTCACTATAAATCATCGTTATTATTGCCTATAGAAAAAAAGTTAAACGTAAAAGTTGTGTGGTTATGACTGGATTTTGATAAAATGCTATCAAAAATACAGTAGCGTGCTGATTTAATGGATAATTTTTTTAAGATATTAAATGTTTGGAATTATCTTTTTTTACTGATTTCAAAAATATACCATATGTTATCCCAATCTTCTACCGTTTTTGAGTAATTAAACGTCGAATAACTTAGACTTTTGTTACCTGTGAACGTTAACATTTTAAAAGTAATCTATGAAAATGACAACTATATTATGTTTGTTTACTGATATTTCTTTGGTGGAATAATCAAAATGGTTTACAGTGAGGAAGAAAAAGTTCAATTATATACTTGTCATATACAAAACAACAAAAATAAATGTGCAGCAAAAAGTGCATATAGGGTGTTGTATCCAAATCGTCCAACCCCGTCAGAGAATACATTCAAAAATATTTACCAAAAGGTGAATCATACCTTCAGTTTCAGTAGAAAACGTGTAGTTCAAGAAAACCAGGAAGAACAGCTAATATACTGTTCATTTCGAAGGTAACCTATCCATATTAATTCGCGAATAGACTTTTTTGAAACATTGTATTATTTTTTGAAAATTCTGAATGTAGTTTAAAAAATGTAGCCGATCAATTGGGTTAAAGTTTTTCCAAAATCCTACCTACTTTGAAAAAGAACAACTACAAACCATATAAAATGTTACCCGAAGTTTCAACAGAGACTCATAAGAGGAAAAGGTTGGAATTTTGCCCCAACAGATGATTCAAAATTTGAATGAAGATCCCGATTATTTAACTAAAATATGGACTGATGAGTCAGCCTATTCTACAGCAGGAGGACAACAGAAAAATATTTGTAAAACAAATTAAGAAAACAGGAAGAAAAACTATTAGCGTTTGGTGTGGAATTTTTTGAAATAAAATTTTTGGCCCTATATTTCATGATTATATATTAACAGGAGTTACCTATCAAGAAATAATCATCGCAGAATTAGAAAATATTCTTTTACATAATTTTTCGAAAGCAGAGCTTGCCAGTATAATTAGGATGCAAGATGGGGCGACCCCGCAGAGTGTCCTACCCGTTCAATAACATTTGAATAATACATTCCCAATATGGATAGAAAATAATGGAAGTATTGAATGGCCACCTAACATTCCGGACTTGACCCATATGGATTAATTTTTCTGGGATTTCTAAAAGACATTGTTAATAATAATGATATTCAACCCATTGAAGACACGATTCGACTTGAAATAGAGAATCTGAATGTCAATAATGAAGTAATTTCCAATGAACTTATAAATGTAAGAAGACGTTATCGATTATGCATTGACAATAATGGTGGACACATTGAACATCTTTTAGAAGTTATCATGTTCTTTAAATTTCCGAAATAAATCTTTGTTATCTATTTTTGTATAAATATTTTAACTTTTTCTTCCTTCTTTGAAACCATTTTGATTATTCCATTAAAGAAATGTCATCAAACAAACATAATATAGTTGTCATTTTCATAGCTTACTTTAAAAATGTTAACTTTTATAGGATAGGTATTTACAGTAACAACTAGTCCAAGTTATTCGACGTTTAATAACTCAAAAACGGGTAACATATGGTATATTTTTGAAATCAGGAAAAAAAAAAGATCATTGCAAAAAGTCAATAATATACAGGTTATCTCATGTAAATTTCCGCGGATATGCGTTGTGTAGCCAGCACAGAACAAGGTGGTCCTGTTTTAATTGTGAGTTGGGGCTCTGCTGACAGATTAAAAAAACTGTTTTGTGAAATTCCATGCAAGAAATGATTTCAAACATGTTTCCTGAAATTTTGTTCGAAATAGTTGGAATTGGTCCTCATCGTTGTTGAAAAACCAAATAAATATTTCATTTTTCAAGTTACTTTACTGCTTGGTGGTACTCTGGTGAAACCAGTCCTTATTTTTTGCCCAAAAATGATTCCAGCATAGATCCCATACAGCAGGCGTACCACTGATATTTAGGAATGTTCGTAACCAATCCTGTGTGCTATGTTACAATCCCATAAAAAAAAGAACTGAAGCTGCATCATCTGATATATGTCGCTATGACCGCCGTCATTTTCTTGCTTCATTTTTTTTTTTGTTATATTCCCCATTTTTTGTAATAGGCACTCGTTCTCTATATAATTCAGAAAAAACTGAATTGAAACTATCATTGGTTTCCAAAAATGTGTATACGACGATATAATAGTGGAGATGTTCTTCAAACAATTTATTAGTATTTTATATTTATTTAGTTTTAAATTTATATATTAAGTATTTTTCGATCCAAGAATACTTTGGTGTTCTGATGGTGATGGTGTTCTACGGCTTGACCCTCCTGATTTTTCATTTCATTTATTTTATTTTTCATAATCCGCATTCTTAGTCATACACCTATGATATAATTAAAAACAAACTAATTGAAAATATCCTTGGTCACCAAGTATGTGTATACGACGATATAATCTTCTTTGGTAGAAAAAATATGTTTTATATTTCTTTCTTTTACGATTATATCTCTCCTGTATTATTCGAACCAAAAAAAACCCCAATGAAATGTTTTGTAAAAACCGAAAAAGTTATGAAACTGCATTTCGATGATGATGATGATGGCGCACAACGGAAAGAATACGTTGGTAGCGAAGCTGTCAACAATTTTTATTTTGTTATATTCCACATTTTCGGTCATACTACTATATAATTCAGATAAAAAACTCCATTGAAACTATCATTGGTTTCATTATTATTGTTTTACATTACTTTGGTTTCAATATGTAATATTCGATCATAAAAAAACTAGTTTTGTTTTTTATCGATGATGGTGTCCTATGGAAGACATATGTTGCCAGGGAAGATGCTAACAAAAATTCGGCGGCATGGCCACCACGATTTTATCCACTCATTCTTATTTTGTTTTTATTATTGTTTATTATACTCCAGTCTCGGTCATACTTCTACCATATAATTCATGAAAAGAGACTGAATCGAAACTTACTTTGGTCAAATAATCAGTGTTTTACATTATAAATGTATTATCTGATCCAAAGAACTATTTTGTAATAAGAGATTAGGAAAAGTATGTGGTTATGAAACTGCGTTTTGATGAATACTCTATGTATTCTATGGGAGGAATATGTTGTGAGCGAAGCTATCAATAAAAATGCGGTAACGTAGCCCCCGCAATTTTTTTTCCTTTGTATGATTTTTTTGAATTATATTCCGCATTCTCAGTCATACTTCTATATAATCCGGAAAAAAATCCATGATGATATTTCATGGAAACAATTGAGTAGAATATACGTAGTGCAAATCAAGAATGACAAGATACGAAGTGTATGTCGAAAAATTGTGGTATCTAATATTTCATTAGTTTTTAGTCATATTTCCTGAATCATAATATAATATCATAACATTACTCAACACGTCCGCTCAATGAACAACACTTCACTAGGCCCACGAATTGTATGCACTGGACTGCCCCACGAGTCCGTTCTGGCGACGATTTTGTCATCTACAAATCCAATAAAAATGGCAAAACTGCTCAACAGAGCTAACCGCATCCATATCCTCGATTACGGAAAAAATCGAGCAGTTGGGTTTCTGCTTGACTCCAGTGAAATTAACGGTCACGTTTTTTAGCAGACATAACATACCAATCATCAACATGATAGTCGACCACATATCCTATCTCGCATCTCGTCACATATCTAGGCATTACTCTAGACAAAAAATTTCATGGAAACCCTTCATAGAAAAGATAGTAATTAGTTGTAACAAAAGTCTAAATTTTCTTAAGTTAATCAGAAGAACGTACTGGGGAGCAGACCCGCAAACTTTCCTGGCGTTTTACAAATTTTACATAAGATCAGTCATCGATTACGGAAGCATCCTGTAAGGGTCCGCCAGTGGCAGAATCCTGAAAAGATTAGAGGCAGTCCAAAACACCGCACTAAGTCTATGCCTGGGTGCGACGAGTTCAACTCCCGTAGAACCCCTGCGAGTAGAAGCTTCAGAACCTCCTCTCCATCTCCGGAGAATATTCTTAGCAAAAAAATTTGTTATCAAATCTCTTCACAAAAATCCTTCAATTATCACCAAAATATCCCATTTGAGCACGCTGGACCTCACAAGCAGATACTGGCCCAAGAAACCCTCCCCCTTCACATGTAGTGCCTTCAGAGATAATCATAACTTATAAGACAATCTATACAAACCGCGCGCACTCACATCAATCATCAGATATGTTTTACGCCATAAGACCTTTGGAGATTATAATTCCCGTTTACACACAAAACACATAAAAATAAGGTGGTCCCATAATTTTGTCCTTACTCTATTGCTCGGATAGCATCCTCTACACCTTCTGACTCAATATCCTACAGTAGGCATTTTATATATGGCCGCCATACGTCAGATGTTGAAGTCATGTCACGTGACTTTCAGTGAAAAGTTTGAAAAACTAAGGTATGTATCAATTATCTGTTTACTAGTTAGGGTTTAGTTTTAAGAGAGATGCAAGAGGTATATATTTCATGATTTCATTTAACATTAAAGGTAGAGCTTCATCGACTACGAAACGTGCAATTTTGTGCTCAAATTCAATATTATAAGAAAAATAATCTACTGGTATAGCAAAACCGCACTAACCTAGTGAATGAACACCCCGTTCATTCATTGGGTTCTACCGATTTAAAATCACCTATGTTTCTTAGTTTTTGTTCTACTTTTGAGATGTCAACAAGAACTGAAATGCAAGAAGATGGAAACCAAGACCATACATAATTCTGCGACTTCCAAGCACGGTTACTCCAGGTACAAGTAAGCAGACACTTTATAAATAAAATACGAAAATGGTAATAATGCTTCACGTCAGCCTCTATGGAAAATATCTTTATTTTTGTATAAATAAAATAAATATTAGATCAGGTACGAATTATATACAGAATATTTCAAACCCACCACGTGAAGTGTCATCAAAACGACCTCGTTCTACAGATCCAAGTTACAAAAAATGCTATACAGGGTGAGTCAACAGGATTCCCGTGGTTCATTGCTCCTTAATGTATCACTATTTTGATTTCTTATATTTATTTTATCAAAGGGACCATCTAAGACCACTTTCTAAAATTATTTTCATCCATACAGGGTGCATCATTGATGCGTGGCTAACCAAAGTTGTTCTTTTTCAAATGAAACACCCGGTACATTTTCATATATTCCGATCGTCTGTTCCATTGGCTGCTCAACGATTTTTTCCATTTTGTATTCCGTTGCGGCGTTGCCGAGTTATTCAAAATAAATCTATTTTGTAGACTTCTTTTCGAAAAATTACCTATTTCACATTTCGAAATATTTAGTAGAAATAATTGGGGAATCGTTGGTCGATATGATGATGTTCATTGAGAATACCACGAATTTGCAATAAATTGTACAGGATGTTCGACACAACAAAACAAGCTTAGCCATTTCCAAACATCGGTATTTTGATTTTTTCAAATGGAACTCCCTGTATATTTTGAATCAACTCCTTTTCAATGACTCTACACTTTTCATCCCCGACGTCATGTACCTTAAACAACCTGTTTCCAAGATATTGTGGTTTAAAGGAATTGTTCAATATCAAATCAACAATTCTATAGATTTTTCTATCTACATGTTTGTTCTTAGAAAATACTGATACTGAATGATTTTTTTCCATCTTCAAAAGTATTCTTGGCAACTCATGAATAACTATCATAACAAAAGACATTTTTAAATGTAACTATTTTTTCTAGTTTAGTTATCCATGACTACCGCTGAAAAAATTACTATCGGAATTTGTAAATAGAGGTAACTGTCAAACTACAATCCAGTTGTGTTAAAAATTATTGTAGCATTATGTATTATCGTTTAGAGGACATGGTTGAAATGGTGTATGCTTTGGGGGAAAGTGATGGCAATTGCTTACTGGCATCTAGATTATACGAACAAAAGTTTCCTGAGAGAAGACATCCAGACCACCGAGCATTTCGAGACCTCAAAACAAGATTTGAGGAAACCGGAAAAGTATTTTACAAAAGTTTGAACGTGCTTGTCCTGTAACGAATGATGAAAATGCTCTTGATATTGCATTGCATATTACCGAGAATCCCCATGTGAGTACAAGTATTTTGAGTAGGGAGTTGGGAATATCTCAAAGTAGTGTTTCTCGGATGGTGAGAAAATGCAATTACCATCCATATCATATGCAGTTAATGCAAGAGCTGACTGAAAGAGATTTTCTAAAGCGAATGCGGTTTTGCCAATGGGGTGTAGATAAAATCAACCAAGAACCTGATTTTTTTGAGTATGTTCTATTTCACAACAATGGCCATGTGAATCGGCATAATATGCACTATTATGCAACTGAAAATCCTCATTCTGTTAGATATGTCAATCACCAACAACGTTGGTCGCTGAATGTTTGGGGAGGTATCATTGGACGGCGTGTAATTGGGCCCTTTTTTTCAACGGACATCTCAATGGAAGAAAATATCTAAGATTTCTGCGAAGTCAGTTATCAAATTTATCAGATGATATTCCATTGGCAATAAGGCAGAGAATGTGGCTACAACAAGATGGCGCGCCTGCACATTACCACACTGATGTACTGGAATACATTGATAATGAATTCCGTGAAAAATGGAAAGGTAGAGGAGGTCCAGTTCAGTGGCCTCCAAGGTCACCGGACCTTACAAAAATGGATTTTTTTCTATGACGATACATTAAATGGGTTGTCTATCAAACTCCGCCTACAACTCCCGAAAATATGAAATCAAGAATTCGTACTGCTTTCAGAGAAATTTCAGAGGACATGCTGGCATATGTGGATACTAATTTTCGAAACAGATTGAGAGTGTGTATTGGTGAAAATAGCAGGCACATTGAACATTTGCTGCATTGATTATTATTTTCTGTTAGATTCGAATAAATATGATTTTTATGCAAAGTTTAATGCCAAATATGATACCAAAGGCGAACATTGTCAATATTTTCTGTGGAAAAATATCCATCTTTTGGATGTAGAATATCTCGGAAACGAGTTGTTTTAGGTACATGACATGGAGAATGCAAAGTGTAGAGTTATTGAAAAGGACTTGATTTAAATGAAAATATATAGGGTATTCCATTTGAAAAAATCAAAATACCGATGTTTGAAAATGACTAAGTTTGTGTTGTTGTATCGAACATTTGTACAATGTATTCCAAATTCTTGGTATTCTCAATGAACATCATCATATCGACCAACGATTCCCCAATTATCTTTACTAAATATTTCAAAATGTGAAATAGGTAATTTTTCAAAAAGAAGTCTACAAAATAGATTTCTTTGAATAACTCGGCAACGCCGCAACGGAATTCAAAATTGAAAAAATCATTGAGCAGTCAATGGAACAGCCGATCGGAATATATGAAAATATACCGCTTCATTTGAAAAAGAACAACTTTGGCTAGCCACGCATCAATGATGCACCCTGTATGAATGAAAATGATTTTAGAAGGTGGTCTCAGATGGTCCCTTCGACAAAAAAAAATATAAGAAATCGAAATAGTGATACATTAAGGAGCAATGAACCAAGGGAATCCTGTTGACTCACCCTGTATAATATTTTCCAAAAACATTATTAACACTTTTATATCTACTTTTACTTCAGAAACTCAGGTTTAACTATTCTAATTTACTAGATTTACTCCATCTAAATTTCATAATAGCTGGCTAACGTTATTTCCATACTCAAGAACAATTAGAAAGAGCACTGGAACTAAAATCTTCAGGACAAAAATCACTTAATGCAGTGTCGAAAGAGTTTGGAATTCCCAAAGGAAAATGTATTATTGACAAAGCCAAATTGGGATTTTCGATGCACCAGGACGATGTGAAACATGCTGTTCAAAAAGTTTAGAAGGATTTGAAAAGACCAAACCCGTTCAAAGACGACAGACCTGGTAATAAGTGGATGCATATATTTTTTAACAGAAAACAACAATAAAAAAATTGAACACAGAAATTATTTCCAAAGCAAGAGCTTCAGTCACGGAAGAAGGTATTCGAGAACAGTTTTTAGAACTGAGGTCATACTTAGTGAGAGAAAGAGCGAGTGATATTTTAGAAGACCCGTCTAGAATTTTTAACGCAGATGAGATGGGCGTTCAAGCATGTCCGAAAACCGGAAAAGTTCTAGGCCCTAAAAAATATCGTAATCTTTACGAAATCTTATCTGGATCAGAAAAAGAGTCAATTACAGTTTTGGGTACATTTTCAGCAAGTGGGTAGATGCCCAGTTACATTTTAATTCCATTCCAGACGAATGGTCATGGGAAAGATCCGATTCTGGCTGGATGGTGTCATGTGTGTACAAATGATTGCTCCAGAATCATGTTGAAGTTTCTGTATTATTTTTCTTAGATGGGCACAGATCTAATCTAAGTCTTGAATTGAGCGAATTTGGCTCTGAGAAAAAAATCCTTCTGTATTGTTTGCCGCCAAATTCCACGCATATAATGCAGCCTCGCGATGTGGGCATTTTCAAGCCCTTAAAGCAATACTGGAAAGAAGAAGCAAGGTGTCACAAACAAACAACAAGTGAGGCAATTACTAAAGGGAAATTGAAAGAGGGTTTGAAAAGGGTTGCAAAAAATAAACTTGTGGCCTCATTCCATTTTCTGAAGACGCAGCAGACTACTCCAAATACATTTCAGTTCGACAGAGGGAAATGGGAAATGTTGAAGATCAGGAATCTCCGAATGAGCCAACCATAGAAGAACACCTAATAACAAAAAAAGTTATTGAGTTCATCAGTGGAATCGAGAAATCGAACAGGTTCAAGGGAAACTTAGACAAGCAAGAAGCTTCGATAGTCTCAGAATCTGAGTTATATGACGTTTGGCTCACATGTCTTAGAAAAAGTAAATTTTTTTTCGAGAATTCCAAAGCTGACTAGAAATTTCAAGAATGTGAAAACATCGAATATGAGAATTTGGATGCAAATTCCAGCTCTGAATTAGAGATTGACAAAAATGAAAATACTGAGAATTACTCCTATACTGAGAATATTCTTCAGATATCTCAGCTCTCCCTATAGATTTCATGAATTGAAGACGAAATTAAGATTGTGGAAGGATCAGGGACTAATTATGTCAGCTCTGAAGTTTTTTAAAGTGATATTCGATATTCGATGAGATGGCTGAGGTTAGGCAATAAATTGTAAATTTATCAACGAAATTAAATTTATCTCATCATAAGCTTTGTAGTCAAAAATGATTTTAAATTGCAAATTTAAAGGTAGAGTTCACTTTTAGGGCTTAGACCCAAATCTATTATTAGCTTTGAAGGCTAAAAGTTTGTACTTAACTTAAATCCTTAAAATGAATTAAAGATCCTAGTACAAATGAAAAGTCCTATTAGTGAGAAAAAGTTCAATAAAATAATTTTAAAATTTATCATATTTGGAATTTTAAGATGGTTTCATTGGTGGAAAATATTAAGGTGGAAAAAGTTAGACACAAGGAAATATATGACGAAAACTACAAAGTCGAAAACGATGTAACAATTGAAATAGAAAAATCGAAAAATCGAAGTACACAGTCTATTTTCACACAAGGATTCAATATAAATTGAACCACAAAATGGTAGATCACAGGGGAAAAACAATTACTTTCCTAGCTAATACCACGCAGAACGTTGAATGATATTCACCTGAAAATCCATGCAAAATTCCATATAAATGGAAATTGATTGCAAATGTTTCTTTCTGATAAGCTCGACTATGTTCAATTTATGTCGTGTTCGCCTAACAATCCGCATACCGGTTTCAGGCTTTTTGGCCCTCATAGTGGTATTAGCTAGGAAAGTAGTTGTTTTTCCCCTGTGATCTTCCATTCTGGGGTCCAATTTATATTGAATCCTTGTGTGAAAATAGACTGTGTACTTCGATTTTTCGATTTTTCTATTTCATTCCACTTTTCACATGGCTTTTTACTTTTCACGATGTAACAATTGTTCGACAGAATTGTACAATATCTAGCCGGTGAAAATAACTTGATAGTGGTCAATAATGAAGAACAATGGAAATAAGAAAATGGAATGAAACACATAGGAGAAACTAACGATACTAGAAAAACGGAAAAACATTTTATGGAATATGAAACAAGCAATACAAAAAATAATGAAACGGAGTCTAGTAAACAGATAGAAGTAACAGAAGGTATCGATGAAAACAAAGAATCAGCAGAAGAGATAAGGAAAACTCACGTAGAAAACAGAATTGAACAAATTTGAGAAAAACATAAGACAACCTATTTTGTGCATGAGTAACAAAATGAACTTTGCAACAGAAGTGGAACGTGGTTCATGTACGAATGATCAAGAAATTAATAAAACATGTTCAACAGAAGCGGAGGCAGAAAAGAAATATTTTAAAAATGATAAAGACCATGAAATAAATATCATCAATGTGACTGTTCTGAAAGAGGCAACAGGAAAGGAAAGTATTTCAAATGATATCAAGGATAATGTAGAGCTGATGATCAATGATGTATGGAGTAGGTACACATCTGAGCTGGTCAAACATAGAAAATGTGGGTACCACAGAAAGAAAAATTGAAAAAATGTCTTTTGTTATCGTTTCCAAGGAATGGAAAGACAGCCTTGGCGGAAAAGAAAAAAAAATAGAAGGAAGAATTAAATGAGAAGAGAAAAGCGGCACGATTGGAGAAGCAAAAATCTGATACTTCACCTACAACCCCCAAAACAAATTAAGGAAAAAGCACCAAACAAGTCATATACAATGTGGGAGAATACGTTACAGTTGAATATGAGGGTAACTTCTATCCAGGAATAATAGTGAATCAAAACGAGAAGGACTTTGAAGTAAAAGCAATGGAAAAAGTCGATGGTACTGATATGTGGAGATGGCCAAAGGTGTCAGATCAAATTTGGTACAACATCAAAGACGTTGACAGAAAAATTAATCCGCCTATTTTAGATAATGAAAAAGGAATGTACAATTTGAAAAATTAACATTTTTTGTAGACTACTGACCGCTTTCACAATGTTTTTCTATTTGTTTTGAATGAAAGGCATTTTTTATTCGGTTTCTAATCTTTCTTCAATGATTCCAATACAATAAATGCAATAAATAAAATAATGTGTTCATTCATTGGATTTGTAGGTTTCATTTACTAGACTATGATGTTCATACACTAGCAAAATGGTGTTTTTACTAATTTTCATGTTCAAATGTTTTCATTTTCCAAATAAAAGGTATCTTTCTTTGAAAAAATAGATCAAGTACATCCTTGGCCTTATTGGTCATGGTGGATTTTTTTTAAAGTGATCTGTTCAAAAACATATTGAAGCAGCAGCATAAAAATACTTTTTCTATAATTATATTCTGTATTAAACGAGGTAGTCGAGTATCGGGAGCATTTTTGTAACTTAATGGAAGTGCTATCATCGAGAAAGCACATATAGGTATGATTAATTTTTCAATGAATATGATGAGTTAGGAATATATTCAAGAATGGGGCGTAAAGTTGAATTTGAGTTTATTTTTGGCTTTTCACTTCTCCACTGAAAAAAGAAAATATTTTTAGAAATTTTACTAAACTCTTTCATATGTGGAAATCTTGAACAAAAATTAATTTCAGATACAAAAGGATTATTACAATCACATTGGGTTTTAGTTATTCTTGTGTGTATTTTCAGATGTCTTTCAGTAAAACTTTCCATAAAAAACTCAACAAAAATAATTTTCGCAAAAAAAAACATGACTGCAGTTTCAAAGCTGAAGGACTTTACCACGATTCATTCTATTCACGTGTTCTTTTCCGTCATTTTGGGAATG
This sequence comes from Gonioctena quinquepunctata, assembly GCA_018342105.1. Taxonomy (NCBI): domain Eukaryota; kingdom Metazoa; phylum Arthropoda; class Insecta; order Coleoptera; family Chrysomelidae; genus Gonioctena; species Gonioctena quinquepunctata. The sequence continues at coordinate 283,237 of JAFIRS010001407.1, forward strand.
AATGAGGGAAACAAATCTGCCATCCAGCATTTCATTTGACGGAATAAAGTTTTTCGATATGGACCTATGTTGGTTGGTGTCTACAGAACTTTTATGGAAAAATATTTAAAGTAGTTCCTCATAATTCTGTGGAAATGAGATTTTCTACATGTTTATGATTTGTGTATCATTCTAAATTCCATTTTCCCAGTGTATCATAACTAATTATATATAGGTACAGTGATGGTAGTAACAGGTTTACTGATACCATGAGAAAGGATCTTTCTGGTATTCTTACATATTGTTCTCCGAGGCCTCAACAATACATTCTACAAAAATGGATTCATTTGACTTATTTTTCATGTATTTCTTCTCTGCTCGGTGCATTCAGCCAAGATATATATCCATTCTACTCTTCGAAATATGAAAATAAGTTCTATAAAGTTTACTATTCTGGCAAAATGGAGGTTTCGCCGTAACCCTATCAGTATTATATATATATAATAACCCTGAGCAGGTATCATCAAAGGAAATCATTTACGCGTGTTAGAAATCAGGAACATCAAGGAAAAACGATGCGTAGGCATACGCATATGGGAAACCAAGAACGCCGAAGAAGAATAATGAGCAGGCTCACGTATTTGGGAAAATTTAAAACATCGACAGTAAATATCTGCTTATATATCCTAAACTAATGAACACAAAGAATAATTCTTGTAGAATTGTTAGTGGAAATGATCAAAACGAATTAAGAATCTGGATTATCTTCAAAACTTTTTTTTTAATAGAATGCATTTTTTTGTGGATTCAATCAACATGAGGTATTTAACTTTTTCCAGTTATTAATTTCTTTTTTCAGTTTTGTTAATTTTTTAGTCTTATGGTATTAATAAATTGGGGAAATAAAATCCAGGGGACTTTTATAGACTATGTCGAAGTTGATTTTTCACTTGCATAAAATAATTTTATTATCTAAGAATTTGGGAAAATTTCAGATTTTGGTTATATCTCCTGTACTAATAAATTTGGAAGAACATTTCCTGATGGTTTTTTGTTAACAAAATCAAAATGCATTTTTTTACTCCAATAAAATATTTATCCCATGATTATCTAGGAATGTGGGATTTTCTTCAATATTGTTAGTTTTTTCATGATATTTTCGTAACTATGAAACCCAAAAAAATTTCATGAGAATTTCAAGTATATTTTATCGAAAGGAATAATTTTGGTCCCTTGACATTTTCAGATATTATCAGTCGTTTATAAGATATTTGAAATTTTACTTTAAATTTTTTTACCTTCTAATCCATAAAGAGAGTTCACAGTTCAGTGAAACTCGACGCGTTCTATCGATATATTTTTTTCGTATTTTGATAATTAGTTTTGGTACTCTACAGTACGTTGAATTTTTTTTTCTCATATTTTTTGGCATATTTCCTGAAAAAATTTACAGAAAAAATTATTCGACATTTTCTGTAGGAAAAGTTACGAAAAATAATTTTGCTCTCCTGATATCTTATGATTTTTCCATTTGTTTTCGAAATAAATTGAAATAAATTTCAAATTTCGATATTTTGATTTTTATTAGTTTTTCCTTTTTCCGATGGATGTAGAAAAAAATTACGGAACCATAATTCGTTCCTACATTCCAGGAGCACATATCGAATCATACAGATTCGAATTTAGTCGATTGGTTCGGGAGATATCTCATTTTGAACCGAAACGTGTCTTTCGGAAAATCGCCGTGGAAAACCCACTTGGAATCTTCCGATCGGGCTCAATTTCAATAGGAATTGTCTTTTGTTTTTTATATCTCAAAGGGTTCCGGAGATATATCGATTCAAAATGCCACAGGCAGACAGACAGCTTTTCCGTGGCAACCGTAGTATACTCCGATATAGTAATATTGTCGTATAACAAGAACAACTGGACTAAGACAGCGCTTGTTGCTCGAATTCAACAAATCAATTGGCGTGAAAATAAAAAATTGGGACGCTATCTATTATTATCCACCGATATCTTCAGTGAAAAAAATAGTTTTTACATTAGTAATGGAGAGATAAAACCAAAGAGAATTCGAGCTTATAGCAATAAAAATGCATTGTAATTATCTGGTCCTAATCAGAATAAAGAAAGTGATGTATTTCACATCTTCTTCAATTTTCACTAGCATATGTCCAACAAGTCTTTCGAACTTTAAAAAACGTTGCCCTAGGAATGACCTATTTACAGAAAATCTGATTTCTGCAAGAATTGAATGAAACGACTGAAATCATTGATTCAATAACAGCGCCATTTGCTCATCAATGACAGTAACAGACCAGACATGACATTGACAGCCATTTCATGTTAAAAATGTTTAAATTGGTAGGTATAATTTTAGCGGCCAAACAGACACTACAATGTGTCAACTAACATCTCGGGGGTGCTAACTGGTTCGCTTTCCTATTTCGAATTGATTCGATCTTGTGTCGGAGGTCTGTTTCTGGCCTTTCTGTTATATGACTTCCATTTACGTATTTCATTTTCTCATAATTCCAACTACTCCATTGTGGATGGGTAATTCAGGTGTCGCCTTTCTCACGGAAATATTCGACCTTTACCTGCCAACAACTTCTTGTATAATTCCAGATTTTTCGCAATTGTAGCACTGTTTTCTTCTCATTGTGAAACATATATCTAGTTAGTTTTCCAAACCCTCATCCAGTGCGTTATAATTATTTCTATTTTCTCTAGGCTTATTAGACGTTGATGAATTTTCATAGGACTTAGTTTTGTGTTCCCATTTTCTACTTCAAATTTCAATTTCAAAGAAGCTTTCAGGACTGTATGTATCTTTCGATGATGACTAAATCTTCTAGACATCTGCATGTCGTCTTCTTCCATATCATCAATTAATTCTTAGGAGACTCGTAGATAGATTAAATAACCATCAAAAAGAATTTCTGTCGAAAACAATTTCACTTCTTACAATTTTTACCGTAGAGCACAATCATTCACAATAGTATTCTGACTGAAGTTAACCCTTTCAAGATTTACCAGAATTGTACTTTTTTGAGGTTCCATCAAAAAGAAGATGAAAAGTATTGAGACCATATTACCACCAAGCAGTAAAAAAACTTGAAAAATAAAATAATAATTTGGTTATTTTCAACAACGATGAGGACCAATTCCAACTATTTCGAACAACATTTCAGGAAACATGTTTGAAATCATTTTCTGCATGGAATTTCACAAAACAGTTTTTTTTATCTGTCAGGCAGATCCCCAACTCACAATTAAAACAGGACCACCTCGTTCTGAGCTGGCTACACAACGCATATTCTCGGAAATTTCCCTGAATGGGTATGTCCCACTTTCTCTCCAATGGTACATTTTTCTTGAAATTGTTCGAATATGTTCTGCACTGGGCACGTCCTATCTGAGTTGGTTAGTGCCAGCCTCCACTAACCCATTCACAATGGCAATTCGAAAGGTTTTCAAGTCCATACACTTCTGTCCAGATCTTTCTATGAAAAGTATGAAGGAGTTGACTATGGCCACATCCAGGAAGTGCCATAAATTCGTGTGCAACCATTTTCGAGTTTTTTTGTTGATCCGATATGTAGTTTTCAGTTGATCGGCTTTGTTAACAAAATCCACATTGCTGTTTTAGTCTTCCACGATAAGGAGGCATTTTTCTTCATCCTATCGACCGTACCAGCGACCTAGCTGGTACGGTCTATGAAAATTGCTGCCAAACATCACAGCTTTCTTGTCCATCCATTTCATGAAAAAAATTCCATAATTTGTGATTTGCCAATATGAATCACCTTGTTTCAATCTTCAGATCATTTGGTATCCGATTCTCTTTTTTCTTATGATACCGCATGCGTAAACAGTACGCATGATGGGCATGACAATAAGTGATCTTGTCAAGTCTGTCACGATTCTTGGTCCCAATGGTTTTTCAGGTACATTGCCCACATTGTCGGTATAGATTTATTATTATTATTATTATTATTATATATTTCTATAGATTCTTCTGATGGAGCGTAGTAAGTTGAAAATGTCACGGAGAGTTCGTCAAATAGGGTCTAACCTTGTACAGTTTATGGAAATTCCACTGCAGCAGCCTCAGCATCGTTTCAGTTACATTGATGAAATTTTGAGCATCATATTCGTTCCCTTCTCTCTCACTTCCTTCCGACTCGGTCCCAGTCGGAATTTCTTCGAAAATTAGATTTTCGTACTCATCTTTATCGATTATATCCGAGTCCACGTAACTCATGAGATAGGTAGAGCTCGTCCAGTATTGAAACGACCGTTTGGTAGGTAGAGAGGAGGAAAACACGAGTGGACACGATTTGCTGTGCTACGGCGAATCTTCACCAGTGTCTTGGCATGCAGCGTTTGAAAGGTTAGGTTTGTTTGATTAATAAATATATAGTGCAGTTATTTATTCAATTTTGCAATAGTTTACTCGTTACCTTGTCAAAATGCCCAGTGGTAAGTACTATTCAGTAGCGGAAAAAGAAATAGGGGTGTTATGAAAGTTATAGGAGAGTAAGTTCTCTACGTCTCGTGAATCGCCTATACCAAATAATTTGGTACGCCTATGGAATTTCTATTAATAGCCACAGTTAGACAATGGTTCGGGTATCTTCGAGAAAAATTGGTTGTTAGGTAGGGGAAGGCCAAAGTGGTCGTTTCAATACTGGACGAGCTATACATACTTATCGTTTGGTGCATTTCTTAGGAACTGTTCAATTTGGTCGTCAAATTCATAGACTTTTCGGATTTGGTAATATCTAGATTGCACTCTAATTTCAATATGGTTTTTCTAATTGAATAACGAGCCCAAATAGATGAAGATTTCCATATCTCCAACCTCTCTTCAAAATGTGAAATAGATGCCGGCAAAAAAGTTATGAAATTTTTTTAGTTGGAAACATTGCGGAAGAGCGTTATCAAGTGGACCAACTCTACTCACACTCATCTTACCAACACTTACACCACAATTAACAATTATAATACATAATAATAATATAATTTCCTTGATTTGTAGCATTGTTTCGTTTGGAGTCCTCGAAAAATTGGCACTCCTCGAAAAACCACCATTTATTATATAATCTTCGGATACAATTCAAAAATCTGATATTCTGTCTAAACTTGACTTGACTTTTCCAGGGTTTTATAAAAAATGTAATGTATTATTATTAAAAAATGAAAAATTATTCTTTGTTTTTCTAGATCTCCCGAATGGAAAAATAGTATGATTTTGATAATAATTTACTTGTTGTTCATGTTCAAATGCTGTGCATACTATTTCTCTGTGGGTGGGGGGTTATGAGAAACAATTTGATTTCAACAATATGGGGTATTGTTCCTAATGATAGTTAACATGTATATTTAACTGTATATCATTGAGATCTCTATTCTATTTCCATTCGATTCCATGAAATAAATAAGTCAACTTTGACAACTTAAGTGATTTTTTTGTAACCCATAAATGGACCAATCATCATATCAAAAATTCTGCTATTTGTACGGAAAACCTTTTTCTATAAGGATCATACCTGTTTCCATGTCTCACTCATCATGGAAACATCCTAGTAGTTATTGAAGTAGAATTCTGAAATTTTCAGGATTATTAAAAGGATGCATCTTGAAATGCACCCTATTTTGTATTCCAAAGAGGGGCATATGATCTGAAAATCCTTCCATATCAGTGATCAGGATATTAAAACACGTTAGCCGCCACAATGTTGAAAAAAAAAGTCTTTTTCAGCTAATATAACTTGTAAATGTGAAATAAAATCAGGCATGACTCGGAAATACTTTTTTTTAATTGTTTTTGCATATTTTTTTATTCGTGTCTTATGGCCTGAATGTCATTAGTCGTCAGTGGAGGCCACGTGACTCGTAAGTCGTATCTCCCCTACGCGCAGGCACACCCCACCATTGACTGCAACGACAGGCGGAACATTAGTTCAGAGTGAATATTCAACATGAGTGACTACGTAAACGAACAAGGTAAGCTCCAAAAATTTATGAACGAGTTCCTATCGGACGACGAGCTTGAGCCGTTCAGCGCTGGATCTAGTGAAGAATTTTATCTGTACTCTGATTCGGATTCATCTTTGTTCGAGGAAGCACAGCGAAAGAAGCGAAATATAGGCCAAGGTAAAAGACAATAAAAAACCCACATCGAGGAATGATAACCTGTCAGGAAGATCGAATGTAGATGAAACCATTGATGAAGTTATTTCAACTTATCTATGTGAGGACGAGTCAGAAGAAGATTCAGATGAGAGACAAGAAATAACTTGGGGTCCTGTAACGGGCCTTTCTATGAAAAAATTTGACTTTCAAGTACATAGTGTCGTACTGAAAGACACTCTATACGCGACGCACATGAACAAATCTACCGCCGATTTTGTTTCTCTATTTATTGATTACGCTTTTCTTCAGCATATCGCTACTGAAACAAATTTCACAAAAAACATCTGCTGTCGTTGGCAAGAGTTCTAGGTTGAAAGCCTGGTCCGACACAAACCCGAATGAATTGCGGCATTTTTTTGCTATTATCATATGGATGGGACTATCCAAATACCCAAAAATGTCTGACTATTGGTGTGAGGAAGTGATCTACAAAAACAAAATTCCTTCTATAATGTCACGTAACAGATATTAACTGATTTTACGCGTGAGTGATACATTTCAACGATACAAGGAGACAGACTGCGTAAGTTGAATCCTCTCATCACCAAACTGAAAGAAAATACAAAGAATATTACACTCCACGGGAGAGTGTATGTATTGACGAGACGATTGTTCCTTGGACGCTTGTCATTCAAGCAGTACATCAAGAATAAACGATACAAGTTTGGCATAAAATTGTTCAAATTGTGCTGCGAGGAAGTGTAGACGTTCGACCTTAGCGTTTACTGCGGAAAGGAGAGTTCTCCTAATCAATCGGTTGCGTCCAAAATTCGTCATGTCACTCATGGATAATTTGCTAAATGTCGGTTGCGTACTTTACACCGATACTAGTGTTGAGTTAGCACATCAACTATTGAACAGGAATACGCACCTTGTCGGTACCTTAAGAAGCAACAGGAAGCATAATTCAAAAGAAGTTGTATCAACAGTACTGAAGAAAGGAGAATATTACGCAGAAGAATCTAATTCGGGTGTGGTCATTCTGAAATGGAAAGATAAGCGTGATGTTCTGACATTGAGTACAAAACACACCAATACAGTAAGTACAGTTCAGCGTAAAAGAAGCGAAGTAGATAAGCCTGATATAATTATAGACTATAACGATTCTAGGGCTTTTATCAATTTATCGGACCAGATAAAATCATACTCCTCGCCATTACGAAAACGCATAAAATGGTACCGTAAATTGGCATTCGAGCTCTTATTTGGCACGACCATTGTCAACGCTTATATTCTCCACAGAACTGTTACGCAAGCGAATATTTCCATAACCGAATTTAGAGAATAAATAGTTGAAGTATTCCTGGACCTAAAGGAAGACAAGGAATAAAGAACAAAAGTACCCGAATACGAAGTTAGTCATTGCTTGAAAGAGGTCGCTTCTAAAGACAGAAGAAGATGTGTGACAGCTACGAAACAAATTCCTCTACATCAGAAAATTACTTCGAGATCCAAGTTCCCTTGCATACAATGAAACAAGTTCTGTTTCATTGCTTGCTCCTCCAAAGTACACATAATTACGAAGCAATAAATTTGAGAATGAATTTTCTTCAGCCATACGTTTTATAATACATCTACGAAAATGAAGCAACGTTTCTGTATTTCCTCCCTCTTTTTTTCTGAGGTAATAGTTTGATTAATAAAGATATAATATAAAAATTCATTCATTTATATGACATCTCCCTTTGACTTGAAACTTCTATAAAAATAATCATATTTATCGGAGGTCAAATACACATTTTGGTCGCCCAGGCCATCTAATTTCAGAATACTAACGCTGCAAAGGCCAGTAAGACACGTAGAGCTCGTCCAATATTGAAACGACCGTTTGGTAGGTAGAGAGGAGGAAAACACGAGTGGACACGATTTGCTGTGGCAGCTTATGCTACTAGAGCTCGTGCCAAAGCAGCAATGGGTTTAACAGAATATTGTTTTAAAAAAATTAAAACGGAACAATCAGCTGTGAATTCAGGTAGTATTCCTTCTTTGCCGTCTCCGCAAAAAAGAGTAGGAAGAATGAAGTCGAAAAGTAATATTACGGAAGGACAGGGTGAAACAATAAGAACGATTATTAATGATTTTTGTTTAATTGAAAAACAACGCCCTACTTCAAAGTCTATGCTTCAAGAATGCTCAGGTAGGGTTTGAAGGCTGTCGTTCAATATTGCACAACATAATCAAAGAGTTAGATTTTGATTGGGAAAAAACGCCTGATAATCGAACGATATTGATGGAAAGTCATGAAGTTAGATTACTAAGGGTGGAATTTCTAAGAAAATTGAAAATGTACCGTGAACAAGGGAAAAACATTATTTACACTGACGAGACGTATTTGCACAGTTGTCAAACACATCCTAAGACGTGGGTTGATAAAAAAATCTTAATTTAAATTTAAAAAAACCGTATAGTAAAGTAAAACGATTAATAATAGTTCATGCAGGAGGAGGAATGGGGTTTGTAAAGGATGGCCTTTTAATCTTCAAATCTGGGAAAAAAAGTGGAGACAATCACGATGACATGAACAACGAAAATTTTATGAGGTGGGTAGAAACACAACTAATTCCAAATATTCCCGCGAACAGTGTGCTGGTGGTGGATAACGCTCCTCACCACAATACTATGCTAGAAAAATGTCCAACATACTCTTCAAGGAAGGACGATATGCTAGACTGGCTGAAAGATAAAAATATAGAGCATCTGGCTACTTTGACAAAAGCACAATTGTACAAAATTATAAAAAAGCACAAACCTCGTTTTAAGAAATATATATTAGATGAAAAAATATCATCACACGGCCATTTAGTATTGAGATTCCCACCCTATCACCCAGAACTAAATCCGATAGAGAAAATTAGGGCTTTGAAAAAAAATTGGGTAGGGACTCATGATGTAACTTTCAAATTGAATGAAATATGACCATAATCAGAAAACTCGTCCTTCATCTTGGGGCCGCCATCTCGAATTTATCAATTTTGACAAAAAATTCAGAATCTTCGACCCCAAAAACCCCCGCATGCCAATTTTGAATCAAATTGGACCATAATCACAAAGTTCGACATCCATCTTGAAGCTGCCATCTCAAATTTATGAATGTTGACAAAAACTTCATAATCTTTGACTCCAAAAACCCCACATACCAATTTTGAATCGAATCGGACCATAATCACAAAACTCGTCCACCATCTTGGAGCCGCCATCTCGAATTCATGAATTCTGACAAAAAATTCATGATCTCCGACCCCGAAAACCTCCACATACCAATTTTGAATCGAATCGGACCATCATCACAAAACTCGTCCACCAAAAACTACGTCTCGTGTATCGCCTATACCAAACAATTTGGTACCCCTATGGAATTTCTATTAATAGCCACAGTTCGGGCATCTTCAAAAAGAATTGGTTGTTAGGTAGGGGAAGGCCAAAGTGGTCGTTTCAATATTGGACGAGCTCTATGTCTGTACACGCGGCTAGATATACTGGAGTGCGTGAGACACGGCTCCCGTGTCTCACGGCCTATACGCACGGAAATTTGAGACTCGCGAGATGCGAGGGAGAGACAATTATCACAGCAAAGTAGAAAGTGTATTAGAAATGATCTTTTCACCAGTGTGTACAGTGCCAGTGGAAGAATAACTCTCAGTAACCAATATATTCGGGTCTTTATGTCTCCAGAACTATGTTTATTGTCGGTGGAAAGTTATCCCAATTATTATGTTACGAAAAAGTATTTTGCAAATATATTTTCGCGGGTTATTCTGACCTGTAATCAATATCAAATCACTTACTGAAACCATAGCATATGTGGTACAGTGCTTAATTTTTTCCGATTTTGTATGGTATTGAATGATTGAAGTTTTAGCGAAGTTTATTCCGGAAATTGGGGAACATGTCATAAAGAATCGATGGAAGTTAAGTTTTGGTTCATCCTATCTATTTGTAAGGCTTATATATTTTCATTCGAGTGAAATAAATTAACTCAAATCGTTCATCCAGACATCAACCACCATATTAACAGTTAACATAGTTACTGGCGATTGTTCATGAGAACTACTAAAACGAATAACACATATGGATGACCTATAAATAAACCAATTGTTAGCATTCTACTACCACATCTATAATTTATGTTATACTATTATCTCATGCTGGTGCTCAAAAATCAATTTATAAGCGAGAGAAAATGTTGGGTGCCAGTTACTATGAAATATTGATACACATACCTTTCACACCTATCGTGATGATAGGCCGGAGCTATATATTTATCGAATTCGCTGAAAATATCCGAAAACTGCGACAAAGCGTTCCTCACTTTAGCTGGCCATCCTCCGGAGGGCATTTTATAAGCGTATCCAAATGTTGTGTTCTCAGACCTTGGCATTTTCTGTAAAAAATAGTTTTATTTATTTTTCAATAGAATAACAATGTTATCTTGGTGTATAACCCATAAAACTCGGAGATGTAGGTAATTCCAGCAGATATAGACCAATCAATAGATATGTTTTCGTGACAAAAATACTACCAGGAAAGCGACTGTTCCATCATACGGTTCGTAGTTATTTCCTGTTATGTTTCCCACTCCCAACTGTCATTGCTCAATTTGTTATAAAGATTTAAAACAATTATTTTTTTCATTTTTTATCGTTTTCGACTTGTAACTTGAAATCTCGGTACTCTTGATGTACGAATTGTAGAGAATCAAAATGCAAAGAAAATGAGCCTGGGCACGACTCGATCGGATTATTAGTATCAAGAAAAAAACCGGAAAAATCGAAAAAATCTGCGTTTTTTTTTAATTTTCAACATTGCCATTTTTTAAGTTTTGAAGCAGGCTCTCCACGACATAGTAGTGATTGATATGTACTTTATGTGTGAGAAACTCAGGCACTGATGGATTATTAGTTTTGGCATAAATGCAATTTGATTTTTTTAATGCACTTTATTGCAGCAGACCTGGATGCGTCATAGGTGGTCCGATTCCAATAGTTCTGAAAGATTTTGGCAGTTGAAGTATAGCACTACAAAATGACTATTCTCGTTTTGCATTAAAATGCTGCGAAATAGGTGAGGAATACTTGCAAACGTGACCGAAAACCGGCAAGTGCATGAAAGCGGCTCAGGGATGGGGGTAGAGCAGCAGATTCATAACTGGCGCAGCGCGCTTATATTAATATACATAGGCTTCCCCGCACTGCTGCTCTACGAATATACGTTTTGTAGTACTATACTTCTACTTTCGAAATCTTTTCGAAAAATTGGAATCGGACCACCTGTGACGCATCCAGATCTGCTACAATGAAGTGCATTGAAAAATTCTGAGTGCAATTATGCCAAAACAAATAATGCGACAGTGCCTGAGTTTTCCACACATAAAGTACATATCAATCACTACTATGTCGTGAAAAGCCTGCACTACATCTCAAAAAGTGGAGGAGTTATAAATTTTATAAAAAAGCTAATTTTTTTCGGTTTTTTCGGTTTTTCTCCGTTACTAATACTAATAATCCGATCGAGTCGCGTTAAGGCTAATTTTTTTGCATTTTAATTCTCAGAAATTGGTCCATTGGGAGTATCGAAATCGCTTCATAGGTTAGGTTAGAAACGATAAAAAACATTAAAAAATCCATGTAAATGTTTATAACAAATTAAGCAATGACAGTTGGGAGTAGGAAACATAACAGGATATAACTACGAACCGTCTTTCGCATGATGGCACAGTCGGTATCCTGGTAGTCACAGAATCAAATCTCTATTGATTGGCCTAATAATGTATGTCAGTTACTCTTAAAATGATGAGGCAGGCGTATTTCCAAGCCGGCAACGGTTTTTCATCCGAAAAATGACCATTTGTGGAATATATCGCAATTTGGCGAGGAATTAAGTTGTCGAGTAATAAAACGTAAATGTCAGTGGGACATTGGAGACACGAAGATTAGTTGTAGTTCTTTTCAAATTGGAGGTAAGTAAACAGGTTTTTTGTATACTTGAACCCAAAAACCTGGTGCATAAAAACCCTTCGACGGGGGCGTGAAATAATTTTCCACAAGCGGGGGCGTACTTCGAGACGAGGAAATGATTCGAATAACAAATACCTGAAAGCCCGCAAAGACGTGCGGTTTTCTGAATTCATTTGGTGAGCAAGAAATTTGCGGCCTTTTGCCGCTTACGCTCCCTCTGGAGGGTTGAAAAAGAATAATTTGTGCGAAAAGTCTTTTTCATATTCCATTCAACATGAATTTGTTTTTATTTTATTTTTCCAGACACTCCAGAAACCAATATGCTTTCGCAGATAGATGAAAAAAAGGCATTTCTCGAACACGTCTTGAAAAGGAAAAATTCAAAAGAGATCTACAACACTCTCGGGTCGCTTGATATTCTTCGGCAAAAGTCAAAACCTAGCATCCCAGAGCAACTGAAAAAACGCGAACGAAATAAATCGTCAATTCAATCGCATCATTCATTCTGACAAATCTGACTTACAATTATCTCCTCTTGATAAATATAATAATGTTAGAAACGAAACTGATTTCTCTTTCAGCAATGTATCTCCCGAAACTGTTAGAAAATATCTAAATAAAATGAATAGCAACGCGGTTGAAACTGACCAAATCTCTCCGAAGATGCTTCAGTTGGTACTATCACACTTGATTGAACATCTTACCTTCATTTTAAATTCCGTATTGAACTCGAGTACCTTCCCTTCTGGATGGAAACATGCACTGATTTTCCCTCTGCCCAAATTTAATCTCCCTACCAATCATTCTGATTTGAGACCTATAATTATTCTGCATCTCCTCTCCAGAGCCCTAGAAATGATCATCAAAGACCAAATGACAGGTTTCATATACGCCAATCAAATAATAACCCCCGTACAATCTGGCTTTCGGAACGGGTATAGTACTACAACTGATGCACCAATGGTAATCACGGATGATCTTTTCAAGGCAGCGGACCGAGGGCAAGTATCGTGTTTGGTATTACTAGATTATAGTAAAGCATTCGACATCTTAGACCACTCCTTACTCTACTCCAAGCTCAGATACTTTGATCTTTTCTAACGGGGCCGTAGATCTCATATTCAACTATCTGACCAATCGTACCCAACGTGTTGTTTTGGATGGCATTGAGTCAGATTCGTTGAATGTGGATCTAGGTGTTCCCCAGGGTTCCATTTTAGGACCTCTTCTCCATATATATTTCCGATTTCCATGAAATCATTGAAAATGCAAGAATACATCACTACGCCGATGATATCCAACTCTATATTTCTTTCCATAGTCTCAATCTCACCGCTGCTCAAAATTAAATGAATAATGATTCGAATAACTTATATGACTTTTCCACAGCCCATAATTTACGTTTGAATTCTAAGAAGTCACAGGTTATGCTTTTTGGCTCCGCAAAGAAATTGGAGGAAGTTCGTGATGAACTGAAAATTGATATCGGAAACGATATAATCCCTATAGTTAATGAAGGCAAAAATCTGGGACTATGGATTGACACCCCTCTAAGATTCTCAAAACACGTTAGTCATCTATGTCAAGCATCTTACAATGTACTAAGGCAGTTATTTCTAAATAGACGTCTACTTTCTAAGCACCTGAAGCTCACCTTATGTGAAACCTTGATTACGTCAAAGTTGTCTCACTGTGAGAATATATATGGACCTGCCCTCCTTAGATACGACTAAAATCGCCTTCAGAGAATACAAAACTCTTCTATACGATTCTCCTACGGTATCCGCAAATTTGACCATATTAGTGCTGCAGTGGAAGACTCTGGCTGGCTGAGGTTGGACGATCTTCGGACTATTCACATACTCTCATTCACAGACAACATACTTGAAGCCAAAGCTCCAAAATATTTGTTCTGCAATCTTTACCAGAAGTTATTCATATAATTCCGCCAAATTGTACAATCAGCTACCCAATGATTTTAGATCTTTCAATTTCAAAAAAAGGCTGAAACTTTTACTAGAGATTATCAGTTCTCTTTAAGACGTTGATGACTGCTACCCAATTTTGGATGTTCTTGTTGAATTTACTATAATGTTTTTTCCATTTTTGTTCAATTAGGTAACTCATTGATCTATCTTCATTTCAGATATTATATTTAAATTCAGGGTATTTATTGTTATTTTTATTATTTAATTTTTTTTTATTTTTTTTTTCATGGTTAAGTTGGAAAACAGCTCTTGCTGACACTTCGCCTTCCATCATTTTTAACTCTGTGTATCATTCCCTGCCACTCTGTACCATTCTTTTATTTTTAACTAAAATGATGAATAAAGCCGCTTTATTATTATTATCATTATGTGTTCAAAGATCTGTCTGTAAGCAATAAACGTAGACTGACGGATGCATCTTTATCAGAAGATTGTTCTTCTGGATCAAACCCAACCACTTCGTCTTCTTCTTCGTCAGACTCCGATTCAAATGACTTTGGTGGCGAAATTTCTCTGACTGAGTCAAAAATGCTGAAACCACAGTAAATGAATTTTAAACATATTTTGCTGTATGTACTTCTGGTAGTATGTCACGACTGTATGCAGGATAACTTTATGAGCGGAATATTGTCCTGCTAGCAGGACTGGGGTCTCTGTACAAAAGTTATTCCGGAAGCGCTTCCAGTAGGACAGAGCTCTATATACTCTATCAATAATGGCTTGAGTTTTATTCTTACAGGATGTCTCAAAAAAATACAGCGACTTTTCAAATGAGAGACCCTGTATATAATCGGAGACTGCTACATAAAATTCTAAGTAGATTTCATGTAGGATACCTAAGTTCTAATTTCTCTCGTTGATCAATATGGCTCGTTCAGTAGAAGACAAAGTTGAAGCCGTTATCATATTCGATGAAGCTAATCGAAATTACCACGCTGCTATCCGTATTTTCAATGAGCGGTTTCCGAAACGTCCAATGTGTCGAAAATATCTGCAGACATTGGTGGCAAAACTCAACAGAGCAGGAACGGTAAAAAATTCTCCAAGATCTGGAAGGCCGGAAAATATTACGGAAGATGTTAAAATTAAGTGGTAGCTGAAATGGTAAATAACCCACAACAATCAACTAAGCAAGTAGCTGAGATGTGTAATGTTTCTAAAACATCAGTTAAGAGGATTTTAAAAACAGATAAATGGCAACCTAACAGAATAAAAAAATTACACCAATTGGTTGAAGATGATCCGGACCTGACTTGAATTTTGCGAGACCATGGCAGAAAGAATTGTTGCAAATCCTAGTCATTTGTAACACATTTGAGAATGCGATAAAAGCACTTTTTATCTAAATGGAAGTGTAAATACCCAGAATTGTAGATATTGGAGTAATGAGAATCCCCACGAATTCCGCGAGGGTCTTACTAAATTTCCCGGGAGGTGAGAAGTTACTTAGGTAGGTGGATTGGACGTCAAGGTCCACCATAGAGGTCCGCTCGCTTACCGGACCTCACACCTCTTGATTATTTTCTTTGGGGCTATGTGAAATCCGTAGTTTTTAAGACGGTTTGTGGGTCGTTAGATGAACTGGTCGTTGAATTATTGAAGTGTGTTCAGAAATAACATCTCAAACCTGTATAATAATAGGAAAGAGTTTACAACCCGACTATTTATTTGTCAGGAAATGCAGGTTGGACATGTCGAACATATTCTAAAATAATTCGTTTCTAGTTATAAATTAAAATTAAAATTTCTGTTTTTAATAATTCGTTATCTTTATTTTTGGACTATCATACGTTAATGTGCCCATCAGCAGTTAGCAACATTAGATAGCTTCCAAAAAGTTAGGACAGGAAAGTGAAATCCATGTTTGTCTATTTGTTACAGTTCTCTCACTGAACTGGTGCAAAAGTAGTCAAAATAATAATTTACAAGTGTTCATAATTCCAAAACTAATAACTTTTGTGATATAACACCATTATCAAACTTGTTTAGAATTTTACGTAGAACCCAAAAATAGAATTATATACAGGGTTTCTGCTTTGAAAAATAAACTACTCAGTCGCTGCGCTTGTTTGAGACACTCTGTATAAATAAAACTTAAGCCATCAAAGAATTCTGTATTTAACATCAACTTCTGTATTTAACATTTTTGTAATATGTAAAATAAAGAAGATACGGGGGCAGCCACGGACTTTTGGTCATCATTGTATAATAAAAATATAGTAAATTAAAGAGTAGGTAAAAGAAATATAAGGCATAAAAGATAAAACAAGAGATACAAATAAGAAAAATATCCACGGAAGGTACATTATTAAGGCTTCTGCGCATATATGTGATCGGGCTATTGAAGTGATGCTGTGAATTAGGAACATCGATTGGAAAAATTAAGTTTGACCCTGACGAAATGCGGGATACACTGAAATTCAATAGTGACGGTAATGATGTCGAATCTATGTTCTTATTGATCATCACAAAATCGAATACTTTGTCCGCTATTTCTCAATCTAAGAAAACTAAGTAGGAATCAAAGTAATAGTGATGTTGGTGTTTCTCAAACAACATAAATTTGAGTTTTTTTACTGTTTCTGGATTTGTTATATATTTCATCTGATTCCACACTGTGCAGTATTCCAATTTACTACGTACTAAACAGTAAGAGATAGAGTTACTTTATACTTTGAGATTAGTGAATTCCTCATAATATAGTGCACTCGGATGGTCAACATGTGAACAAAATAAAGAAAGAAAGTAAAAATGATTTTTCTTCAACTTTTTCAAATATTTATAAAAAACTCAAATAACAAATTTCATTAAAATCAGCCTGCGACGTTGGCAAACATTTTCATACACTTGTTTAGCAGGCTCTAGTAGACGTATACATTCCTATCAAATTCAAATATTTCACCAATACCCTTTCATATAAGTATTGTCACAAGGTAAGAATATATTGAGTTGATTTACTGAAATTCTCATTGGAAAAAGAGATTTTACTATCATGATTTCAGTTTATAATTGTTATCTATCTATATATCTATTTCTACAACAAGACATGCCCTAAAGTTACTTTTTTGTTGTCCTTTTGAATAAAAAAAAACCTATTTTGTTAAGCAGAATATTGGCCATTAAGAGCTTCCACACCTTTTAAATCGGCCAGAAAGGACGGAATATTCCTTGCCATACTACAAAATGGCCTTGAGATAATAGAACCTTTCTTGGAAAGGATGTTCAAGCCCAGTTTCATTTTCAATGCTCAGTTGAAAGCATTGAAAAGACATACTTGGCCAAAGGAATGGCTTTATGTGCATTCATAGAAATAGAGAATGCTTCCGACAACACCTCACATGACTCCATTAGATCACTAGAGTAAAGGAATTTAACACTTTACAGATCACATGGATACATGCAATGCTGAAAAGCAGAATCATTGTAGTTGCGCTCGGAGAGGAAGCGGTCAGAATGACAGCTGGAAAAAGTTGCCCCCAAGGTGAGGTCCTATCGCCTTTGCTGTGGTCATTGACCATGGATAATCTGATAGTGAAGCTACATGACTCTGGAATCATGACTCAAGGTTACGCTGATAACCTGGTCATCACTATTAGGGGCAAACATGACGGGATAATATCCAATCGCATGCAGACATCCCTAAATATAATCAGAAGCTGGTGCGCAAAGGAGGGACTAAATGTCAATCCTAGCAAAACAGTGCTGGTTCCATTTACAAAGAGACGAAAGTACGATCTGAAAGACCCAACCCTGAATGGAACTCAGCTAACTTTTTGTAAAGGAGTCAAATACCTGGGTTATGAACGACAAAAACTAACTTGGAACAGTCATATTAATAACATGCTTACCAAGGCTACAGCGGCAACCTGGACGTGCCGCAGAGTTTTTGAAGTCGAAAATGATATACTGGTCATATCAAACGATTATCAAACCCATGGTCACCTATGCCTCATTGATATGGTGGCTAAAAACTCAACAGTACTCGCACAAATCAAGCTGCAGGAAGTGCAGCGGTTAGCCTGTCTGGGAATTAGAGGGGCAATATTCACGTGCCCCACCACAACATTAGACGTAATGCTGAATCTTACGCCACTGCACTCATGTGCAATGAAGAAAGCTTCATGAGTGCCTTCAGACTGCACCAGACATCAAACTTGAAAGCTGGGAATCTGATTGAAAATCGGAAGATTCTGGAAAATTTACCCCTAGAATCCAGGTTTAAGCCATCAGATATTATGCCGGCTAGGTCCGACTTTGAAGTGAATTGAAGCTCCAGGGGGGAGGGGGGCAAAAATCTATATCTTATCGGATAGCCAAGCACCATGCACTAAAGTCATACACTTATAAGTCTAGACTAACTTGGGACTGCAAACTCTCGCTAAGACAACTGGCTGCAAATAATCAGGACACACTGATGTGGATGCCAAGTCACAAGGTAATCAAACACCCAATTTCCCAGCCCAGAACCCTTCTGTGGTCTCTCCAAAATCCACATTGAAGAAGAGTTTCGGCACTGGGAAGCTGAGGAAATCAAGAACCACTGGAATAAGGTTCCAGTACAAAGGCAATCAAAAAGGCTTCCGAACCCATCGCCAAGGAAAGCTAAACAGCTTCTTGAGTTGGACAAAAAAGACTTGAATCTGGTTACGGGCCTGCTCACCGAATATTATCCTCTGAGGTATCACTTCGGAAAAATGGATACATCAGACAGTGAACTGTGCCGTTACTGCGAGAACTTTGCTGAAACTGTAGAACACCTGCTTTGCGACTGCCAAGCGCTGTTTTGCAAAAGACTCAAGTTTCTCGAACGCCCTCAGACATCAGGAACTCAGCTTCCAGCAAACTGATGAACTTTGCAAGGAGTCTCGGAATTCTGGGCCTCGAATGGATGAAGGGTAATGTACAAAATATCTTACATGTCGAGGTACGGAGAGGCTGGAGAGCCATATCGACCGCCCTACAATCTACAATATACAAGCAGAATCTTGAATACCTGCGATTCTTTGTCATTGATTTTTCGAAATAAGTATGTTAGTTTCAGGCCGATGTAATCATGTTTACATAACCTTATCTAAGATCCAAGATCAACTCATGACACACTAGAATGAAACTCAACGATTCCATTATTTTGTCACCCCTCTCTTACTCCATTGGAGTTTGGAGATCACTCCATGCTGACGCAATTGGGCGAGTTCAGGTGAGTTTTCTCAAACGTTTATTGTCGCTTCCTATAAATATCCCTGACTACGTTGTCCGCCAGGAAACGTCCACAACGAAACTCTCACTTCTCATTTTGAAAGCGTCCCTCTTATATATTTCCACACTCAGATCAATGGACGACTACATATTACCAAAAATTTGTTTTATAAGACTGCTCAGACTTGACAACGTAGCGCCTAAATACAATTGGGTGCTACAGGTCAAGTAATACTTTATATTTAGGCCAGTAGAGATAGACATGATTTTTCCAAAATTCAATAATAATTACAAAAGTTTCAAAACTTCAGTAGAGTGAAGAGGACTTTCATATGATATATATTCTGATTTTGCAACCCTTTTTTCTAAATGGAAGATGTTAAAAATCAGGATTTAATAAATTTTCACATTATTAGCGCGAACAAATTTGCAAAAGTTCTGCAAACTTTCGAAGTTTTGATAAATAGCAATTTACATCCTCTGATAAATTTGCAATCTCTCAAACAAAACGGAAATGTCTGATTTATCGAAAAAAAATTGATATTAGTCCTAATTTTGCGATGAAAATTCCAAAAGTTCTGCAAACTCGAAAAAATAACTGGAATAATATTGTTGACAAGAGTTTTAATTTGCAATCTCTTGCGTCAAACGGAAAACATATTTTTTCATCAAATTGATTTTTTTTATTGAAATAAGTATCGATTGAGAATGTTTCCCTTTTCAACATGAATACCCCACAAGAGGTTATCTTGACGATGGAAGATAGTGACTAAAGTTTATCTTTCAGTCGCAGATGATTCCACATCTGATTTTATGAACATCCTGTTCATATTTTCAACAAATCTAAGTATCGGAATTATTACAAAAATTTCTAATAACGGTTGCAAGTGGGGATGTCCTGACGTACAATGTTTTCATTAATTTGCAACCTCGTCTACAACACAGAAATGAGGGTGAAATCAAATGAAAAATATTTTCGTATTTGTACCTACTCTTGTACTCTACCAAAAAAGCAAAAGTTTTGCGAATCGGACAGACAACGCATTTTACCAATTGGTGGCAGTATAA
The DNA here is from genome assembly GCA_018342105.1 of Gonioctena quinquepunctata. Lineage (NCBI taxonomy): Eukaryota > Metazoa > Arthropoda > Insecta > Coleoptera > Chrysomelidae > Gonioctena > Gonioctena quinquepunctata. Next base: position 303,626 of record JAFIRS010001407.1, read on the forward strand.
TAATTGGCAAACTATGTTACAATGCGGAACATTAGGAATTACTAAAATATTTATTTTTGCAACACCTGTGTTATCTGAATAATAAAGATTTTCATATACCTAATAAATAACATTCATTGTGTTACCAAGTTAACTATCGACCAAGAAGAAGCTCGTCAACGGTAGGTGAAATCATTCAATGTTGGAAGCTAACCTTCTCAATATGAATTCATTTTACAATTAGGAATTTGTATAAAAAATGGAGGAAATATTGAGATTTAAAAAACACTCGTATAGTTGTACATTAGTGCGATTAACCTACGACTATGTTACGTCACAGTGTTTTGTTTACAGATTAATGAGTGCACAGCAGTTAGTAACATGATTTATTGCCAGAATAACAAAAAAAATGTTTATTGTATTTTTATGACAGACAACTATATAACTAACCAAAAACAATGCACATTCATCTAATAGTCCTGGAGCTACAACTGAAATAGAATTGCCTACCAACATGTTTTTCCCTCTTTATCTTAAAAATTTTTATAACTCAAGAAAATGATTTTTGCGTGTCGATTACATTTCAGTCCTCCATTCGGATTCAATATAATTTTTCATGCGAAATCACAATTGGAGTAAGAAACTCGAGTGGAAAGGTAAATTATAATTTTATTTAATTGAAGAAATGCATACCTACCTGTAAAAATTAAATACGAGATGTCACAAATTTTTATTTTTCAGCAACGTTTCTGTTTGATGATGAAAATTATGTACTTGCGAGATATACAATCGATAACGTTTTGATATCCTTACTTACGTAGAGCATCGATTATTCATATTAAAATCTCGTGAAAAGCTATAAAGTCATGTTGTGACATGTGAAAATGAAGAATGATTGCATTTTGTTTCTAATGCAATGAAAAATCAATGTCTTAATAGTCTTTTAGCAGAATTGTGTACTCTTTCGAAAATATTAGATTAAATTTATGTCGCTGATTAGTCGAAAACAGTGATTGCTTCAGAGATTAATAATTAGTTTAAAATTTGTTCATGGGTTCCTGCGTAACCGTATTATTCTTCGGATGCAATTTCAATCAACCAGTACAAAATATAACAGATATACGCGATGGATAATCAAGTATTCAACTCGACCACTGTAGACATATGTCGGTCTAAATTATATATATATATATATATATATATATATATATATATATATATAACGAGAATATGAGATATCTGTTAGGAATCCAAGAGAGATCACCATCCGTCTACAGCCTGTTTCATGGTTTCCCAATAACAGGTCTAAGCTTCACCACACAGATTATAGGTGTCGCTACCTATAATTTGATCCTGTTTATATATATATATATATATATATATATATATATATATATATATATATATTTAAACCTATTTGCACAATGTTTGCAATTATGGCCAAATTATAAAAAAAAAACAAATCAATTACACAAAAAAAGGTGGATTAATATACTTCGAAAGGAAATTCCAAAATTTTAAAAAAAAAAAAAGGGGTTCCTTTTTCGTGTGAGGTTGCAAAGTTACATATCCACTGAGACCGATATTATTTCTATTTGCAACTACAATAAAAGCTTTTGTAATTATTTCAATGCTTGTGTGTATTGAACATGGAATGCGTTTTTCAGAAATGGTTGCAAATGTACGTGAATATTTTAAAAAAAAATCCGCTCATTTATCCATTTGCAGAATTTTTGTAATTTTTTTAAACAAATTACAATGAAAACTTGAACAAATGAAAAAAACAAGGTTTCGTAACTTTTACAAGGTTACAAACTTAATGCATGTTGTAAAACACCATTACTGTATAGTTTGCAGAACTTTTGCAATTTTCAGTGCAATAATAAAGCATGAAAACGTTTTTTGTAATCAAAACAACGTTCCGTTCATCACAGACTTCTGCAAAATTTTATAGTTTGTTTTCATGAATGCACTAACATACCATTGAGGTTTGAAAACTTTTGGAATTAATGTTAATTGATTGTCTATATCTACTGGCCTAATTTGCCGAAATGGCTGATTGCTGGGAACAGTTTCTGTCAATCAGTTCCAAGAAAGAGATATCTGCTCTCTTGCATATCTTCAAAAATAAATTATTAAATACTGACCTGGTCAGTTTGAAGCAATCCTCTTTCCCACTTATATATCATAATCTCTCACTAAGGGTGAATGTTCAAAATTACCTCAAAGATTGTGTCCCCATATACATTACCCGAATAATTGCACAATGCACAACTTAGGACGTGTGGAAAGTTTTCCCTCCGAATTACATTCATTCATATTATATTCAATTAATATGAAAGAAGAGTGTACTACTTGTAATCTCCATAGACTGGAGTCACTTGAACATTTTCTTTTCGAATGTCCAGTCTATGCCGGTGTAAGGGATTGTCGATTTTTTCAAGATGTGAAATCTCTAGAGGATTTGATATATCTCCTTAATTATGGGGAGCATACTGAGTTGAAATGTATTGTTCAGGTACTGATAAATTTGTTCAAACTCACATATTTTTATACAGATGAGTAATCTGCTCACTAATATATTGCTTCAATATCGTCCTCTGTTGCAGGTAAGATGTCTTTTTGTACACGTGCAATTATTTATTTTTACAACTTCTTGTAAGAATAATTGTTTTTTTATATACAATAAAATTATCTATCTATCTATACATAACCTAATGAAACGAAAACACACAAAACCTAAAATTTCAAATTTTCATCAGAATTTTAGTATTTTCAAAAACCAATTCAATAAAAAATAATCAAAATTGGTTAGCTGACTTATAAAAGCAAATATACAGAGAGTCGTAATAAAACATACAATTTCAAAACTCACTGCTCTGTCTTCTGTAAGCAACTAATCATGAATAGTTGCACACCAATTGACATATCCTACCCAAATTTAATTGAATTGGTTCGAGGAAATATAGATATTTCAGTTTATGTTTATGGAATTTGAGAAACTCATGTACAGTTGTATGCATAAAAAAGTCGTACAAGGTTTGTATGGTGTAAACCTGCCTATGATGTTCCAGATTTCATAAAAAAGTAGTACACGTACACGTTTGACACATTTTGACACTACTTGTCAAAGACTTGTCAAAGTCGATGAGAAGTTTAATTAAGATTGACAAGCCTGACTCTCAATAGCCTATGACTGCTGTACGACTTTTTTATGCACAGAACTGTACTTTTCAACAATCAAAACTTTCGAATACTTTTAAAATTACGTTTTTCTAACTTCTTTTTTCCAATAAAAACTATTGCAGTCACATTTTGTCATCATTTTCCCCTCCAAATGTACCTTCCTCATACATAATTTTGAACTGCTAAAACATTTAACCAATAAAATCAAGAAATTTCAATTTTTTCCTAATGGTTACGAATACAACGATTTAAAAAACTTATTTTGCCAAAATTCATTTTTTTGAGGTATCTAAGGAGATTATATTTCAACACAATATAATTATAATTGTCTGAATTGCGAAAAGTACACCAAATTCCATGCATATCGGAGGTGGAGGCATCTAAGAGCAAATTTTTTTTTAGTAGTTCTATTGAAAAATGAGATAATTTTGAAATCATCTAAATTCCTTCAATAGAGAACAGTCTTATAACTGATATACGACGATTAGTTTTCGAAATTCGTCACTTTGCATCTAACATTCTTCAGTGCTAAATTCAGTCGCATTTTTGTTTTGTTTTCCAGAATTGATCCATTTGAAAAGAGGACAGTTGCAGTAAGTTATGTTATAATGTTTATTATGTAAGTTTATCGGGAACATTCATTATTATTTTCAGATATGAGTCAAATGATAACAAAAAACGACACATAAAGCTTCAATAACAAGAAGATAGTAGGTCAACATTAACAAGCAGATACCTGAACATTAACATTCAACAACGTACCTCTGGTTTTACACAATCCAATCTACAATCACTTGGACACAAATATTTATCAGCAATAAAATTGTTCTTCTCGACACTTTTTCGACGAAATCATGTGGCAGATCCGAACATGAGGAAATGGAGGATATCGATTAGATGCGCGGAGTCGGTATATTATGGGAAATGGTTCACGTGATGCGCATTTCTGGAAAACTAACTACCTACATTGATACAGGAAAATTAATGTTGAGATCTAGCTTGGAAAAAACAAATAGCTTGAAAGCTAGCGGTCAATCTAACTTAGGTGTTTTAACAAATCTCAAAATTTGTGAATAGATAAAAGTAACTACCTGGCAGCCCAACTCCACTTGCGACAGCAACCCTCAAATCTTTAAAAGGGTAATGAAAAATTGTGGAATGAGGTATTGAAATGAAGCCAATATTTCAAGGTGGTGGAATTTATGTTGAGAACGAAAAAAATATTATGTAATCCCGTTAAAATTCTCAGACGACCCTGAATCCTGAAGTTTGTTTGAAGGTTGTAGACGATGTGGTTGATTAATCTCGTTTCGGACGTCCATCGTCTTAGTGGAATTGAAAGGTTTTCACGACGTTTCGAATGTTTGTATCTGCAATCGTCTTCAGGTGAATACTGTATTTACCTGACGACGACGATGGACGTCCGAAACGAGAGTATTCTGAATCCTGGTTGCTTTGGGTAGGGTATTCATTAAATTATACTAACAAGGATTAATTTTGGAGGGATTGTTCATAATATTATTTGAAGAAAAATGGAAAAAAATCTAGTGGTCTATTCTGGCGAAGTGCCTACCAGGCAAGCAAACATTTGTAATAGTAGCTTGTAAAGAAAGCGTGTAAGGGATTATGTGTATTAGATAAGGTATAACGGTAGGGAAAGTGAACAAATTATATACAATATATACATAATAATCGATAAAATCCGAAAGCCGGATTCTGAAATTGCCACAAATCAAGGAAAGAAGAGATATATTTTCAGTTGTAATACCACAAAAGAGTGAGAATAAAGTGAAAATAATTCGACAGATCTTCGAAAACTTGTCGCCAGGCAATAGACACGAGAGCCCGACGAGCTCGACTGGCTATTGCCAAATGGCAACAAGTTTGAGAAAGAAATCTGGAGAATCATTTTCTACTTTATCGAACTCTCGTGTGGTATTCAGTAGATAATTTTTTGCTTTTACGATAAGTAAGTAAGTAAGTTTATTTAATATAGGTATCCTAATATACAATATATAAATATAAATGTTACGTCTTAACAATAATAACATTGTAGTAAAATATTCGCTAAGCAAGAATATAAAATGATATTGAAAAAAAATGAAAATAAATGAAAATTATATTATTTTACATATTTTATAGTCATAAACAAATGAAATGGTGTAAATATGGTAAATAAACCTTGAACTGATTTAAATATATTTTGATTTCAGGTAATCTATAAGTAATGTTTTGAAAGGTATTATAGAACTGCTACTTATAATGTCTTTTGGAAGCTGTTTATATTCAATGAGACCTCGGTGGAATAGTGAATTCATTGATCTCGTGTAATTTGTTCTTGTCACATAAAAATGCATGTTACTTCTTGTAGGGTAATCATGAATTTCATTTTGATAAATGATGAATTGATTGAAGTAGGTAGGTAGTTTTCCTGATATTATTTTGAAAATGAAAATCATAGAATAATAAAACACTCTGTCCTTAACTGATAGCCAATCAAGAACCTGCAGCATATATATTATGGGAGTGCATCTGTTACATTTCAACAATATTATCATTCCTCTATTTTGCAGTTTCTGCAATGATGAGATACAGTTTGAATTGAGAAGAAGTAATAAGGAAGGACAGTAATCAAAGTGAGGTTCGATTATCGTATTATAAACCGTTAAGGAGGTTTGAAATGACAGATATCTGCTGATTCGTGTGGAAAAAAATATTTTTTTTTGCAATTTTTTTGTTAATATATTGAAAGTGTTTTTTTAAGTTTAGTGAGTTGCCTATCATAAATCCAAGATATTTAAACTCTTTTACCTATTCAATTGTTTCACCATAGATTTCAATTTTCATCAAGTTTTTATCCAACAAATTGTTTTTATGTTGAGTGGTTATAATCATTGATTTTGTTTTCTTTATGTTGAATTTCAGTTTATTAATTATGAGAAATTCTGAGATTTTGCCAAGTGTTCGATTCATTTTTTGAATAGCATTTGGTAGATCAACATCACTTGTTGTTAGTAGGGTGTCATCTGCGGAAAGATTAATAAATTCACATTCCTGAATATAATTGATATCATTCAAGTATAAAATTAACAACAGTGGTCCCAGTACACTCCTTTGCGGAACACCAGTATTGATGACTTTATTAGTTGAAAATGTATTATTTATTTTGGTACATTGCGACCCATTTTCCAAATAGCTTTTGAACCAGCTGTAGGGACAATCGGTTAATCCATAATATTGAAGTTTCAAAAGTAGAATAGAAATATCTATGGTTTCAAACATGATCACAAACACACTTCCTCGCAAAATGATATAATGAACTAAACCGGTTTTGATTCATTTCTCACTTTTCATGCGAATTGGTGACATATGTCAAATTAAAAATATAGGTTGTCAAAGAATAAAAACAAAATACCTCCAATTATTCCCGCGGCAATTTTCTAGGTAGATTATTCCCACTATAATAATGTTTTGATTGGTCAAAACGTACATATCTGATTTAAATTGAAAGTTTTCATTGGTTTCTAGAAATGTCAAAAAATAATCAACAAAAACAACATTTTTCAATTTTGACATTTAAAGTGACACTTTTCAAAACTCGTTGACGTTATCAAATATTTTACTTTTCATCACCAGTTGCGAAAAGTAAAATTTTTCGCAACTGGTAATGAAAAGTAAATTTCACCACCAGTTGCAAAAAATACATGATAAAATTTGTCATAATTTTGAGGCTAAACTACTTGAAGTACTTCTTCATTGTTATTATATTCTCTGTACATATTATGAAGATTAAATTTTATTCGAATTCAATACATAATATGTATGGTAAAAACTTATTATAAATATTAATACATAACTTGAACAATTGGTGATATTGACCCCAGCTGACAACGTAGTTTTCTATGTAGCATTAATTTCCGTTTTTTCCATGGAAGCCTCTCCAAGGATAAGAACACGCTTTTAACGCACTAAAAAGTAATAAAAGTACATGGTAAAAACTTTCTTACTTACGATGAAGTATGGTAATGCGTTTGGCAATTAATATCGTCCAGTTGGCCAAGCGGTCTAAGGCGCATCTCTAAGCTAGCCTGCAATTTTTTTTTATTTTTCCCATTGAAATTTTGAAATGTTTTTTTTTTATTCGAATATCGATTCCAAAACAAATTTCAAAGTGTAAAATAAAATAAAATTGTCAGGCGTGGGGATTTAAACTGAGATCCAGTGCTTAGATTTCGCGCCTTAGAGCGCTCGGCTAACTGGACGATAATCATTGCCAAACGCATTACCATACTTTTACGTGAGTAAGAAAGTTTTTCATGTACTTTTGTACCTGATACCGCTTTCAAGCTAGCGAGTACGCATACATTCTCAAGTACATATCACACTATTCATACTTTGCTTTCCGGCTCTGGGATCCTATTCTAAAAGTATTCTCAAAGATACGTAACGTATTTCTCAAAGATACGTAACCAAAAAGCACCCCATGTTCAAGGCCGTACCCAGGAGGAAGGGGGGGGGGGCTGCCCCCCCCCAAAATCTGTAAAATAAAATAAGGTGAAAATCAGGTAGTTTTATGAACATCCCAGACACTAATTCACATTTTTCAATTTTGTGACCAACCCCCAGGAGCGTGACGTCTGGGGACCTTGCTGGCCACTGAATGGGTATGTGTCTATTGTCAATCGGTACATGTCCCAACAAATTTGATAAATCATTTCGGAGACTATCTCTGTAAATTTCTCCATCAAAGATATATGGTCCTATGACCTGATCTCCAATTATGCTTCCCAACCTGATCTCCAATTATGCTTCCCATCCTCCCCCCCCTCCCAAACATTTATAGACTATCTATTTTGGATATCAACTCTTCTGACCCAATATGGATTCTCTGTCGAGTAGTAGTGGCAATTTTGTCTATTTACCATCCCATTACTTTTAAATGTGGACTCGTCACTAAACAAAAAGTATTTAAGAAAATTTGGTTTCTCGCGAATGAAATTCAATATATTTTTGCATTAGCAAACTCTGGTATAATAATCCCTATCATAGAGTTCTTGATGTGATTCAATTCGGTATGGATGAAGTTTATTTTTTATCAATATTATGTTCACGAAAATATGATATATCCAGCTCTATTGCAATTTCTCTCGTACTAACATGAGGATTCTCAACTGTTTAAAATATCTCAAATCATTTTTTTCATTTGTTGCAATTTTATTTACTACTTGCCTTTCCTTGTGCTTGACACTACCTGTTTCCCCAAATCTTTCTTTAACACTCTGAAAACTCTCTGGTCGTATAGACCTTGAATCAGGATATCGAACTGCATACATTCTACTGGCTGATAAACAATTTTTGTCACAGTACCCAAAATGTATATAATGTTCAATATTTCTTTTATATTAGATATTAGAACTATAAATTCACCCCCTCTATAATTAAATATCAAGTTGGTTGACAATTCCTATACCATTCAAATGTTCCAAAGGCGATTTGATATAACTGATAATATGATCTTTATACCGGGTAGATGTTACAGAAGCTGCTCCCAGCCAGTAGAATGTATGCAGTTCGATAAGGAATCGGGAGTTTTCGAAGGAGAGATTTGTAGAAACAGGAAGTGTAAAGCAAGAGAAGTGAACAAAACGTCGAAGGAAGATAATAACAATTAGCGATGATGTCGTAAACTGTTGAGAATTTTCACGTAAGTATAAGAGAAATCACAAATGATACATTTCTGGAGGGGCAGCAAGGTCCCCAGTCCTCACACCCCCAGATTTCTATCTCTGGGGATATGTTAAAAGACGGGTCTACCAAGAGAAACCAACGATACTAGAAGACATGAAGAATAGAATTATAGTTTTCCGCTCTATAAGAAGATCAACTTTGATTTGAATTGTAGATAGACTTAATTTGAGCATTGCTCAAAACGGGAGATTGTTTGAACAGCTGCTGTGAATTTGCGCTTTTTAAGTTGTTCGAATTTATTTTTTTTACCTCTTTTGTCCAACATTTATAAAAAAAATTGTTATTGCTGACTTTTTCAACATTAACGCTTAATATATTTTCCCCAAAAATATTATGGAAAACTGCCGCTAACCTTCACACAGTGGAGACGGGGTCGTTCAACCAAATATTTTCTGGTGGGCGCCACATGGTTTGAAGCTGTCCAAAATTAATGATGACCGAAAGGTGCCGCAAGACCAACAATGAAAATATAAGAATCGGGTATGCACTATTGAGGCCAAATATAGTATGTCAAAATAATCTATTTCCATAAAAATAGATAAATAAATATAGATAATCAATTGCCTTTTTAAAGAAAAGAAATCTATACAGTTCCATAAATAAGTGCACAATAAGTGAAACGGAGTTGGTACGGAATAAATAACCCCAAAATCACACCATCATATGCTAAGAAATTCAACATACAGGTTTTCGCAACATAAATACGTATATAAAAAAATATCAACCTGGCGATTAAAAAAATCGTCGTTTTCCAATTTCCGTGAGTAACTATTATTATTAATCATATAAGTACACGCAGTAGTTATGAACTCAAAACTATCCTCTATACCATAAGACGGAAATGATAGTCAGTGACTCATCTGGACTCAACTGGACAATAGGATTACAGATTATTTTGATTATCATAACCCTAAATTCATTTGTCTGACCGAAACATGGTGTACGGCTGAAAATATTAGCTATTATAACTTTCCAAACTATTGCTTAACCAACTACTTCTGTAGAAAAAAAAACAGGGGTGGCGGCGTGAGCATATGGTCCAAATCCAATTTGAATGTTATACCTTTGGATCTCCAAAAATTTTGTGACGAAAAAAATATAGAAATAACAGGTTTATCATGGGAGTATTTGCCTGGTATAAAATATAGAATGCTAACTTGCTACCGATCTGCATCCGGTATTTTCGATATCTTTGCACAAATCTAAATTATCTATTAGACAATATTTTCAGCAAAAATGTATTTATAATCCTGAATGGTAACTTCAATCTGAATTCACTAGGAAAAAATTATGTAACAAAGTTTTCTAATTTACTGACATCGTATGATCTCAGTCCTAGGGTTAAAGAGCTAACCCGTGTCTGTTCTTAAGCACAAACAATTCTTGGCCAAATCTATAGCAATAATTCTGACTACGACAAACATATAGTCCTGGACAACAACATATCAGATCACCCAACAATATTTTACTCCTTTAGTGTGAGAAATCCCGATATACCTGAAAATAACACCTTATATACTTCCAACATCAACAACTTCATAACAGAACTGAAAAATGAAACATGGGCAGACGTATATTCAGCAACAAACGTTGGAACGAAATTCAACATATTTCACGACAAACTGATGTATCACTTTGATCAAAGATGTCCACGATAAACGACTAAAATCTTCAAAAATACTGAAAATTGGAAAGAATTGGTTAATGACAGCATCAAAAAATCGAGCAAAAACTTGAAACACCTGTTTTTTGCTCAAAAAAAAAGATTCAAATTTGAAAGAAACATAATGAGCTCGTTAAAATCACGAAAAGCCAATTTTATCACAACAAAATATATACCTCTTCCAACATCAATAAAACTACATGGAGTGTTATTTCTATGCTGAACGGAAGATCCTCCACGAATAAAAACATTTGTATTAAACTGAATGATGAAGAAACTGAGGACCCATAAATAATATCCGAAGGCTTCAATAACTTATTGATACAGGCCCCTTATGATACCATCATTAAAATTAACACAAAAGGAAAATCTCCACGCACTTCTCAGAGAAGTATAGCTAACAGTATTTTTGTAAAAAATTTCACAGAGGAATAAATTAGGGACATCATAAAATATAAACTAAAAAAAACATTCCTGCGGTCCTGATGAAATATCAGGTTATATGACCAAAAAAATTGCTGATTACATCATCGAACCCCTCACTCATATAATAAACATATCTTTTCAACAGGGTATGTATCCGAACAGATTGAAAAACGCACTAGTCTCCCCGATTTAAAAAAAATCAGACCCGCATAATTTAGAAAATTACCGGCCAATCACAGTGCCTCCCGTACTCTCGAAAACTTTTTCTATGCTTTCTCAACTCCTAAACTTTCTAAACGTGAATAACTTACTTCACCCCGATCAATATGGTTTCCGTACAGGACATTAAACTATCAGTGCTATTAACTCTTTTTATGGAAACATTATACAATCTATTGAATCTGGACAAAATCCAACAGAAGTCTTCTGCGATCTTAGTCGAGCTTTCGATTGTGTAGTACACGAAAAATTGCTTGATAAACTTTATCTTAATGGAATAAGAGGTAAACCTTACGAATGGTTCAGTTCCTTTCTTGAAGGAAGAATCCAGCGGGTGAAAATCAATCATACCAACAATATTAAAACAATAATCCATGTCTCAAATCACAACAAAATAACATTGGTGTTCCCCAAGGTTCCGTCCTAGCACCTATACTCTTCATAATGTATATAAATAAACTGCCAACTGTTCTGCCAAGAGCCTTCACCTGTTTGTATGCTGATGATGCTACCATACTTTTCTGTGATGAATCCGCAGTAGAACTTCAAAATAAAATAAACAACACAACTGATGCCCTACATAGTTGGCTGAGCAACAACTCTCTGTTTCTCAATACGTCAAAAACAAGTTTTACTACTTTTCATACCAGGCAAAACACCAATCCACCTTCCCTGGACCTGAACATCTGCGGCACACCTCTTGAACACAGTACATCCTCCAAATTCTTAGGTATCATAATCGACAACGATCCTTGCTTTAAATCACATTGTAAAAATCTGAATAGTTCTCTACACTCCAAATGCTACCAAATTAGAATCCTCAAACGCGTTTTGGATAAACCTAGTTTGCTCCCATTTTATCACGCCCAGGCACAATAAAGAATTTGCTACGCAATTACAATATGGGGAAGCTCCCCAGCAGCGAAAGACGTATTCATCGCACAAAAGCGAATAATACGTTGCCTTGCAAACGTCTCCCAGCAGACGTCATGTCGAGATCTTTTTAAGAAACTTGGAATTCTACCACTTCCTGGTCTTTTTATCTTAGAAGTCATAACATATATTCACGCGAATAAAAAAATGTTTCCCACAAACAACCAATAGCACAATTATAATACGAGGAAAAAAAACGATTTCCATTCACCACCCTCACATCTCACCATTTCTCAAAAATCACTGAACGTAATAGGACTGAGATTATACAATGTACTTCCAAATGAGCTGAAACTGATAGAACAGACGCATATTTCCAGAAAAAAAATCAAAGCATACAACCTTGATGAATATTTTGAATATTTTTCATGTTTTATTTTATTTTATTGTTATAACAAACATTTTACCTGAAACATGTTCACATTTATAATTTTAGATATTTATAATATTTTTATCGATTTTGTGAGTTGATCGTTGATGTGTGTCTCATTTTATCTATATTCAACTATGTATTGTATTTTATGAATATATATACCTTGTTTTGACTTGTCCTATAGCTTTATGAGCTCGCATTTGGATCAATGAACTATCTATCTATCTATCTATCTATCTTAGCTCGATCGTTCAGTGTTGCAACCTCCGCGCCGCTGTCAATAAATATCAGTACAATTACTAACCTCGACCACAAACTTTCGTTAAAATAGAGGCTGCTTCAATTGCTCCGCAAGATCTATTGCACGGGTCAAATAAATTTGGCACCTGTGCGCTGTGTCCGCATTTAAATCAAGCAGCATATCGGGATTATAGATTCGGGATACAATGGATTTTTATTGTAAAATATTATTTCATTTTGCCACTCTTATTGTGTTGTTTCTGAACTAGTGACTGACGTCACTAACTATTATTTCCGACTCATGGTATAGGTACTTACGTGAACCCTTGTATTCCTCACAGCTCGAGGGACCCCACCCCGATATGGTGCCGAACCACCCTTGCGGAAAGTAAGTGGTTGATTCAAACTCGAGCGTCAAAAAAAACCTTGAAAGAAATTCAGATCCCATTTTCTTCAAGGCAACCTTTCAGTAAATCAATTCCCGCATGCTGTTTTCAGAGTGACAGCGCATTTGTGTTTTCGTAAAATTTTGTGTTAAGAGCTGCAATTTTTTGTTTTCTAATGCTAAAACTTTGTCATCTCTAATATCGCACAACCGTTTTCGAGTACCCTTATTACGAGTTATTGTGGAAGATGCAGAGGCAGATGATGGTCTTCCTTCTTCTTGCGGTGATACAACAGAAGCTACAGATACAGATTGCGGGGATTGTAATGATATTTCTCCATCTTGTGTATTCGTGCTACTAAATTCTTCCTCCTCTACAATATCGATATCATAATCTTCTTCTTGCTGTGAATTATAAGTGGGTAGATTTCCACTCTTATTTGCTGGAGTCATTAGGTCCTTTGAAAATGTCATCATTGGAAAATATGGCCAAGTTGATTTATAACTGTTGCCTGGGTCCCCTGAACGTGGCTTTGGAATTTTCTTTAACTCACGACGGTATTTGCCTTTTTTATTTTTCCAGCGTGCTGCTACTGTTTCCTCTAAAAATAAACACTTTTTTACTCTATAGTCCAACATGCATTCTTTTAAATCTGTATACAATAGCTAATATATTTATTATTGGAAATATGAAAAAATTGTTATTATAATCATCTGTATATTTTTAGGTTTTTAACAACGGGGACGACATATAAGCATTTAGCACATGAATTTCGAATTGGTTACTCGACAGCCTCTCAAATAATTAAAGAAACATGTCCAATTGTTTGGAATAGGCTACAAGAAGATCATATGCCTGTTCCTAATGAACAAAAACTGGAAGAAGTAATCCGAGAATACAATACGTTATGGAACTTTCCAAATTGTTTCGGGTCAATAGATGGAAAACATTGTCAAAGCAAATGTCCATCCAATACTGGATCAACATATTTTAATTATCTGAAATATTATTCCATAGGTCTGCAGGGTGTGGCAGACGCGAAAAAGAAATGTATTACCATTGAAGTAGGCTCGCGAGGGTCTGAAAGTGATGGTGGCGTATTCCAGTCCTCAACACTCTATAATTTGTTGAAGACTGACCGATTTAATAGGCCTCCAGAAAAAGCCCTTTCCAATTCCAACATAGTTTTACCCAATGTCTTGATAGGGACGAAGCATATCCTTTAAAACATATTTGATGAGACCCTTTCCTCGACCAACATGGAGTTTTAGATAACGATAAGCAAATTTATAACGATCGTCTATCACGTGCCCGAAAACGCGTTTGGAATTTTATATCAAAAGTTCCGAATTTTCGATACGAGTATTTTACTGAAACGAGAAACAGCAATAGACGTGATAAAATGTGCTTGCATATTTCATAACTTAATAAGGGAATTCGATGGCAATGATGTCCAAGATTATGTTCACGTCATGGAACAACACATACAAGACAACGTACAACTACATTTAAATGTTAGAAATAATAGAGCAACCAACGCAGCTACACAAATTCGTGATTCCTTTAGAGACTATTTTGTTTATAACAATATTAATTAATGAAAGTTAATATGGAATCAAACTATAGATATTAATTTAATACACACACATACAGTGACCGGCAGAAAGTACGCATCATATAGGAAATTCTTTTATTAATAAATTTTGACGAATATCGATATGTGCAATCGCTTCTGCATCAGGAGCAACCCCAAAAGACGTTGTACAGTGCCGTTCGTCTTTTCGTGTTTAGAGGGAAATTTAAATAAATTAAAAATTATGTCTCAAAACACACTTATTTGGGAAAATATCGAAAAATGTTATTTGAAAAAGTTGTTCAGAACGTTATTTTATAGCTATGTACAATGAAAAAAATCTGAGATAATAAAATAAAAATATTTTTTTGCCATAATAAAAATTTCAATTTGGAAAAATACATTTTAGACAAAGAAACTCATTAGTAAGGCCAACAGTAATATTTCAAATGATATTTTGTAAATATTCGCAAGCTACTTCTATTTTATTCGGAAAAAAATTAAATCTATGGATTTGCCATGTATTCAGCTGCTTCATAAGAGGTCACTGAAATATCTCCAGGACATTATAATCCCAATACTGTTCATTATTAATAACGGTCCTTGTATCTACATAATTTCAAATTGAATTTTTTAATCAAACAAAAAATAAATTGATTACAAACTTTCGAGTATGCATTAAATTGTTTGGTTTATAATTATTTCAGCTTCTAATTTTATTATAAAATGTAATTATGTAAAAAATTGAATCAATTTTTTGTTCTAATAAAAAATTCATATTAAAATTCTGTAGATACATGGTTATTCGTCAATAATAAACAGTATCGGGATTATAATGTCCTGAAGATATTTCTGTGACCTCTTAGAAGCAGCTGAACACATGGCAAATCCACAGATTTAAAAAAAAAATCGAGTAAAATAGAAGTAGCTGCTGAATCTTTACAAAATATTATTCAAAATATTACTCTTGGGCTTTACTAATGAGTTTCTTCCAAATTGAATTTTTTTTTATGGCAAAAATTGATTTTTATTTTTTTATCCCAGATTTTTTTCAAAACTTGTACATAGCTATGAAATGTCGTTCTAAACAACTTTTCCAAATAACATTTTTCAATATTTTCCCAAATAAGTGTGTTTTGAGACATAATTTTTAATTTTTTTCAAATTTCCCGCCAAACAAGAAAAGACGAACGGCACTGTACAACATCTTTTGGGGTTTCTTTTGATGCAGAAGCGATTGCATGTATCGACATTTGTCAAAATATTATATTAAAAAAAAATTCCCATATGATGCGTACTTTCTGCGGGTCACTGTATTTGAAAAAAGACATATTAATTGTGAAAAGGTACCCTCTGTAAATATGGACCTAAATATAGAATAAAATAAGAAAAATGTACATGATATGTTTAAAATCTCTGCCACTTCCTTGTAGAGTCGGTCTCTGAAATTTTAATTTTTGTAACTCGCTAATTTCGTGTTCCACAGGGCAGGTCTTGCATGAATTTCGGTAATCAGAAGTTCACCCACATCCTCTTCGTTCGAACTCATTTTGAAGACTGACTACAATTTCAATAATATTTCACATATTGCATAGTGCGACGCTACAAAAAACAATCCAGATTGTTTACGATGCGAACGCTCTCTGACGCTTGAGCGCGACGCAGAATGAACGCTGATGTAGTACCCTGTACAAACGAACTCAGTTCATTACATATTTCGTTCAGCAAATATTTTCGAGTATACGATTGGAAATATATTCCAATAATCATATCGGTAAATGAAATGAGATACTCCTGCCCAGACACCTGCAGATACAGAATCGTTACAGAATTGTCTAGACTTGATAAAACGATCAATGGGTTATTCATAACGATAAGTAGGCAGAAAAAAATATCATTTTTCTCGTCCGACTGAGAAACGCTGAGTTGGAAACTTTAAGATAACCAATTTTTGCGTGGGATTTATACAGATCGCCGTTGAAGGGATAATAAAATAAAAAACTACAAACGCCATTGCATTGAAGGCGGGGATGTAAGAGAAAAATTGGGATTAAAAGGTGGGCCTAATTGAACGTTTTTAAAAACAAAGGGAGTGAATAATAATTTTGGAGGCGGGCAAGGGAGTCGGTCAGGGTTCGCGAAATCGGACGGTCAAGTGGGCAATACGGAGGGACGGCGAAAACGCGTCGAGAGTTTAAGGCGAGGTTGCGTGGCGACGCCCTGGATTAAGGGTTAAGTATCGTTTCGGTGGTAATTAGTACACGCGTGTGTTTAGCGTAGAACCCGCTACGGAACGGAAAATAGTGACGGTGATCGTGCACTGGAAAACAATTCGTGAATTCAGGGATTTGATGAAGTTCCTGGATTATCTGCCACTGGTAGGGAATAGCAGTTCAGCACACAGGGTAAGCGATTTGAAGCTGTATGTTAATGTAACTAACCACTTATAATCTCTGGGGAGGATTTCTTTTCAATTTTAAGTTTTGCAGTACGCTTTTTGCAAATGAGAATAATCGATACAGGGTACTCGTTTCTTTCCACTCCATTCTGTTAAATGAATACAAATGTGTTTTGGTGATAAATACTTCCCATTTTGCTGAGCTCCAGGAATTGATATTTCGATCATGTCTAGGTGTTTTTTTTTATGTATTTTCACTAAAATATTTTGATATTATTGCCGTTTTTCTCTAATCAAGAATTTGTTTGTTATGTTTATTTTTACCTTCTTTATTATATAGATATTTTTTTTAAGTTGCCTTTCATTTCTCTTACCTCAGAGAAGTCATAGTAAGATCTAAAAGACCTGCCTTCGCGCGCAGGCCGAACTGATGTCTTTTTGGACTACGAGGGTGAAAGAAATGTATTTTTATTAATAATACACTGCCCTGAACATCAATATAGTAGAACTACACAGGGCAGATGTAACACTCTTACTCTGAACGTTTGCATTGAAATAAACAAGTTGGTTGTTTTCATTGACGCGACCACTATGAATAAGCCTCAAGCCTTAAGTTCTATTTCCCAAACAAATAAAACTCATTATATTAATAATTATCCCAATAATGCACCACCCGCTATAACAGTTTTTTTCTATATTCAAATTAGAAAACCTTTACTTGACTCACCCTGTACGAAATCTCAACTGAAAAGAATTTCATCAATTGATTTTATTGTATGAAGTATAAAAAATAACACTAACGATCGAATCAATATTGTTACGGAAATCACGAGCCGCCACTGTGCTGTTTACGGCTAATTGACCTAGATCTTCAACCGAACCATTGGGATTTTCCATAGACATATAACAATATGGACTGGTTGTGAGAAAGAGACCATTGATATCGGAACCTGTGAAAAAGGACAGAATGAGTTCAGGCAAAACATTGGTTTCTTATATTGTTTATATGTGTTTTGCAAGTCTTTTATAAATTTATCCAGTGTTTCTGAACTGTTTGACAAGTTATAAGCATTCTAAAATACCTAGGCCTTCTTCGTGTGCAGCCTACAATTGTGTAGTTAGATACAAAAAAAAGCTGGATGTGAAATTTCATAGCTGAGTAAGCATGGAGTGTAGGTAGTGATTTGTGGATTTTTCACAGGTTTCCGAAGAATGAACTTATGAGAAAATTTTAATTGATTTTCTCAGTCACGCACAAACTGGTAACATTTTACGTGACTTCTCTTGTTTATATAACTTAGTTTTATTTTTGTGCCTCTATTTATATTGTAGCTGAAGTTGATAGATTTAGGTATTATTAAGTATCATAGAGGTGGATCGTAGGATTTCGTTTGATTCGGGGCTAGAATTTGATGTTTTTTCCCGAGCAATTGCTTAAAATAATGTTGGTTAATAATATTTACAAAAGTATAATGTAATTTATTTGATTCAAAAATTTTCCTTTTTTCCCAGAACAAACGCAGAAATATATGTTTTAAAATTTTCATTCAGATAGAGGCTCAACGGAATTCTTTTGTTTCTGAAAGATATCATGAAAATATGTCGCATACAGTTCTTCACTGTGATTCCTTGAACTTTTTCAAAACTCATCTCATGCAAAGTAGTTAATATTTCCCTTGAAAAAAACAAAAATAGGTTTTTTCCAATGGAATGCCATAGCCAATTTGTATCTTTTGCCATGACTTATTTCTATCCTTCACAACATCTCTCTCTCTTATATAGTCCGCCAGGAACTGTTTGTTAAAGTCACGTGACGGCCAGTCCATCAGTTATAATGTCTATGGGATTTTCCGATGATGTAATCGATACAACGAGAAAAAGAGAGCCAGTTCCGGAAATGAACTCGAAAATTCTAGACGTGTGTTTTTGAATATAAAAGCGCATCGCACGCGATAGAGTTCAGTTTTTCATTGATGTCAATTGTGTGATCATTAAGACAGTACAGTGTAAAGCGCGTATTTCGAACTGTGATTATTGTAGTGTTATATTGTGTTGTGTTCAAACTGAAATAAACGAACAGTAGTCATTGGAGTATTTTGTTTTAATAAAGTAAAGGAACCCCAGTTTCGTTACAATATGTTGATAACCCTTTATAAACCTCTTAAAAAAGATGATGAAAATAATCCTCTACAAAAATTATATCACTAACTAAAATTTACTTTTGTAACTCGAGAGAGATCACCCTGTATAAACTCATTAAACAGATTAATAAAAATAATCCCCTACAAAAACAATATCATCCTCTGTAATCAGAGCCGTGACAAGCTCTCCCTGTGTGCAAAATATAAATTTACCCCCTTTTTATTACAAGCTTTTATTTAACTTGCTTCGTTCTTATGTCATCCTGTCATTCTTTCCGGTTCGAAATTTGTAACCCATTTTTGCAGCACATGCCGACATCCGATTGAGCTGAAATTTGGCAGGTGTTCATAATTCCGGTGACAATGCATTATGAAATTTGTGTTAAAGGAAAAAACAAAATGGCGGCACCAAGATGGTGGACGAATTTTGTGATTATTGTACGATTCGATTCAAACTTGGTATGTGAAGGTTTTCGGGGACGGAAATTGTGAATTTTTTGTCAAAACTCAAAAATTCAAGATGGCGGCTCCAAGATGGTGGACAAGTTTTGTAATTATGGTCCAATCCGATTCAAAATTGGTTTGGGGGAGTTTTCGGGGTCGGAAATTATGAATTTTTTGGAAAATTCATAAATTTATGATGGCGGTTCCAAAATGGCGGACGAGTTTTGTGATTATGGTCCGATTCTATTCAAAATTTGTGGGGATTTTCGTAGTCGGAGATAATGAATTTTTGTTCAAATTTAAAGGAAAAAAACAAAATGGGCTCTAAGATGGGGTTTTGGCAGTGGGAGTTTTCAGGGTCAAAAATTATGAATTTTTCTTCAAAATTCTTAAAATCAAAATGGCGGCTCCAAGATAGCCGATGATCTCTGTTTTTATGATCCGATTCTATTCAAAATTAGTATGTGGGGGTTTTCGGGGTCGGAGATTACAAATTTTTCATCAAAATTCACAAATTCAAGATGGCGGGCGAGTTTTGTAATTGTGGCCCGATTAGATTCAAAATTGGTATGTCGAGGTTTTTGGGGTCGGAGATTATGAATTTAGTCGAAGATTTTTTATTTTTAGATGGTATCCTCATTGAAGGACTAGATAGCTCAGAATTTACAGAAAAAAGGCCTCATGATAACGATGCTTTAACAAAAATGCAGAATAAGGCGTACTCAAGTACTAATAAGCACAAAATAAAATAATCAATAAGAAACCTTTTTGAAGACAAGCTTCCATTCAAATGCACTAAAAAGTTAAAAATAATTGCTTTGGATGTGTGACGCAGGTTATTCCGTGAGTTTTATATTCAATATATTGTCGCTTTTGTATTCGAACTGAAAACTTTGGGCGACAAGCTTTTGAATATATAACTCACAGAATAAACTACGTCACACATCCAAAGCAATTATATTTTACTTCTTAGTGCATTTGACTGAAAAGCTTCTCTTTAAAAAGGTTTTTTATTAATTATTTTATTCAAAGTTGTAACCAAAAATTAATAGGTATATAGGTAGGTACCTACACATAGATGAAATTGAAATAACTGCAAATGCTTACATGTCATATAATTTCAAACTTCTCAATAACTTATAAATGACATCAAAAAAATTTAAAAGAAGTACAAAACCAAAAAAGTAACAAAACAAAACAATTAATACAATATTAAAAAAGGAACAAAATAACTGAATCCATTCATCGAGAGGGAGGGAGTAATTTTTTTGTACACGCTCCACAAAATGCTTACATTGAATACTGAAAAAATTCCGCAAAATGCCGCTTTAGCGGACTTGTACTTGAGGTCATGGCAACACTTTAGCGAACTGAAATTTGTTTATTAAGAAAACTTATAATTACTAACGTAGAAACGATTCAGGAGATGCAAGAAACTATCAAATATTTGAAATTTCGTAGTGACAGCACACGTTTTCTTCGAAATGTTCTTTTGGAATACTTATTTCATAAAAAATGAACACTAATATTTGACAAACGCGTTAATGATAAAAAATCGCTTGGTACATTTCTGCACAACTTCCTTACCTACCGTATGGATAGTAATTTAAAATGTATGCACAGCGACGAAATATGCGTGGCATTTCTGTTTTGTTTATTTGGAAAGCTAATACAAAAATGTTTTGTATGCAACGCGTACGCAAATGGCTTTAGTGGACATCATCTTCATATTCCGAACATTCCTATTCGTCCTCTAAAGCCTCACTTTGCGTACGTGTTACATAAACTACTACAATGGACATAATTGATAAATTGCTGAGTCTCTCTTTCTATTAATTTCGATTTCGAGAAAGACCGTTCACTCGATGCTACGGATATTTATAGCGTTTAAATCGTTTTGTTACTGCAATATTTGGGAATGTAGAAATCAACTGATTTTCGAGAAGTATTCAGAATTGACTTGGGCTCGAAATCATTCTGTTCAGGCGAATTTCAAACATGTAATTTAATCAAAAAGTAATTTGTGTCAATATCTAATTATTTGCGTTATTCATCTTTCAATTGTAACATTAAATTTTGGCACGATAATCTCAATTCTTCTTCAGCAAGCTGAACATTTCATAAATAAATCCAAAAATATTAATAAATTGATCCAACCTCTTTCATTAAGAGATGATATGGTTCGATCTAGTGTGAAAATAACCCCGTTAACTTTATAATAAAGTTTTGATGTCTGTTGAAAAAAATTGTGAGTGAATGGTGCAATTGATAAAAAAAATATATAGCGATGTGATGCATGTGGTTTGGTGTTCCAGTTTGTGTGAATTTTTCCTGACTTGTCATATTCCACTGTTGTGTCCAGAAAGTTAATTTGTTTGTTGTTTTCTTTTCAATAGTGAATTTTAGTCTATGGTGATAAAAACCGAGGAGGAAAAAAAAAGGAAAATAAAAACCAACTTTTTAACACACCACAATTGCAAATATTTCATCTTCAACATCGTTCGAACGAGCAACAAGAGAATGATCATACATGAATAAAAGTCTGATTATTTCGTAATGAAAAGTTTTTAACAAATACAGTTCTTATACCCATCATTTATTAATACTCTCTTTATAATCGCAATTATGTGCATTTGAAATGTCTCAAATTGTTTTAGTTTTAACCTGAAGATGATAAATACAAATGTCGAAACGTCGTTTTAAATAAAGCTATTGACTGATAATGACCTTTATTCTGAGAAACTGGAGAAAATAAATAAACATTTATGGTCAAGAAAATGAAAAAGAATATATATACAGTGCGCGTCAAAATTATGGAACAAATTCGATATTTCGCAAGT
This sequence comes from Gonioctena quinquepunctata, assembly GCA_018342105.1. Taxonomy (NCBI): domain Eukaryota; kingdom Metazoa; phylum Arthropoda; class Insecta; order Coleoptera; family Chrysomelidae; genus Gonioctena; species Gonioctena quinquepunctata. The sequence continues at coordinate 326,175 of JAFIRS010001407.1, forward strand.
CATGTACTTTGGACAAAAATCCTGAAATAGGTCGATTTTTATTTTAAAATGCCGATTTTTTTATGTGTATTCTAAAGAGGTTATGTCACTGGTTTTGACATGGTGACGTAATCGGTAATTTTTTTAAATTGGAATAGATGTCTTGTGATACCTCATCTGAAAGGCCTTTCAATACTGCATTCGATGATAATAATTAATTAGATTTTACTTCGCATTGAACAAGTCGCATACCTCTTGCTGAGTTCTGGTTATATCTCCGCCTCCAATAAAAATTGAAATTTCTATGCGTTGGGTTTCACTTGAAGTAGCCATAGTTTACTTTTAGAACCTTTTCACTTAGAATTTGTGAAGAATATTTGTTGATATTTCAACTGACATTTATTGACACTAACTTGCCTATTATGGCATTAATTTGTGATTGGCTTTTGTTTCCATTTTAGACTGGGAAATAGCTAACTATTGATATTTGGAAAGGATCCATTGGTGTAGTAGAGCACTGACTCACTTGTCTGCCAGGGCAGTCTAAGGGATTAGAGCCTTGGCTCAAAGAAGTAAAATTTTGCATTTTTCAACACGCTTTTATTATCTTTACTTGTAACTAAATAACTCACAATGTAATAAAATCTTGGAAGTAAATATTCACCCACTTCCAATCTTCCGAATAATCTGAAATTTGTCACACATATCAAGGACCGATGACAATACAAGAATTTCATAATCATAATGTAATAATAATAAAAAAATATTTTTCCAAACGCCAACAATCCTAACTCACCAAATGAAAGTATTTGGTTGCAACAAGATGGTGCACCCCCGCACTATGCACGTAATGTTCGCGAGTTTTTGAATAACTGTTTTCCTAGGAGGTGGATTGGTAGACGCGGACCGATAGAGTGGCCCCCAAGATCTCCAGATCTTACGCCCCTGGATTTTTTCTTGTGGGGTTATTTGAAATCGACGGTCTATGTAGATAGGCCGCAAAATCTACAAGAGTTGAAAAATCGAATTAGGATCGAAATTAACAGAATTACTCCGGAAGTTATTCGCAATGTGCAAGAGGAATGTGTCCGTAGATTTGCTTATTGTCAAGAGACTGGTGGATGGCATTTCGAACATCTTATTTAACTGTTCTATTTTGTTGGATATAAAGTTATTCTCTTATTGAAATAAAATATTAATTTTTGTTCACCCTGTACAAAAAAAATCTAATTGATTATCATCATTGAATGCAGTATTGCAAGGCGTTTCAGATGAGGTATCACAAGACATATATTCCAATTTAAAAAAATTACCGATTACGTCATCATGTCAAAACCAGTGACATAACCTCTTTAGAATATACATAAAAAAATCGGCATTTTAAAATAAAAATCGACCTATTTTAGGATTTTTGTCAAAAGTACATGGATCTTGTCTTGATTTATTCGAAGTCAAAAATTCCCCCTTTTTTTCAGGAGAAGACAAAACTAGAAGATTTAGACAATAATCTTTTGTCTTGACAGCGTCATTTATTTAGTAGGATCACGGCCGGATATTGAGGTAGTCTCTGTACTTCACCATAACATTTCTGAAATCATATCAGTTTTATTGACGTTTAAACAATAATTATTCAATTAGAGTAAATATAGAATCGTCCAAAGAATACGGATGGGAAAGGTTGCCAGTTTCTGTGCCCACCTCTATTTTCTCAAGATCTGTAGGATCTCCCCTTTCCTGTCCAACGTATAATGAACTGTGTTCCAGATTCCGTTTCCCCAATTTTATTTTTATGGGAGTTGGCAACGGAATTATTCAAAGATTTTGAGTGAACATTCTATTCAAAGTTATCGTTCCTGAAGAACCCCAAAGAACTCATGAAAGTATTGAATTTTCAGTCGAATAAGAAATATATTCGTTTCTGGTTTGTAGGAAAGTGGGCCGATTTAATAATGAATCACGTTATCAACATGCATGTTTTGATATAAGTTGCATAGAAAATTATAGATAGCTAAATATTTCCAGTGAGAGAACTTAGATATTTGACCCGTGAGTGAGTTCCAATTATAGACTTGAGAAATATTATTTTCTGAATATTCTTGATGATTATTGTCGTGTGCAGATAATATATAGCAGATAACCACTGATGGGTTGGGTACGTATTTTCAGAAATATTCTTGACTGAAGTTTTTGGAGGATATAATTTTCATAACATGTAGGCATCTACTAATCAAGTTCCATACTGTAACCCCCCCTCAATTTTTTAATCGCAAATTTAATCATCCGATCAAAATTTTGGGAGAGTTAAACATTCGTGCCGATAGGCTGCTTAGATTTGTACGGGTATGGTGCAAGTAAGGTTCAACTAATTGGCTTATTTCTAGTTTGTTCAAATCAGGCCATTATCAGTGAGATTTAATTTCATTTAATTGTGCGCCAGGCTGGCAATAGACAAAAGCCAAGAGATATCAGATAGGTTGAATTGTTAAAACCGTGCTCGAATGTATTCAACAAAAATCCGCTGTGGGACACCCCAGAACTTAACCGGCATAATGGGGTTATTTTGAAATAAAACATTTGGTGCGTGTTTTTTGTACCACACATATTATGGGTTTTTATTATATTTTTTAAAATTGACTGAAATCAAGGATTCAAATCATTTGCGTTCCAAACTTTGATGGATAACGTTCTCTGTAATTAAAACTGTCATTTTGGGAATGTGAACTCTGAAGTATTAAACAAGTGCTTGAATTTATTATTGATAAATTACGGCTTGGCATTCGGTCAGTCTTCTAGGTAAGGAAATAAAATCATCACTCTGTGAGAAATAATATTTATTCTATAAAAATCACTCTTTTAGAATAACAATGAAATAACTTGTGGAGAATTTGAATCAGCACCATTAAAATCGTCCTGGAAAATGTGCCTTTTATTTTGGTTCAAAGCAGCTCAACCCACGTTTCACTACATCTTGGTTAATTGGATGTTGCATATCATGAGAGTAGATATACTATATGACCTTTGGGCCAAAATCCCATGATTTTTATTATGGAGGTCCATTTTGCAGATTTTGACTAATTTCTCTCTGCGCAAGTTCAGCCATTCCCCAGTCACCTACCCAATCACGCATCTATCTCGTATGCTTATTGAAGAGCGCGCAAAGTTGATTTAAACATCCTTGTGACATCACATAATAATATTTGAAAGAATTAATAAGAAAAAGACCATATAGCGGTGAATTCGAACCCTGGTTCTCTTGTACATAAATCAAACAACCAATACGTAGAGCCATCGAAGCTAGTTGAAGATAGAGTTGCTCAATATTGTTTATCCGGAGTGTGAGACGTCATCCGAAATTAATAAAAAAAGATTTCACTCACTCACATAGAGGCTCAAATCTAAGACCTCTGGTCTACAACGCAAACGTTCGATACACTATGTCTCGAAACAGGTCGATTATCTTCAGGGGAAGGGGACGGTGAGATTTCCTCATCGGCATTTATTACCGGTGTCTTCCGTTTCATTTCACGGAATCTCTCAAACCTTAAGAATGAATTCCACTCTTCCTGTTCCTCCTGCGATACCACCTGCCGAATAGTAGGGATTTCACTATCCGGGCGGGCCGTTTGATGAACGGCCTCGCGTGCAGGCGGGACCCCTTCGATTGGGGTCCCGTTGCTAGCTATGGAGAGGTTGAGCTCTGATATAATTGAATTATTGTCTGGAGTACGGGGGAGGTTCGACTCAAACATTCTCATTCAATTCAATCCTGAATTTATTGAAAATTGGTTACAGAAATTGAGTGGGCTGGAGGTCCCTGAACTTAATGTTTTACTTCCTAAATTTTGAAAAGCTTTCACAACTCGGCGTGGTGAGTTGTTATTTATCGGGGCATGAGTTACCCTGGCAGGTCTATCGCCAAAATTCTAAATATTACTTGAGGCTCTCAACGGCCTATTGAAACAAAAATTAGTGGAAGTTTCCTCTGACTCAGATCACGTGTATTCTGTTCAACAGAAAAATTATTCGGTGTGTCATCATTGTCTTCAACAGGTAAGCTCCCAACGGGACTTTTGTTCACATTCATACAATCCATACTCCCTAGGAGATGTAAGTGAATTCAAATGCACCGTTTCTTGCGAATCTAGAGGGTCGCTAGATTCCGTAGCGCAATTTTCGACGCGTCGCGACAAACAGCTGTGAGCTCTTCGGGCCTATACTTTCTGAGACCGAATTATCTCTATTGATATCAGGGCTCCCCTATCTAGAACTGAAAGAAAAATTATTTCCAACATAAAATGAACCACGGACTGGCGCAGTTAGGATAGGCTGAAAAGCCGGACGATTCTCATATGGAGAACAAACAAGGGCTTGGTTGTATTAATCTCACGTGATACTTTCAACGGGGTGAAGTACACATGAAGTTTGTTGAATTTGTGTTTTGAGGCGAGTCTTCGAGCGTAAATTGTAGGACATGGAGGGATGTCAAAAGTGAATTTACTCCCTAAAAATTAAGCGCGTACCGTGGCTTATCTCAATAGAATCTCCCTAAGACAGACTATATAGCGCGTAAACTGCAGACACGACATTGAGCTTATGCTACGGTCATAAGAGGCACCTACGATCCCTACACATATTCGACACACATGAACTAAAACCTTTAGTTTTATTGACAGAATATATTATTAATAACTCGTGTTTACACTTATCACCGCAGTGTAACTGATGCGTTTTTAGTCGCAGAAAGACCCGTGCACTGAGGTTCGCACACGTATGTGATCTCTGGGTTTGATCTGGTTGACGTATCGCTTCAGTGTATCTCGCGGTTTGTGAGGGATATCACGTCAATGAGCTTCCGAGAATGAGGGGGCTTTCTTCCAGCCTCAGAAGAAATCAAATTGAGCTTAGACAACCCCACACACCAAAGCACATGAGTGCAGGATCCTGTGAGAGAAGGGTTCATTAGTATACAAATCAAAGTATAACGTAGAAATCAGCTGGAGGCTGGAAAAACCTGTATCAGTAGCTGAAACGAAAAGGTTGATTGATCAAAAGACTGGAGGCAAGAACTCTTGAAGTTGGCGTTCCAAAATCCCTCAATCGGCTGCCGTCGGCTATCAACCCTCGTATCTAGTCCTCAGGACGGTGTAGGATGGAAGCGTCGATAAGAATTCCAACAAAAAAAAACCTCGCAAGGCTTCGAGATCACAGGTAGAACTCCAAATAACTGTGAAAGAATAAGCTGTTATTCCCAGGAAGCACTCGTATAATACCACTGGACTGGCTATAGTCGCAGAAAATCGCACGCATGCAGAGCGTCTTCGAAGGATAAAATAAACAAACTCACCCGCTGAACCCAGATCGCAGAGCGTATTGGCCAGCTCGAGGACAAGCAAAGAGTAACAATTCTTGGTTTGAGAAATGCTTTCTAGCCCACGAAAATCACCACTCCCCCACTCAGAGCTGGCTAAATGTCGTTCGTTCATTGTATTTTTTTTTTCATCGTTCTAAGAGAAAGTCTGTTTGTAATTCGGCATCTTGAACCCAATCCACATGCCGAAACAAAACCAAGAATATTTTATCCACTCGTTTTCGACAACCCAAGCTTTTGAACGGCCTTCCACGGATTATTTGCAATAACTAATGACTGTTTTCTAGCCGAAAATCTCAAGTGCCATCGACAATAGATAATGGGTTTATGGCTACCCATTGAGTATACTCGAGGAAAGCACTTGTAGTTTTAGACCCCAATTACATCACCCTGGTCAATTTCAGTTTTGCCACGCTAATCCGGAGGTGCGAAAATCTAATCACTCTCATTACTTCTGCCAATATGCCGTTAGTGAGTTATAGAAATCCATATACACAGGGTTCTATGTGAAGGGTACACTGAATCTCGCGGCAACATGCGGTTAAGAAATATCGCTTTCCACACGACAACTATAGATGGAGAGCTGGCTACGAAAATTAAATAACTAATAAAAACACTTTTTAAAGAAAAGCTTTTATTCAAGCCGTGTACTGGAACGTATAAAATAAATTTAAATCATTGCTGACAATGATTCAATTATTTTTTGTGGAATTATTTGGTTTCAAAAAGCTTGCCGCGCGAAGTGTTCATAAAAGTAGATACCAATTGATTTGACTGGGCAGTGATAAGTTGGTAAGTAAGAACTTGTCGAAGTATTTGATTTTTACAAAGTATTCAAGAAAGTAGAAACCAATTAATTTCATTGGACAATGAATGGTTGTTAAGTAACAACTTGTCGAAGTATTAATTTAATTACAATTCGCGCCACAAGCTTTTTGAAACCGAATAATTCAACAACAAATAATTAAATCATTGTCAGCGATGACTTAAATTTATTTCATACGTTTCAGTACACGGCTCACATAAAAGCTTGCCTTTAAAAAGTTTTTTTATTAGTTATTTTATTTTTCGCTTTCTAGTTAGTTCGCCTCAGTCTGTTCATTTCCAATAGAAGCATCGTTATTACAAGGTCTCTTCCCTGTCAGTATTGAGCTGAAAAAAATTATGATCTTCGACCCCAAAAACTCCCATACACCAATTTTGAATAGAATCTGACCATAATCACAAAACTCGTCCATCATCTTGAAGTCGTCATCTTCAATTGATAGATTTTGACAAAAACTCCATAATCTCCGAACCTGAGAACCCCCACGTACCAATTTTAAATTGAATATGACCATAATCAGAAAACTCGTCCTACATCTTGGGGCCGCCATCTTGAATTTATAAATTTTGACAAAAAATTCATAATGTCCGACCCGAAAACCCCCGCAAACCAATTTTGAATCGAATTGGACCATAATCACAAATCTCGTCCTCAATATTGGGGCCGCCATCTTAAATTTATGAATTTTGACAAAAATTTCATTCTTCGACTGCGAAAACCTCCACATACCAATTTTTAATCGAATCGGACCATAATCACAAAACTCGTCCTCCATTCCATTAAACACATAAGGTGTCTGAAACATCTCAACAGAACCTAATAAAATCTACCATAACATAACGAAGAGAAATTTATGTAACTGTACATCACATGTTAACAAAAGGCATATATCTGAATCATCCAAATATTTCCCAAAAATAACGAAAAAAGTTAGTTTTGACAAAATAAAAATATACTTACAAAGAAGTATTCAAATAACCCACGCTATTATGATTGTTTCGTCAGGCCAACGGGCTCCAGTGTATCACGCGATCAGTTGTGACCAATGAGGGCATTCCACATTTACTCATTGGCCAACGCCTACGACGTCAACTGGACTGGCCATTTTGTGTCTTGTGATTCTTTTGTCTGGTTACTTTTATCATTTATCAGTTTTATCGAATGTGCTTGGACTGCATGGCCGTGAATTTCAATTTGAGGTCCAGTTCAATGTGTTATGACTATGAATACTCGTCAGAAATATCAACAGGTATGTAAATAATTGATATACGATTCCTAGTTATAGGTTACAGTTCCAATACAGAAATACAAATTGGGAATTTGAAGGTTAAATAAAATGTGGCGGGATTCATGAACTAGCTCTGATATGCTCTTGAATTTTTATTTGATATACCTATATATAGTGTGAATGCTGTTTTTATATTTGAAGCTTGTTAATAATGTTTTGTTTTTATTTCATACACTACATGAATTATAAGTCAGTGCGATTAATTTATTGAATCAACAATGGTTATAATGGCTCAGTTAATGGTTATATTATATTGTGAGATCAATTCCAGACAATTCTCCACTGCCATACTTGTGTGGATTGAAAATCTTGGACCTATATCTGTTTGTATTTTTAATCACTATATTTTCATGAGTTGCATTTTTATTTACAGCTATTTCACTGATGATACAAATATGGATAGACGAAGAACTGAAGTGACTGAAAGGTGCCCCTCCACATAGTTTCGCCAAGCAGCCCTTAGATATAAGAGGGAAGGAAACCAATAATTAGCAGTCTGTATATTGTATGACTAATACTGTTGTATAAGTAATAAAGCATAATGAAATCGTACCTGTTTTTTTTTTGGCATTGAACACTACCTTTTTAAATCCTCACTGATAAGTACGTTTGAATTTTCGATTCATTCCAACATCACATTAAATTGAAGAAAGTAAAGTGTTCACGAGTGTGTGTCGATTCTCATAGTCTCCATAGCTCAATCGGTAGAGCGTAAGCCCGGCAAGCTTAAGGTTGCGAGTTCGAGTCTCGCTTGAGGATGCTTTTTTTCTTTAATTTAAAATCTGTCCATTATGCCACAAATTCCTTTTTCATAATTTCTCGCGGACAACAATTTCCCACTTTCACATCATATTTGGCTAAATCTTATCAGTGGTTGGAGATCATCTTCCTAGAACTCCTACTGAAATCGTCACTTCGACGATGATGTTTGGGTGAATAGGTACCGGGTCTCGACGGCCACTGATAAGTACGTTTGATTTTTCGATTCATTCCAACATCACATTTAATTGAAGAAAGTAAAGTGTTCACGAGTGTGTGTCGATTCTCATAGCCTCCATAGCTCAATCTGTAGAGCGTAAGCCCGGCAAGCTTAAGGTTGCGAGTTCGAGTTTCGCTTGAGGATGCTTTTTTTCTTTAATTTAAAATATGTCCATTATGCCACAAATTCCTTTTTCATAATTTCTCACGGACAACAATTTTCCACTTTCACATCATATTTGGCTAAATCTTATCAGTGGTTGGAGATCATCTTCCTAGAACTTCTACTGAAATCGTCACTTCGACGATGATGTTTGGGTGAATAGGTACCGGGTCTCGACGGCCACTGATAAGTACGTTTGATTTTTCGATTCATTCCAACATCACATTAAATTGAAGGAAGTAAAGTGTTCACGAGTGTGTGTCGATTCTCATAGCCTCCATAGCTCAATCGGTAGAGAGTAAGCCCGGCAAGCTCAAGGTTGCAAGTTCGAGTCTCGCTTGAGGATGCTTTTCTTCTTTAATTTAAAATCTGTCCATTATGCCACAAATTCCTTTTTCATAATTTCTCACGGACAACAATTTCCCACTTTCACATCATATTTGGCTAAATCTTATCAGTGGCTGGAGATCATCTTCCTAGAACTTCTACTGAAATCGTCACTTCGACGATTATGTTTGGGTGAATAGGTACCAGGTCTCGACGGCCACTGATAAGTACGTTTGATTTTTCGATTCATTCCAACATCACATTAAATTGAAGGAAGTAAAGTGTTCACGAGTGTGTGTCGATTCTCGTAGCCTCCATAGCGCAATCGGTAGAGAGTAAGCCCGGCAAGCTCAAGGTTGCAAGTTCGAGTCTCGCTTGAGGATGCTTTTCTTCTTTAATTTAAAATCTGTCCATTATGCCACAAATTCCTTTTTCATAATTTCTCACGGACAACAATTTCCCACTTTCACATCATATTTGGCTAAATCTTATCAGTGGTTGGAGATCATCTTCCTAGAACTTCTACTGAAATCGTCACTTCGACGATGATGTTTGGGTGAATAGGTACCGGGTCTCGACGGCCACTGATAAGTACGTTTGATTTTTCGATTAATTCCAACATCACATTAAATTGAAGGAAGTAAAGTGTTCACGAGTGTGTGTCGATTCTCATAGCCTCCATAGCTCAATCGGTAGAGCGTAAGCCCGGCAAGCTTAAGGTTGCGAGTTCGAGTCCCGCTTGGGGATGCTTTTTTTCTTTAATTTAAAATCTGTCCATTATGCCACAAATTCCTTTTTCATAATTTCTCACGGACAACAATTTCTCACTTTCATATAAATAGACAGCTATCAAACAAAGTATGTTCTATCTTGTATAATAAAAGGAGTTTTCTTCTGTTGTTGGTTTCTTGTGTCCTACAAATCGTTATGATCCAGACATTTTGAGACCAGCTGGAATGTTCGAGAAGGAAGAACGAGGGTATATAAGTCAGACGAATGCCGCACGCGACAGTTAGTTTTGTCTAAGATGCCTAAAAACCCTGGTGTATTCACTGATTCGATTATGTTTAGAATTTTTAGGGGACAACAAATGAATCGCGTTAAATTCTGCTTAGAACTTCATTAGTAGATGGCGCGGTTAAGGAATGTTTGTGTGTCACGCTAAATGTCAAACTACACACCTATGAAATTTCATTTTTCTGTCTACATTACATTATTGCTTATTGCATATTTTTATGCAAAAAATTGTGAATTGATCGTTTACTAATATTATAGTCCTATGAACAAGATCCCGCACGGAACAGTTGGTTTTACTACAATGTTTAAATTTTTCTGTCAGAAATCAGATGACTGCTCGATATTTTCCAGAGTGATTTATTCTCAAACGCCTTTTTTGAGATCATGGAAACTTCCTCGGAGAAAGGAAAAAAGGTAGGAGAGTGGACTGATGTCTCTAGACGATGAATTGACTTGAAAATTGAGGGTATCGGTATATGTCCCCGATGACATTGTTCTATTAAACTTTCCGATACAAACTATTAACAAGCCATTTACTGCCCATCTCTGCCGCACTATTACTACTCTAACATCCTTCTGACCTGAACAAAATCAGAGAGTTCATTGTTGATATCATAAAATCTGTTGATGGAGTTGGAAATTCGATTAATCCTGGTCACGACAGTCTAACTTCCAGCTATCTCAGAATGACTACTCCGAAAAAGTTGAGCCCTACTAACAAAGGTGAGGAGAGAAAATAATAATCTAAGTCGGCTTCTCTGTTATTTTTCTATCTAAACCAAGCAGTTGTTCAGAAGAAGAAGGCCCACTTCCAAGATCGATAAGGCTAATGACTTTTATTAGGATAATTATAATTTTTTAACAAACACAAGAATTTCACAAGTAAGCGTGGACTTTTCATTCTATGAAGACATCTTGATTTTGGCTAGTGAATTCCGAACCATCACAGAGGGTCCCATGGCTCTTTGGAAAAAAATATCCACTATATTTAGAATTTTCCAATACTTCTAGTCAGAAGATTGTCATCTCATGGGAAAAAATTTGTACAAAATATATATGGTATAAAAAATAAATATAGAATAATAAAAATATTTCACTTGCGTTACTAAATAAATTACAATCACAAGTTGAGAAAATTATTACAATGGGCAAAGGTAGTTCAGAGAAGATACGAATTGATGTACAGGGTGATTCAAAAGTACTTTGACAAACTTCAGGAGGTAATTTCTCACAATATTCTAATATGAATTGTCTAGATAAATATATGTCCGGAAACGCTTCGTTTCCAAGATACAGGGTGTTAAATTTTTATTTTAATTTTCGTTTTGTTTTATAACTTTCGAAATACTGACCTTAATTAAACGAAAATTGATATTGACTGGTTTTTTGAGGTGTCGAATTCGAACCTGATGTTATTATTGCTCGTACTCGTACATCTATCTACACGTCTTTTTTTTTGGAAGTTTCATAACTTTTTAAGCGTACTTCCAGCACATTTTTTAGTAGAAAAAACAATTTAACTATCATATTTACATAAAAAAGCTATCCTCGTTACAAGTCGCTACAAGCAACCGTTTTCTAGATATTTGGACTTGAAAATTTCAAGTCGATTATTTGATAATCGATGCGTGTTGAAGTTATTACCATTATTTTTCATTTTTACAAGATTGCTTAGGAAATGAATTTGACGTTTAAGTAGGTAGTTTTGTTTTTTTGTAGGGGGCGCCACCTATTCTATTTATTTGTACTCGTTTGAAATAGTTATTTTTGTATCAAGGGTGCAAAATCTGTATTTGCTTTAATAAAATTTGCAAGAAATATCAACATTTTATTTCAAGAAATGTTGAATATGTAGAATAACATGAAATAGAGGAAACTAAATTGTATTCAAATAAATTGTTCGAAGTGTTCACCTCCAGCGAAGATACAGGCATTCAGTCTCCTAGTCATTGAATCTCGTACCCGCTCAAAAATTATTGGTGTGTTTCTTATTGTTTCACTGGCGTCTACTGTTCGGTTTCTTAGATCTTCCTCGTTCGCTACTGGAGTTTTATAAACTAGTGACTTCAAATGTCCACAAAAATAAAAATCTAGCTGGTTCAGACCTGGGGACCTTGGTGCCCACGCCTGGTTAGGTTCTTCTACACTCCTACCGATCCATCGATTTGGATAGACAGTATTACGGAATTCCCTGGCTACAACTCTCAAATGGGCCGGAGCCCCATCATGCATAAACCACATGCGGATACGAATTTCTAATGGTACATTCTGAAGTAGTCCCGGCAATTCATTTTCTCAAGAGTCTCCTGTAAGTTGCACTATTCAATCGGGACGGAAGAAAGAAAGGACCTATCAAGTAATTATCAATTATTTCCGCCCATACATTTACAGAAAATGGATACTGATAATGTCTTTCACTAACTGCGTGCGGATTTTCCAGAGCCCAAACATGGTTGTTATGAAAGATTGTGATAGCATTTCGGGAGAAGTTTGCCTCGACCGTGAAGAGTACATATCTTAAAAATTGAGGATTTCCTGCAAATTTTCTCAAAAACCACTGACACATAGTAATGCGTTGGAGAGAATTTCGTGGCAAAAGAACTTGTACCCTTTGAATATGGTATGGATAAAATTGTTGATCGTGGATAAGTGTCCAAACTGTGGACTGAGTAGAATTGAGAGCTTCAGCAATTATTCTTGTACTTGTTTCTGGCTTCTCCTCGAGAGCGTTCGAAACAGCTTCTTCCAATTCTGGGGTTCGGACTGCTCGTGGTCTTTCAATAATATCAGCTGCCCTCTACAAGCTACCTGTTTCTGCCAAACGACGATGGAGACTGGTGAATGTTGGAGCTGAAGGCAGTACTCGATTAGGAAATCGCTCCTGGTAAATACGTCTTGCTTCGCGCGCATTGCCATCCGCAGGGCCATAAACGAAATGAATATCGGCTAAATGAGCATTATTGTTTAAATAATATTTTTTTTCAAAATTAGTGTTTTAAAACTTACCGAAACTTCAACATAACAACAAAACGTTTAACTGTCACATAACATGTAATTACCAAAACTACTTACTTAAACGTCAAATTCATTTCCTAAGCATTCTTGTGAATAATTCAAAATAATGGTAGGTAATCACTTCAACAAGCATCGATTATCAAATAATCGACTTGAAATTTCCAAGTCCAAATATCTAGAAAACGGTTGCTTACAGCGACTTGTAACAAGGGTAGCTTTTTTACGTAGATATAATAGAGGAATTGATTTTCCACTGAACAATGTTCTAGACGTACGCCTAAAAAAGTTATAAATCTTCAAAAAAGTAAAAGACGTGTAAGTGGCGCCCCCTACGAGTAAAAGCAAATAACATCAGGTTCGAATTCGACACCTCAAAAAACTTCTCAATACCAATTTTTGTTCAATTGAGGTCAATATTTCGAAAGTTATTTGAAAAAACGAAAATAAAACTTCAACACCCTGTATTTTGGAAACGAAGCTAATCCGAACATATATTTATTTCGACAATTCATATTAGAATATTGTGAGGAATCACCTCCTGAAGTTTGTCGAAGTACATTTGAATCACCCTGTATACATATACGAGTCATTTAACTATGAAGGTAATTTGAGTTCTTGCGATAAGATAGTCGTGTTGTCTATGTTGTCTACCGAATTACTGAATACCTCTCAATTTGCCCAGATAGGACTCGAACCAATTGAAGCTTCGTTCTTTGATGCTGTAGAGATGAAGCTTACATAACAGTCAAAACCTTCAGATATGTCGCAAAACACTGCAGCGCTCACTTCCTTCAGATTAAAATATAGATTTTTCAGAAAGCGGAAGATTGCATCTCCCGTACTTTTATTGGTTTGAAAGCTAAATCAAGTAATTGGTCGCACCAGATATCTAAGAAGGTCGTTAATCACCAACCACTTGAGTTATCAGCAGGAGGTGGACTCTACGCAGAGTTGTACCTGCCTTAGCCATCAATATGATTGATAGGAATGTCATGCTCCTCAAAGTAAGAGATAACCTTCCTGGTATATACCCTTTTGTAAATCAATGTTAGAACTCATCATCATATTTGAATTTTAGTGATCAGTTAATAACTTCTGAAAGAGTGTTCAACATGGTGACCCTTTGGGACCCGCACTATTTTGTCTCATAATCGAAGAATTGACAAAGAGTTTGTCATCTGAATTCAACTGTTGGTATTTGGATGATGGCTCAATTGCTGGAGATTTCAATACAATACAATACATTGGATTGTGCCTTCCATTGGTGCAACTATCTCGTGGAAAGTGATTTAAACTTCTAGTAAGAAACAAAATTAAATCCGCAAACTGTGATATAAGTGTAGTTAAACGTGAAGATACTCATCTCTGGATATAGAGTGGGTTAAAACTCTGAAATTACATATTACAAGACTATTAACCTACAATTCCATACGCAAATAAACAATACGCTGATAAGGAGTCCCGGCGAAAAACTATCACACCACTGGTCTTTTGTGAACACTTCCTTATAAATTCAATCCTTCGGACAGCAAACATGAAAAAAGAGGACAATTCAACTATTACACTAGCTATCCTACAGGAAGAACTTAAAAAAACAGAAATCAAATAAAACATTTCATAGAAGCTACTGAGGCGAAGCTATTACTGTGACTTGAAGAAGCAAAAACCGATATTAGAAAGTTGAAGCAAGAAAATGAATTGCTGAGAGAGGAAAACGAATCTCTGAAGCGTGTACAAAATAAAAACAACATCATTATTTTCGGGCTAAACAAACATAGAGAACACTTGACACCGGAACACATCTGTAACGTACTAAAAGAACTATTGGAAGTTGACCTAACTAAAGCTGATTTCAATGATATCTACCCACTGGAAAAAAAGATAACTGCCCAGTGAAAATTGAATTCCTCTTCCAATACGCAAAAAAACACGTCCTGAAAAATTGCTATAAACTCAAGGGCAAACAGATTTCCATAGTTCATGATCTGACTAAGCAGCAGAGAGAAGAGCACAAAATCCTCAGGAGACATGTATTCCTTGCTGAACAAGATCACAACGAATGATTCATCAAAAGTAACAAGCTATTCGTAATCGGCGTAGCCCATAACCCTGAAGAACTGACTGAAACAGAAAATAGCAGCACCACTCCAGACCCCCCAAAAAGTGCTCCGTCAACACCAAATACATATCAAGCAGAAAAACCTACAGGAGACACACACAACACTCCCAGAGGAATAAAAAATACTGTAGAGAGAGTATCCAATATATTCCAGAAGCAATCACCATCAAATAAAAACGGAAACATCAAACCTGAAACGTCAACAAAATTCATAAAATCCGCGAAAAATACTCACAAAACATTTGCGATTTTACAAGAACCCAAGGTTAGAACCAGATCCATAACCAAAATGAACTTACCCCAACCGTCACATTTTCTATTGTCAATGTGCTAGTACTACTATAGTCATATTTTTTTGATAATGTACCACACAATCTAGTGTTTTTTTTTTAATGTAAACTTCTAACTTATATAAGCTGTGATGGACCCGTATATAAGGGACTTTGAGATAAAATCAATTGAAACATTTTCACTGGGAAATATTCAAGAGTGTAAACAGGTTCTCCAAGTTAATAGCTCTAGCAATAATTTCAAAGTAATACATAACAACATAAGAAGTATACACAAAAATATGGACGAGTTCAAAATTATCCTACATGAATTGGGCTCGGATGTTGATTGCATAGTACTAACGGAAACATGGATTATCGAGAAAATCGAATTGTACAGCTTGGATGGTTATGAAATGATATATAATATCAGCAAATACAATCAGAACGATGGGACGGTAATTTATATCAAAACAGGGTTACACTACAGACATTCCAACACACTCTTGAACAACTCTACGGCGACTAAAGTGAAATTAATCTAGGCAATGGAGAACATGTGATACTCACAACTATATACAGATCTCCATCAACAGACATACAAGTTTTCAAAACTCACCTACAAAACTACCTAGAAACTAATAATAACAATACCGAAAATCATCATATATTTCTTGGAGATCTTAATATAAATCTACTAGAAAAAAGTGACAATACCAACGAATATCTCAACACACTGAACGAATTCGGATACATTTCAAACCATAAATTCACCAACTCGGGTACACAAGAACCATAAATCTTGTTTAGATCACATCTTCATCGAAACAAAAAATGATACCGTAGATAGAATACTACCATTAGTAATAGAAACAAATATCACAGACCACTACACAACTGCATTGCTATTAATCATTGACAGACCAAGAGGGACATCTGAACCCACAACAGAAATCAAACATATAAGTGAGACTGAACTAAAGGCACTAATCAAAACAGTATCCTGGAATCAGGTATATTCAGCAACAGACCCCAACACCGCAACTGAACAACTTGTTGATAAACTTGCGAAAACTATCCAACAATGAACGGTAGTGAAAAAAGTCCGCCGGAAATACTCAAAAATCACGCCAAGGATAACCAATGCTCTTCTCAAATCAATAGATACTAAAAATAAAATGACCAAGAATCTCAAACGAAATCCCAATAACAATGTTCTCAAGGAACAATATAAAGCTCACAGGAACAAATTAACTACCTTGATAGAGAAAACCAAGTATAACTATTATAAAACACAAATTGATGCAAATAATACAGACACTGAGTAAAAATAAATCCGGGAATCATGAAATCAAAACAATAAAAAATCTAGCAGGTGAACTTCTAACTGAAAAAAAAGTAATAGCTGACGAGTTCAATATCAGATTTGTTAAAATGGGAGAAACCATAGCTAACAAAATAAAAAGTGATCCCAATTACGAACCTGATCGGCTATTCACTCTTAACTCAATGTTTTTGTCTTCAGTCGATGAAAATGAACTAAGAGCAACTGTCAAAAACCTAAAAACAAAAAAATCGGCTGGATCGGACAACATAAGAGCCGAAACAATTAAAACAACAGTGGACGACATCATCCATCCACTATTATACACCATAAATTACTGTTTTAGTGAAGGATTGTGGCCTTCTGTTTTTAAAGATATCTTGGTGATACCAATTTATAAAAAAGGCGACAAGACTGACGTGAATAATTATAGACCGATATCACTGATATAATATTCGAAAAATTACTTAAAAACAGACTGCTATCGTACCTAAATAAGTTTCAGCTAATATCTAAAAAACAATATGGATTTCGCGAAAAGATCTCTACTCAAGATGCCATTACAAATTTATTAGAAAAAGTCCACTCGTCCTTGGACGTTGGAAAGCCGTGCCTATGCATATTTATAGACCTTTCTGAAGCTTTCGACACGGTGAGTCATGAATTACTTTTACAGTCAGTGGAAGAAATGGGATACGAAATAACTGGCACAAACTCCTAAGAAGCTACCTTTCTTCCAGAAATCAGTCTGTGAAGGTCGGTGACTCACTCAGTCGAAAGGAAAAAATTAGTTACGGTGTTTCTCAAGGCAGCGTGTTAGGTCCACTATTATTCAACATCTACATCAACGGCCTGTTCTCACTCCGGAGTAGCGGAGAAATAACCGGATTCGCGGATGATACAGCTATTTTCTACAAAGCACACGACTGGGATGAGTTAAAAATGAAAGCGCAAGAGGACTTCAACAAAATTCAAAAGTGGATGGATTATAAAACATTAACGATAAATTTACAAAAAACTAATTATGTGCCATTTACATGCAACAAAATTATTACTCCGCCTTTTAGCACGCTTGAAGTGAGAACCAAAAACACATCACTGACAATTATGCCCAAGACAAACATTAGGTATCTAGGGGTTATAATAGACACGCATCTCAGATGGGATTGTCACATAGACTACGTTATAAGAAAACTGCGAAGTATTTTGCACGTATTTAAATATCTGAAAAAATCTTTAGCAGCACAGTACCTCAGAACTCTTTATTACGCACTAGTGAAGAGCCATTTACAGTATGGTATAGCAGCATGGGGTGGAGCTCTGAGAACCCATATCAACGCACTCGAGATTCTGCAAAAAATATTTCTGAAACTGTTATTGTCAAAATCACACAGATACGGTTCAAATGTACTATACTCAGAAGCCAAGATATTTGACATAAGGCAATTACATTTTTATAAAGTTAATTTAAAATACCAACAAAACAGACACTCAGCCAAAATACCTATCCACACCTACTGCACACGAAAACGGCATCTCCACACAATCCCAGTTGTACATAAGTCGGTTTCAAAAAGATCATACATGGCACCCAAGCTATATAATTCGCTACCTGACACCGTCAGAACATGGAATCGCCTACTACCATTCAAAAAAGAATTAAAAAAACATATCTTCAATAAACCCAGGGAAATGATTGAAAACTTAACAGAGAACACATAATATTTCGTGTGACTAATGACTAACTGTACCTCTTATCAACTATTATTATAATTATTAATCAACAAAATACTTATAAACGTAACCCATTTTAACATGCACTCATTCTTGCTTATACATACTGTGAATTATAATCTTCATTCTTTATTCTATGTTCTACAAATACCTTGTACAAATAAGTCCTACATGTCCTCTATACATATATGTACAAGTCCTACTTATGTTTATTTCTCGAAACAAGTATTAATTTACTTATCGAGTATCATTTATTGTTAAACTATATGAATCCTTAGAATAGATATAAATAATTTAAACAAAGACACATATTTCATTGATTTTATATTTACTATATCTTAAAACCTTGTACCTTATTATTATTATTATTATTATTGTTAACAATAAATGAATTCATTTTTATTATTATTATAGTTTTGGAAGATTCGGATAAGGTTATCATCCTATCGAAACAAATTGGTCTTGAACTCAATTTCAATAAGTGCTAACTAATTTCACTACTAGATCCAAAAACTGATTTTGAATCCAAATTCCAATCATTAGCCCCTGGTATAAAAATTCTATAAATGCTTTTTCTGGACATATAAGAAATAAAAAGGACTCATTGCAGTCACTTTCCACCCGTCTGAATGAACTACCAACTCACGTTTCATTCTTTCTCTTGAGAAATTGCCCCGCTTTACCAAAAATGTATACCCTCAGATGTTCTCCATCTTGGAAAAGTCCCAATGAGCTTCAAGATTCCGAGTATTTAATGCGTCATACTTTGGAAAATGTCACTAATAATTCTTTTAATAAAGATTCTCGGTTACAGGCAACACTTCCGGTAAATCTTGGAGGTCTGGGGCTCCATTTGGCTTCTTCCCTAGCTTAAACTGCCTTCTTAGCTTCCATGAGTAGTGTATCCAGTCTCATCGGTTCTATTCTTCCTTCCACTTTTTCTGATACGACTGATAAGTTTTTTGATGAATATGTTTCTCTTTGGTTATTACAAACCAACTTAGATTTGCCACCCGCTGCGAGAATTATTTAGAAATCCTGGGACCTTCCACTTTTGAATATTACTTCAATAAATTTACTTGGTTCGTCCAAGTCTGAATTAGAAAAGGCTCGTCTGAAAGCTGTTAGTATTGAAGAATCCGGAGCTTGGCTGAATGCTTTACCTGTGGCTTCTCTCGAAACCTTTTCAGATGACGAGTCTTTCAGGATATCTATCGGACTGAGACTGAGTTTAGATATTTGTATATGCGGTAGTGAAGTGAACCAAAAAGGAACTCATAGTTTGAGTTGTAATAAAAGTGCAGGTCGTTTATCCAGACATTATCAAGTCAATGATATCATTAATCGTTGTATGGTATCGGCAGGTATTCCAGCTGTGTTAGAACCTCTTGGCACTAGCCGAGATGATGGTAAACGTCCTGATGGTTTACGCTGATACCTTGGAAATGTGGCAAACCTGTGGTGTGGGACTTCACTTGTGCTGACACAGTTGTAGCGTCTCATTTAGCGAATACTTCTAAGTCCGAGGTGCTGCAGCAATATCCAGCGAGAAATTGAAAAGAAAGAAATATCAAAATTTTGGACATAATTATCTTTTCCATCCAATAGCTGGCGAAACTTTTGGTGTCTTTGGCCCAGAATCTCTGTTTTTCATAACATAAACGTTCAACGTCATTTTTGATACAAAGGATGAATATAGCAATTCAAAGGGGCAATGCTTCTTCTGTAATGGGTACAATTCCTCCATCGCATCCACTGGATGAATTATTTGATCGTCCCAATTTTCCTACGAAATACATATCAGTCATCAAAGATAATCACTCAGTAACTTCCAAAAAATCAATATCAGTGTTCAACATAAGTGAGCATGCCATAATAACAACATTTCTACATTTGGCCTAAGAGGATTGAAGAATTTAGAAAATACCTGGTCTATGAATAGCATGATCCAGTGACTTTCGAACACCAAGGTTTTGTTGGAATTTTTCAAGAATGGATTTTGTATGGAGTATTTAAATTCTACTACATCAAGAATGAAAGGAGAGCTAGTGAAATCTTTTATATCTTTGATGGAAAATATCTGGAGTCCTGATTCTTCTCAGAAAATGGTGCATACTTCACATTTGGTCCGTCTAGTCAGAAATTTTGCTCCTTTCTTTGATCACAACGTCCCAGCAGATTCGGAAGAGTTTCTAAGATACCTTCTGGTAGGTTTACATGAAGATTTAAACAAGGCGACTCATCCATCACCAAACGATTTTGTTATCATGAATGATAATCAGAAAGCTTCCATTTCTTGGACAAAATATCTGTCTACTCATAATTCCAAAATTGTGGATACATTTTCCGGTCAGCTAAAGTCTGCATTGAGATGTACTTTTTGTAATTACTGCTCCGTTACTTTTGAACCTTTCTGGGTATGAACCTCTCAATGTATTGAACTGTTAACAGAAGATGAGACTTTGACTGACGATGCGAGCCCATACTGTTCAACTTGTCGAATGAAAAGGGAATTCAGAAAGATGATTCATATACAAACATATCCAAAAATTTTAGTTGTACATTTAAAACGTGTTTTTTCTACTGATGGCAGTAAATTGGACAATGTGATTGATTTTTCCATACAAAATTTGAGTTTGGACCAATATTCTGCTCAGGATGGAATGAATACTCTTCATCATATCCACGCCATATCTAATCATAGCTGCAACATTTCCATTGGGTACTATACGGCATGTTGCAAACACCCTTATTCTAATTGTTGGCACCTCTTCGATGACCCTCGTGTATTTTCCAAGATTGGTTCCCTCATCTCCCATGAGTCATTTTCTATGAGAAAGTTGATGATCTGAATTCTGAAGGTTTTTCCGGGCTTTCCTCCAACTGAAACAGCAATTGCGCCACCACTTCGAGTCCCGGGCTCAAATCAAGATTTTCATCTTGAGATTATTTTATATTTAAAACTTCGCTTTCGTATTTTTAAATTAATTTTTATATCTATGTATTATTCTAAAAGTTATCGTTTAAATTAAAGTCTGAAAAATAGTCAAAATAAGCACAGAAGAGAAACATTATATAGAGAACATTACGTTTTGGGAAACTGTAATAGAAGTTGATAGTGCGATAAAACTTGCAAATAATCCCGAATTCCATGAAAGGACGAAGCATGGGGATGTGAAATTTCCCTCCGTTCTTGCAATTATTGAAAAAAACTTTAACTGGCATAGAGAAACTAAAAATAAAGAGAGTTGTCAATCCTGCAGAAAAAGTTGGCACCACGTTTAGACAGTGGCGACATAACCCGCAACTAGCCGAACCAAGTTAGTACAGTTGGTAAAACAGACTTATCTTCAGTTACCGATTGAGATAAGGCGGGTTTTTTAAATTTGTTACTTTTATATGGAATATATTTTATAAGTGATCGATTTGCCATTTCTGTATTTCATATGAATGGTTATATCATATGAAATAAAGGAATGGCAAACCAATCACCAATAAAATATATACAGTAATCGATTCGTAGAATATGTTAGTTCGTTCGTGGTCAGAATGAAGTTTCAAAATCAATCTTGGTTTCAGTCACCATATAATCAATCAAAATAAAAAATTACATTTACAACAAACCTTCAATGATTTTGGTAATTTATTAGCACTAAGGAGAACGAGTAGGTATAACAAATAATCTAGTTTGAAGATAATCAAGTAGACCATATATTTCGTACATCCTCAGATGGTAATAGGAAATGAAAACTGATGTATATAAATAAGTATCAGTTTGTGAAAAGCAGCTTATATTTTTCCTTGTAGAAGAATATTTCCAGGAATTTCAGCATTTGAACTCGAATAACAAACCATTATTTTTTCGACGTTGGGTTCCTAATTCAAGTCCATAGTATAATTTATATCATTAATTTTTCGATTACAATAACAGTAGAATAATTATTGCATGGTTTGTCATAATAAAAAATACATGTGTAAACAATAAACTTCTATTTTCTGACAAATGTCGAAATTGGAAAATTATCATATCATCAGTCGTCTGTCGATTGCGGGCAGCGCCTCCATGCGCGACTGGCCGTACCAAAAACTTGGTGGTCAAGATCGCCAATGTTTCAGTCTTTTTATTTGGGATGGGCGGACATCATGACAAAACTTCTACCAAAAGATAAGATTTCGACCATGCGTTCAGAACTCAACATTTTGGAACTTAATGAAATAGGGAGAGTGTAAGATTATTTCATTAAGTGATTTTGGAACGTAGTTCCTTATCGCGCGTTGCGAAAGAGGGCTAGACGGAATAAATTAAGACCAAAAGTTGTAACGAGACTTTTCGCTATAGCCGTGCGGCGTGCGCGTGTTTCTCTGTCTCTCTCTCTCTCTCTCTCTCTCATAGAAAGCAAGCCAGTTATTTTCGTTTCGTCTTTCTATTTCGCTTGAACAGTGTGGTGTCGCGACGATTATTTTTGTTGAGTGTATACAGGTTTTTTGTACATAATAAATAATAAAAAATAATAACAATAATGAATCCTGACAGTGTTTCTGCACAAGTTCCGGATATTGCTGATGGAGTTAGGTAAGTAGAGATTTTATACAGACAATAATAAATGCTTATGTATTTTTAGCAAGTACGCATTATAACCTCTCTTTATTATTGTGCTAACCAAGTCATACGCGTTATAATCTCTCCATTATTGTGTGTTTAGCAAGTGTACGCGTCATAACTTTAATAAATTTAAAAGCAAATAAATATTTCAATATTACAATATCAATGCGTATGTACTAAGATTGGGCCTACTGATTAAGTTTATATTACATTATATTTGTTAATAATAAAAAAAAATATTATAACTTAAAAAAAAAAATATTACAATTTCTTCACTAATTAATCGAAAGGAACTTCGTTCCATCCGGGTGTCCTTGAAACCTCTCAAGTTTTTTTATTTTAACATATTGATATTTTGTTATTGAAGAAAAATTAAGTTGTTGATATAATAAAAACGTTTTTGCTAATGTTTATCCAAAAGGTATCAATAATATTCCAGTTGAATTAATCAAATTTCATTCAATGAATAAAATTCATTCAATGAAAATGTATAAGAGGAAGTAAATTTCTTACCATTTTGTCTTCTTATGGATGAATTCACATAAAAAATTTGAACTGATAATTATTTTTTATGTCTGCTAAGTTTTAAGATATCTGCCTGGGAAAAATATTTCATATATGAATTGATTTAAACTGAAAATCAATTTCCATTCTTATGTGGCATATTCCATACTACACATTGTAGCATTAGTAATACTCTGTATATGAGAAGTCATTCCACATTTTTTATGAAACCAATTTGCAAATCATGTTATATTTCACCTGCTTGAAATATCATAAATGGATTGATTTAAAACCACTATTTTTGTATATCATATCTCATAATTCAGTTTTCATCATTCGATATATGAAAAGACATTTCACAAAACCATAAAAAAATATTCATATTTCAGACTCATTCGGATTGAAGAACATATTCACTGAGCACTTTGTGGAACAAAAAAAACTTATCCATATGCAGCTATAAAAATCCATTCCAAAATACAATTTCAGACTTCGGATTGTAGCATTCAATAAGCAATATGAAAAGGCATCCCACAGGCTCTTGTTCTCAATAAAAATGTATGAAACAAATTGATTTTCTTCCCATTTCTTCTTACGAATGAAATGTATCATATTGAAAATTTCTGATAGCCCCATATAAAGTGATGTAGCAAACAGTACTTCTTTTGGTTGAAAATATCTTTGAAAAAAATATTCAGATTGGATTTGATCTGGAAATAAATTTTCTTCCAATTTCATAAAAAAAAAATCATCATATTGGAAAATAACAAGTGAGGTGGGGTGAGAACTAGAAGTAGGTAACTGCAAATTAGTGATTTCGAGACAAACGCAAATTAATGTTTTCCGAAAATTTTAATTTCTTGTGATGAATTTGTATTATTTCTATTTGAAATATTCAACATTGTGTACATTTTTTCAAATAGAAATCATACAAATTCATCACAAGAAATAAAAATGTTGGATGGAATTTGCGTTTTTCTCGAAATCACTAATTTGCAGTTACCTACTTGTAGTACTTACCCCACGATATATGGAAAACCATTCTACAATACTGTATTTCAACAATATTTCAGTTGGAATAATTAAATTTCATTTTCATTGAAAAAAATGGAGAAGAAACATTTTCTTGCCATTTTTTAAGAATGAATTCTATCATATCAAAGAATATCAAGTCTGGAGTGAAAACTTATTCATATTTCAGTTTAAACATTATTTTATTATATTAATTAACAGTACTTGAGAACTTCATTTCATAAGATCATGTTTCCATTTCAAACTGAAACGGACAATCTATTTTTCTATGATATAACAATATTTCTAGATTCATATATATATATATATATATATATATATATATATATATATATATATATATATATATATATATATCCAAAAAAGGTTATATATAATAATTCGGGAAATTTATATGGTAAAAATATTTTGATGAAGAACATGCTGCAATTTGAATATTTGAAACAATAAAAGTCCATATTTGCCCTTGGTTTATAAGACAACTCTCGAAAATGGATAAGAATCCATAGAGTGGACAATGAACATAATATCCCTGAATTGCTCAAAATTCATATCTGTTCCAACGTGATCATTGAAAATGTTTTTCAAATAAGGTGAAGTGGGGTAAATGTGATAATGGGGCAATTTTGATAACGGTCTATATACTTAAAGCAAATTTATTAATACTAATGCCATCTATCTAACACGTCTTTAGACCACTAAAACACTAGATCGAACGAAATTACCTGCCAGTATGGTTGCAAGCAAGTGAATGTTATTACTCATATCATAACCTTAAATTTTACATTGGCACGTAAAATTTTTATTTGTTGAGGTCTCTTTCATTGTTTCCAAACTCATTATTTACAGTTTTATAGCGTGTTTTTGAATAGCGTGTTTTTGAATGTTTTGTATGTGTCATATTTACCCTCCACAAAATGCTTATTGGGGGAAATGTAAGATGTCTTGAAACCCTGGTGAATGAACTGATTCGATATTGTTTAGATTTTCGAGGGGGCACCACCTGTTACTTCAACAGAGCTTCTCTCTGTAGTTAGTCTGTGGTAGATGGCGCCGTCCAAAAATCTTTGTTTATATTCTCGCTCAATGTCAGAACTTAATTTCTGACATCTGCAGCATCTTATATGAAATTATTTTCAGTATTTTGTCGGTATCTATGCGTTTTCCATCTCTTTGATTTGAAATTTTGCTTAGCTTATTCCTGGGTTTGTTCTTCAAAAAATCACTCGTTCATCAGCTCATTAGTGCGTGAGGAATTGTTTATTTTCAGGTAGTGTATTGTGTGAGAATACTTTTTGTAGAATGGGCCACATTTGTATTTTGTGTGGACAGTATAAAACCGCAGATTCGAATATTCACCTGTATTCAGTACCAAAAGCAAGCACAAATCTTGACGAATTGACTAAAAATGATATTTTCATAGTTCATCATATTGTATGCATTGAATTTTATATTTTCTGCAATTTCATTTCCAATTCTCCCTCTGTCGAAATGCAGGTAACCCCAAATACAAATGGTACAAAATACGAAAAACAACACGACAGTGTTTCTTTGTACAATGTTCGGGGGCTTCTAATTCTAGCTTTGCTATTGGTGAAGTTTGACAGATGTCTCTTTTCAACCAATAGCAAAGCTAGAATTAGAACCCACGAACAGTTCGCCTCAAAAAGAAAGCTGACGAAATAAATATACCCTGTTCCTGAATTGAAACTAAAACGAAATTGGCGCCATCTGACACGCTAGTAATCTCTCTTATCAAGTAGGCCAAGTGTCGCCAAGTCGATCCCAAACTTCTACAGGTATAAGTGCAAGCACCAGGGTTTTTAGACATCTTAGGGAAATGTGACACATACATGAGGCAATTGTGATATATGTATTACATTTACCCCGTTGGTTCAGATACATTATGGAACGAACGTACATAAATAATGAACTACAGTCAATGTTAAATATACAGAGGATGCCTTAAATCTGCTGCTAAATGATGTAATTACAGGACAAAAACCATATATTGGAACTTGCAAACAATACAACATACCTTATGTAACACTTTACAGTCGAGTTAACCCTTTCGCGGGCACTGGAAAGTATGTTTCCCACCACATTCAAATGTCATTTTCCATCGACTGACATTAAAATTATATACATGATAGGTGTAAGATGTCTAAAAACCCTGGTGCTTGCACTTATACCTGTAGAAGTTTGGGATCGACTTGGCGACACTTGGCCTACTTGATAATATAGATTACTAGCGTGTCAGATGGTGCCATTTTCGATTCAGTTTCAATTCAGTAACAGGGTATATTTATTTCCTCAGATTTCTTTTTGAGGCGAACTGTTCGCGGGTTCTATTTCTAGCTTTGCTATTGGTTGAAAAGAGACATCTGTCAAACTTCACCAATAGCAAAGCTAGAATTAGAAGCCCCAGTACATTGCACAAAGAAAGCACTGTCGTGTTGTTTTTCGTATTTTGTACCATTTGAATTTGTGGTTAACTGCATTCTGACAGACGGAGAATTGGAAATGGAATTGTCATTAAATTGCAGAAAATATAAAATCCAATGCATACAATATGATGAACTATGGAAATATCATTATTAGTCAATACAGGTGAATATTCGAATCTGCGGCTTTATACTGTCCACACAAAATACAAATGTGGCCCATTCTACAAAAAGTATCCTTACACACTACACTACATGAAAATAAACAATTCCTCACGTAATGAACTGATGAACGAGTGATTTTTTAAAGAACAAACTCAGGAATAAGCTAAGCAAGATTTCAAATCAAAGAATTGAAAACGCATAGATACCGACAAAACACTGAAAATAATTTCATATTAGATGCTACAGATGTCAGAAATTAAGTTCTGACATTGAGCGGGAATATAGACAAACATTTTTAGACGGCGCCATCCACCACAGAGAGAAAAGCTCTGTTGAGGTAACAGGTGGTGTCTCCTCGAAAATCTAAACAATATCGAATCAGTTCATTCACCAGGGTTTTTAGACATCTTAGATAGGTGACACCATCTAGTGAAGGGGTAAATATATTTGGAATTACAGAAACCAATTTGATTCTCAGATCCATGAGGTAGTTAGGTTATTCTGTGCTTCACACAAAATATTTCGTTGTGATGGTATACCTGTTGTTAGTGTTTTTTTCAGCTATATTCCAAAAACGTCTCGGAAAGTGAGTATATAAGCTTTTTATTGAACTATCAATAATATGTGTTACGAACTTGACCTAAATCAGAAACATTTTCATGCATTCCTCTCAAATATATGTAGAAATAGAGTTTGATTGAGGTGGGATATATTCTTCCCTCCGCCCACACGAACTCACTCGTTTCGAAAATGTTATAAGTCATCGTATCAATATTTCGTTGATTCATGTTTAGGAAAAACATTTCAGATATAGGAAATAATGGAATGGAACTTGGATGATCCAAAACAAGCCGAGGAAGCTCTCAACTACCTCTTTAGTTTACCTGAAAATGAAGAAAATTCAGAAGCTGAAGCTGATTCAGATGCAGAAGTCCAGTCGGATGCCTTGGATACGGAATCAGCTAGTAGAAGTGGTAGAAATACTTGATCTGCTGCATCATCGACAAGCAGTATTTTCACAAATTCTCCAGTTATTGCGGCTTATAATTTGGATGAAACCCTAGCAGATGAAACACTGGCTGAAGTTGTTCCTGATTCTCAAGCTTGCGATAAGACTGAGCACAATCTTTCACCAGATGTTCCCAATAATTCGGAAATAGGCAAAGGTAGAAGCATTTGATTGATTATATACCCATATCTATTAATTTTTCCATTGAATTTGCAGAAGTGCCGGCGAAAGAACCGATAAGAGTGGAAGAAACTGCTGACGAAGATGACAATTTGGAATGGCTAGAAGATTCCGAATATTTCGACAAATTGTCACTTTCTTTCGATATATCAGCTTGTATGAAAGAAATTTCGTTCTTTCAAGAAATTTTTAATGATGATTTGTTCTCCCTGATTGTTCAGCAAACCAATCTTTATGCAGATCAAATTTCAATAAGAAATTGGTCACCTCTAAGCACACCGGAATTGAAAGACTACATTGGATGCCTCATTCTCATGGGAATCCATAAATTACCAAGGCAAGAACATTAATGGAGTAGTGATCCTTTATTGAGAGTTGATAAAATCTGTGATGTTATAAATTCAAAAAGATTCAAAAAAATTACAGAAGCCCTCTACTGCAAGAATAATGAATCCTGTCCCGCTCGTGGATCCCCACAATATGATAAACTTCACAAAATTAGGCCCATGATTGAATTTCTAAACCAAAAATGTCGATCTGTTTATGAATGTTCATCTGTCGTATCTGTCGACGGATGTATGATACCTTTCAAAGGCCGCTGTAGTTTCAAACAATACATGCCAATGAAGCCTGTGAAGAGAGGATATGAGGTCCGGTGCCTTGCTGATTCCCAAACCGATTTTATTTCAAAATTTGATATATATATATATATATATATATATATATATATATATATACCTTTCAAAGGCCGCTGTAGTTTCAAACAATACATGCCAATGAAGCCTGTGAAGAGAGGATATGTGGTCTGGTGTCTTCTGTTCCAAAACCGTTTTTTTTATATATATATACGGGAAAAAATACTGAAAAATCACAGAACAACAAAGATATTGGGCAAGGGGAAAAAGTTGTGATCAATCTTACGGAGCGGTTTACCGGCAAAAAATATTTGGTTGCCTTCGATAATTTTTTCGCTTCTGTTGCATTATTGCTTTATCGCAAAGGGATTCACGCAGTTGGAACTGTGAGAACAACAAAAAAGGGTTTACCTGAAATGATGAAGGAGAAAGTTTCAATGAATCGATGTGAATTTCAGGTCAAAAGCAAAGGAGTAATATCTGTTGTGAAGTGGCAAGAAAGTGGGCCAGTAACTTTTCTGACCCCCGCCGTCTCCCCAAGGAAGTAACCACTGTGATGAGAACAAATAAAGATGGCTCTAGATCTAATGTTTTCTGCCCAAAAGTGGTAGATTTATTTAATCAAATTATGGGCGGGGTAGATAAATTTGATAAAAAAAGAGAAGTATATGCTATAGGTCGAAGATCGGTGAAATGATGGCACATAATTTTTTACTTTCTAGTTGATCTAGCGATTGTCAATAGTTTTATTCTATACCAAACATCCCGGCGATTGAACAGTAGTCAACTGACATACCGAATCGCGCTTGCTCGTCAGCTCATTGGAGGATATAGCAGCTGAAAAAGAAGGGGCAAGTCAGTTCAGTTTTTAGCTAATAAGAAAACTGTTCCTGATGAAGTTAGACTGAAAAGCGTTAGATCCCACTTTCCTGAAAAAGGAACTTACAGGAGATGTAGAATCTGTAGCACTAAGGCCAACGAAAAACGAATACAATTCACGTACTTCCAATGTGAAGTCCCTGTTTGTGTTCCTGAGTGTTTCAAAAAACTCCATCGCAGATCACAATAAGATTTGTTATTCATAAATATTTGTTTCACTCACAATAAATGTTTGATTCAAGTTGAGCATATTTTGTCCTTAAAATTTGGCCAAATATATTGGTGAGCAGTGGGAAATATAGATCCCACCGTGAGTTTTTTGAAAAAAAATCAAAAACCGAATTAATTCTTGCTCATATGTCAATATTTTGTATAAAAGGGACGTGAATCCGCGAATAAAATGAGCGTATTTGCCCGCGAAAGGGTTAAAGGTATCAGTGATAAGAAAAAACACAATAAAGGACGTCGCACAGATATTCCCATTGCCGAGGAATCAAAGTTAGCCAACGGCCTAAAAACCTTGGAAAAATGGGCATTCGGCTTGTCAAGAAAAGAAGTCTTTGAAGTAGTTGGAAAATTTGTTGCAGATAACAAAATCAAGACAAATTTTAGAGACGGAGTCCCCGGTGAGGACTGGCTTCTCAATTTCATGAAACGTCATAATATGAGCCTCAAATTTCCACAAAATGTGGAATTTGCACGTAAGAAAGTCTTGGACCCATTTATAATTTATGCATATTTTTCCTTATTTGAAAGAACTATGACAGAACTGTAGCTTTTCGATAAACCTCACAGAATATGGAACTTGGATGAGAGCAGTCTAAGCATTGACCCCAGAAAGTCGAAATTTGTTGGAGGGGTAAATAAACCATCTTCGAGAACATGTGGTAAGCACCCTACATCAAGTATTTCAAATATAGCCATATGTAATACACTGAAGAGTGCCAATATAATGAATCAATTTTCGTTCGAAATCAAAGGCGGCCGCATTAATAATGTAACACTTCATAAAAATATCAAAGAACCTATCAATTCATGACAGCTACGATCTAACCGCTAAACCACATCGCCCCTAATTACGACGGGACAGTTATTTTATCTCTATTGAGCCCAAAGCCGCGACTAGGTAAAACATAAACTCGTAAAGATCGCTTCTCAAAGAGGCCGCTGTCACATTAATGACCCATTAATTCAACATATCATGGCGGCGTACTCGCCGACACATAAATAATATTTTATTGTTTTCGGGCGGTATCGTTTGAATACCGAACGCTATATATATAAGATTCTCCCTAACAGAAAAAAATTCATTCAGAATCCAGTAGTCGAACGAGTCAGTCAGTACAGAGCAATTTCTGCTTCATTATGAAGCGAATAAAAGTAAAGTTGAATTTCAATTAGAGAAGATGCAGTCTCATTTTCCTACGCGAAATAAGCGTAGACTTTGTAAAGTTTATCTAAAGTTGCCAATAACTCAAACATATGCAGAGTCCCAGTGAAAGTGTAACCATCAGAAATCATCTCAGTAATAACCCAATGAATGGAATTAATATTCATCAAGAAGCTAAATAATCATAGTACAACAAGTGAACGCGTAATATAATTCGGTAATGAAACGGAATAATTAAGTCAGTGGCTCTTCAGTGAGGGTGAGACATAAAACTGTTTATTTGGCAAGGTATATATGTATAGTGTAATAAAAATATATTTCAGTATCGATTTCATAGTAGAAGAAATTATTGATTCAACAAAAGTAAAATTATTATCAATCGTTTAAAATAACTGAAGAACAGTTAGTTTAATTGTCAGCACATATTGTTTCTCATTTTAAATTATTGCTTATTCAATCTCATTTTGACTTTCTATACATTTTCTCAGTAAATTATACCAGGTGTATCAATAGTTGTTTTTATATTTTAGAAAATACATTTATATATTATTACAAGTCCTAATTGTATTATTATTCCGAAACAATCTGAAATTGGTCATTGTACTGTCAAATTGAGTCCCCCGCTTCATTAGGTCAGTTAAAATAAACAAAAAGTTCCTCAGGAAAGAAGAACACAACATTTCTGTTGATGTGCAATGCAAATGGGGATAAAGCACTACCGTTAATAATATAAATGAATGAATGAATGAATATGTTGTATTGTTCAAAGATACAAAATCTTGTTGACAAAGTAAGGGCCTAAAATAATCTTAAATTAAAGTAAAGTAAAATACACACACAAAAAGAAGAAATGGGACAATAAGTCGACACCGACATTGTACTAGAATGTCTCATACCTACAACAATATATAAAATCTAGCACATGAGAAACATCTTACAACATATTAAAACAAGCTTGAGCTAGAATACATCATTATAACATTATTGTAAACTATAATAGGGTTTATCCAACAGGAGTGCTTTTACTCTCTTTCTGGAATGTTCTACGGATCTTATTTCTTTGATGTGTTTTGGTAAGTGATTGAACATCTTACCGCCTCCATAAATTACTGAATCTTTAAATAGTGTCAGTGAAGGAATCGGGAGTTTGATGTTGCCAGCTTGACGGGTGGCGGGACGTGTGTAGGTAGTGTCAAATTTGTGACTATGTTTTTTTAATTAGACATACCGTTTCCATAACAAAAATTGCAAATACTGTTAACATTTTGTGTTTAACAAAAAGAGGTTTACAGGAATCACGAATTTTTGCTTTGCACATTTATTTAACTGCACGTTTTTGTAGTACAAAAACAGAGTCTATGAGATTCATATTACACCCCCCAGAATGGGATTCCATATCTCAAGTGAGATTTTACTAAAGAATGGTACACAACCTTAGCGGAAGAAAGAACAAGTTCATTCGATGTTACTCTTACTGCATAACATAACAGAAGACAATTTCTTGTTTAAAATTGAAACATGTTCATCGAATTTTAATCTGCAATCTATATGAACACCTAGAAATCTTGTATGTTTAGTGTTTCCTATAAGATCATCACCCATGACCAGCTGATCTGATTCACCTTTGAAAGACATAATATTAGTTTTTGCCATATGCATAGCTAACTGGTTTGAGTCGCACCATCTTTTCACCTCACACATATCATCCTTGATAATTTCAAGAAGTGTTTCGGGATCTTCATTATTCCAGAGTATACTCGTATCATCCGCAAACAGTCTTATTTTTCCCGAAATGTTTATTCTGGTCAAGTCATTTATGTAGAGTAAGTAGAGAGTTGGTCCGAGTATTGACCCCTGAGGCACACCACATTCTACAGGCAACTCATCGGAGTATGTTGTCGTTTTAACAACATGGCTTCGACCTGAGAGATATGATTCAAACCATTCCTGAGAGACACCCCTAACGCCATAGTGGTAAAGCTTTCGTAACAGTATTCTGTGGTTCACACACTCGAACGCCTTTGATAAATCACAGAATACCGCCGCAGTAGCTTCACCTCGATTTATCTCAGTATATACGTCATACAAAAAAGGAAAAATTGCATCATTTGTACCTTTTCTAGCTTGAAAGCCGAAGTGGGCATTTGTGATGATCTCCTTTTTAACTAAGAATGCAGATAATCTAATCTTCACCAACTTCTCAATAATTTTTGCTAATATAGGAATGAGAGAGTTGGATGGATCGTCACGGTCACCACCCTTATGCAGGGGAACTACTACAGATATTTTCAGGAAATCAGGAAATGTACCATTGTGAAAAGTTTTATTTATTAGATGAATATTAAGTGCATTTTCTGGTAGATTTTCAAATATTCGTACAGAGATATCATCAATGCCTGAAGTAGTTTTATTTTTGAAAGTTGTTATAGTATTTCTCAGTTCAGTTAAATCGGTATCGTGGAGTACTAGAGAATCAGCTATAAAAGGACCTTGAAAGTGAGCTAATGGATCAACTGGTAGAGGTATATTTTCTGTTATTTTTCCAGCAGAACAGTAATGATTATTTAGGACATCAGGCGATAATGACGCTCCAACTTTCCTGATATTTCTGCCTCTGAGGCCGTTTATCACATGCCAGCTCTCTTTAGAATTATCTTCGGCATTTCCTATTTTTGTCCTATAGAATATTTCTTTTGCCAGTTTGATTACACTTCTGTAGATTCTACGATAATTCTGGAAGTAAGTGTGGAAAAAATATGAATCTGTAAATTTTCTGACATAATGTAAAACACGCATATTTTTAGACGAATTTTGATCCCCTGTGTGAGCTACTGTTTTTTTTTTGTTTGATTTTATTTTTTTTCACAGGAAAAGTTATTTCAAATATATCTCGGATTTTGTTGTAGAAGTCTGCAAATGGATCGTTCGAATTTAACAAGTGTTGCCAATTTGTTTCCAAGCAAGCTGAGTAAAACCTATTATAGTTTTTTGTGCAAAAAATTCTGCCATACCTAAATTCATCGGATTCTAAGTTTACATTCACATAGAGTTTACAACAGATGGTTTCATGGTCTGATAAACCTGCATGAACTGCTGAACAAGAAACATACGGTTCGTTTAAATTACTACATACATAGTCAATTGTCGTTGCAGAGTGATTGGTAATACGAGGAGCTGTATTAACATGCATTTTTAAATTGAAAGAAGTCATCAAATTTATCAGAGATTCTGTGTTGGCAGAGTTAAATATCCCGTCATTAGTATCAAATAATTTATAGGCAATTCATTTAGTAGTGATTCCAAATTTGTGAGGAATATGTTGATATCAAAGGTCGGTGTTCTATAAATGCAAATTATATAAAGGATAATTTCTTCACAATGGACTAATGAGAATTCGAAATGAGATTCTAACAAATAATTTTTAAATTTGTCTCCATCTACAAATTGATAGCCTTCTAGGAAAGAATTTTTTATCAATATCATGGTTCCCCCATGGACAGTATTAGTTCTTGTGTATTTGGATAGTATGCTATAATTTGGCAAGTAGAATGGTTCATTGCATTCAAGCCAGTGCTCTGTAATCAATATCGAACTTGGAAAACCAAGACTGTCAATGAAAGTGTAAAGGTCATTAGATTTATTTCTAATTGACTGAATATATAAGGGCAAACACTTTTGGGATCAGAGGCTTGCTCCTCCCCGAACAGATTTTATAGGCACCGTGCTACCAAGGAAGGCTGGATGAAGAGCGATATTTTCCCAAGTTATTTCTTAAAGACCTTGATTCCAGCACTTAGTCCAGAACGTTCTGTTTTAATCATTTACGATGGCCATTCAACTCATATAAGCTTGAAGCAGCAATGCAAAATAATATTACAATATTAAAACTACGACCCCATAGCAGCCATTTGTTTGGATCTTTCGGTTTTTCGGCCATTCAAGTTAAAATGGGATGAAAAATTAGTCTCTTGGTAACGACAACATGTGGGACATAAATTGCCAGAGAAAATGTTCTCACAATTTTTATGTGCTACCTGGAAAAATATTCCACCAGAAGTTATAAAAGGTGGATTTGAAAAAGCGGGAATTACTCCTCTTAACGAAAATGTTATTCCAGAGGAAGTGTTTCCACCGGAAGCTATCAAGAGATAGGGTTAACGAGCACATCGAAGAAACCACGGTTACACTAAATGCTATAAATGTTGATGAAAAGAGGAGGCAGTAAATAGACTTGAGAAACAACAAAAAAATCAGGACAATCTAAAAATTATAAAGAAAAAAAAGAAAAAAAACAATTAAAAAAAATACAAAAAAAGAAAGATTTTCTGAAGCAGTGAAGATGTTGACCCGGAGTCTCATCCTTATATTGATTCTGACAACTCTGAAGAATATTTGCAAGAAGTTTAAAATCTTTCTAGGACTGAAGCTGAACAGGTCGATCAATATGTCACTCTGAATTCTTGGGTTTTAGTTTAATATGCCACCAAGAAAGTAATCAAGCATTTTGTTGGAATGGGTACAAGGGCATGTGGTGGTTGGACAGTTAAGTTCGCAAAATGTCTAGCAACACTTTTCGTGGCCAAAAGTTGAGGACGTGGACACTATACAGCAAGATATTGTCTTGGTTTTACCAAACCCAAGAATGAATAGGCGGGGTTCTTTCACATTTTGTTCACGCCCTTGTGACAAGTCTACGCCAATGTGGTTTGTTTATATCTATGAAAGACAGTTACCAGATGCGCTGGTGTACAACAGGCAGAATGTTTCAACTAGGGTTGCAAACTAGACATGTTCGCTTTGAGTTTTTGTAAAAATCACAGCAATAAACCATTTTCGAATTCGAGTAGTGATTATTACTAGAGAAAAAGCAATTCCATTCTATATCATACACTTCACTCAAGTTCCAACACATTTGAAGTGTCTTTTGACCGCTATAATCTATTCTAATGATGGAAAAAAATTATGTTAAATTAAAATATCAAGTTTATTATTGATATAATTGTTTCTGCCTACTTTTTATTTACTTTCTTTTCGTTTAGAAGCTAGAGGTATTTTTTTTTGCGTAGACTGAAATAAGTTCATCAACTTTTTTAATAACTGAAATATTTTAATTATTTAGAAACCAAAATATGCAATAAAGTGAGATTTGTATTCATTTTCCACAATCCTTTTCAAATAACGTAACCATAGGTAGCTAAAAATGATGAACACATTTACCCCAAACTCTGGGGCAATTGTGATATATCGACATCATTTGAAAAAAATTACCCAACATTTTTCATGAAAGATTTCAAAGAGTATCCATCACAAAATCAATCAAGAACTATATTGTGATCATTAATAAATTTTTAAAATTGTTTAGCTTCTTTCAAATTGTTACTTTTAACGGTTTGTTTATGAAGTATTCATAACTGTATAACATTTACCCCACTTTACCTTACAACTAACAATAATCAAATATCATTTCCAGAAAAATCCTAAAAAAGCTAGGATGCTCATCAAGCTGTGGAAATTACACCTTCAAGATTTTTAAACAAAGCATTCTCATGTTTCATGAATGAATTCTATCATATTGAAAATATGGATTAATAAAAAAGTCATTCGTATGTGAAGTTATACCACAAGGCCATGTTTGGAAGACCAAATTGGAACAATCGATGTATTTTCACATGCTATTACAATATTTTCCGATACAGATTTATATCAAATGATAAGGAAAATTATGTGAAGAAAATGAATCTGGTAAATCTCCCACAAGACCATATTTTGGTAGCAATAATCAAATTTTTATTTTGAGAAATAAAATACTGAGAACAGCTTCAAAGGTTAATTTGCATACACATATGAGGTTTCGAACTAAAACGCTTCAGAGTTATCTGAAACTTCATTAATTTTCAATTTCAATTAACTCACCTATTCGATCCAACTTTTTAACAGCGTTATCAGATAAGCACAAATTTCTCAGTCATAACAAAGTGGATAGGAACCAAACAAAGATTGAAACGCAAAATCTATAATCAGTATCCATGAGCCCTGACATTGGAGTTTCATAAACGAATTACTTCATACATTTCCGATAACCATTTTATTGATTTCAAAATAGCGTGTCCAAAAAGATTATAGTTTTTTGTGTTTCTCTTCGAATGGAGTGCTGGTAATTTTATAAAAAATTTAAGCATCATATAAATATTCAAATTAATTTGCAACTATTTTGATTCCTCTAATAATTCTCGCATATCCTGGGCTTATCCAGATTGTTACATTCGATATATGAGAAGTCATACCAAATTATCATATTTTCACTTCATTGAGAGAATAAAAAAATCAATTGATTTTACATATCAATACGTAATATTTCAAAAAATTGAAATGTTTTTATCCATATGAATGTTGCATAAAAACTATTAGCTTTAAATCTTTTAATTGATTTTCATAAACAGCAGAATATTACTAGTACTTCATATAACTGTTTTCCAAAAATCCTTAGTTACCAAGTTACGGGTCCTCGAAGTTGGAAAATGAAAAATATTTTTCTTTGATAACTTTTCAAGTGATTGACGAAACAAATGAATTGCTTCGTCAATTGCTTTCCTAAAAAGTCAGAAAGCCCCGATGGTCCACACCCCAAAACATTGAAATGACTGAGATTTTTCAATATTTTTCAATAAAACAAGGTTTTCTGAACAATTTTCTGAATAAAAATACTCGTGTGTGAAGTCGATCGGAGCAACGATTTTTCAGAAAAATGCGCCTTTATTCGATGACATACAACTTGAGACGTCCACCAATATTTGAAAAGATTTATTTTCAATGACAATAGAAATAATGGGTAAAATCTTTATTACAAATTTTAATAATGCAATAGTATCTTGTACAACGAGCACGGAATGACATACATTTCCTATGAGTATGAAAGTTTGCAGCACGAGCTGCAAGCGAGTGCTGCAAATCATACGAGTAGGAAATGGTCATTCCGTGCGAGTTTTACACTATACTTTTTCTACGACTATTATAATATAAAGTATTAGTAAAAAACAACAAACATGAGAAATGTACTTTTATTAATTAATTGAAAAAAATAACGTACTAGGTAAATGTGTTAAGCACCTACTACAATAATCACGAAAAAATATCTTCCCATTTGTTATCAACAATATTCAATGTTACATTGGTACAATTATTAAAAACAAATTTTGGGGAAATAGAATCCGTTTTTTTATGGGGAAAGTTGACATTTATAACATTTTCTGTAACTGATGTCGATGGAAGCTCTGACAACTTATTGATCGACCCTAATATTTTATTGGCTATGTTATTTCGACTAGTCAGGGACTCTTCGATGTAACCCTCAGCTACTGTTGTAGAGCGCCAGCCACCATGCCGTTTTAATGTCGTTATATCTATATTGTAGCTGAAGATCGGCGGAAACAGTGGCCGGTGTATAACTCAGCATTCGGAAGTTTTAAGTATGAAGCAATTTGTTTTCCCATATTTCCTATTTTATTTATTCCATTTTTCGGGACAGTGCATTTTCCTTTCTGATAATTTAGAAAAAAATAAGCATCGTTGACATTATTCGGTCGCAGATTCCAATATTTTTTCACAATGTTAGCATATTCTCCCGTTACAGTAAATTTTCGTGAAGTTTTTGTTTTAGTGTTCGGAATGTGGACCAAAACTGCGGCACCTAAATCTTCAAAATCGTGAATTTTCATTTTGTACATCTCATCTCTCCTACAAGCACCCATAATTCCCATGATAAGTACAACCTGCAATAAAAAAATATAATCAAATTATAATTAGTTAACTGATTGTTGTGGAACTTACTTTTGCTACAAGGTATTCGTTGTCTGGGGCTTCTTTGATGAACGTATCAATCTCCTTCGTTGTGAAAACTTTAGATTTTTTTGCTTTGTATCCATCTGATTTCCGCTTTAGAAATGCTCTCAATTTGGAATATTTACTGATATCCACGCCATTATTGATACTAAGCATCGTTTTTAACATGCTATAGTGTGCCCATAAAGTGGAAGATTTAAATGTATTTGATATATTTCCAAAGTAAGCCATCAGACCATTCTCTGAACGAGAACTAGTTTCCTGTTCTTTGCACCAGTCCATGAATAGGGTATACGAAACTGTGTATTTTTCTTCAGATTTTTCAGGCACTAAATTTAATGAAGCGTTATTTGCTGCCTCCATAACACTTGGCGGTGTTAAACTTCTTTCAGTGTCACTACTTTCCATGCTGAACTAATTTCGAAATACCTTTATAATATCGTTCTGTCAAAGAAATATTGAATTGTCACTTATGTTTGTGATTATATTGTCTGTATGGTTACGGCAATGTTACCTGGTTACGGCGTCTTTTGTTTTATTTACTCCACGCCTCTTTTGTCGTGACGAAGATTGCAAAATTTACCCGTGCGTTTTTCAGACATTGTGCACTAGTTGCCCAGCAACTAGTGCATAATGAAAAGGAGTATTACATTTAGAAATCATCATTGAACATACAATGAAGGTATTTTGTGACAGTCGTAGAAAAAGACTTTTACCTAACAAAACTCATAGCGTAAATATCATTCGCAATCCTCTTGAACAGAAACAGAAATGAAAAATCCACTACAAAAACTGCTCGATATGACCCCCTTATCTCTCAATACATTCTCGAAGTCTACGAAGACACCCCCTCTATACTTGAAATAACATTCCAGGATCGTTCCGTATGGCTTCACAATGTAATATTATTCAACAAGTCATCTCTTGTGTAAATAGGTGTAGGTAAACAGGGTTTTTTGGGTCCCCCCACAGAAATCTGTAGACCGGTTTTGGGCCCAGAATATGACCCCTTCTACCAACCATCTTTTTTGGGAAAATCAAACTGAAATGAGGAGGACATGAACCTCATATCTCCCGGGTTTGCGATGGAACTTTTTCCCAAAAAATCCATTCAAATAGTTCTGAATGAACTACAAATAACGTTCTCCGTTCAATTGATAAAGTAAAACGAATGGTCCTATAAGAGGGTTTTCCCCTTTTCCTATGATACCAGCCCAAACATTTACGTTTAATTTCTGTTGGTGTTTAGTTTGCAAATATACCATGAGGATTTTCTCGGGCCCCCATGTGGAGAATCCCAGAGTTGATAACACTTACTGAAACCTGCTTCATCAGTTAATAAAACTCGTTTAATAAAAGTTATATCCCTTTTTTGTTTGCCCATGAACCAATTTGGGATTTTCCAGTCGTGCCCCGGAAAAACTTGAGCTGTCATGGCATGTACCTTCTGAGTAGATAGACTACAAGGGTTCTGGCACAAACCCCATTTTGGGGTGGGTTTTTGGGGAAAAGGGGGAGGGGGGGGTTTTCTGGTGGGGGGAGGGATGATGGTGGCGGTCATGGGCGGTTTTGTTGTGGGAGGGTTTGTGAAAAGATGGCGGTGAGAGGGGGGGGGGTGGTTGTATGTGGGTAGTGGGGGGGTGAGTGGCCTGTGATTGGTCGGAATGGTGGCAGCCCTGTTGTGTATGGGAGTGTGTGATTGAAGTGGGGTGGGGAGAGTTGTGATAGGTCGTGGGGGTGGTGATAG